>VDFB02270651.1:723012784-723302704 GCA_007258455.2 Sequoia sempervirens
AATCCAAAACATTAGAAAATCAAAATCCAAAAAACATCAAAAATCAAATCCAAAAACATCATCGTAAAATCTAAAATCCAAAAACATCAGAAAATCCAAAATCCAAAAACATCAGAAAATCAAAATAGAGTCTACATCAGTCAAAAGTGGAGTCTGTGTCAGTCGAACTACGTGGTCTCTGCGTGTATAACGTAGGCAAGACTAATCTTTGATCAATCCCCGAGACCCCTAGGATAGGTATTTTAGGTCACATCATTTAGTTAAACGTTTGGGAATATCACGCACACATCAACACACACATCTCAACACTGATGATCTAATCTAAATAATGATTTGAAATACATTAAGTAGAATTTGAATTGTTGTGCTTTTCATTTTATCATTTTGATTATCATTTCTTTGGAGCCATTCAAATAATGTATTGAACTAGAGAAGTTATGAAGAAGAATGATAAATCTTTTCTTTGTTTGTCGCTTGTGAATTAGTCATTATTGTTTTGTGAATTGTCACGGGAAATGCTCTACCAAGTATCATGGATGACATTTAAATTCACTTAAGAAAATGATTAATTCTTGTTTGTTTACGCAAGAAATGCTCAGGTCATCATTGGTCTATCTTATACCATGATGCTTGTGTTCGCTTGCAATATCAAAAATCATGAAAGAAATACTCAGGTCATCATTGGTCTATCTCATATTATTGATGCTTGTATTCACTTTCAACATTTTAAAATAAAGCTTAGTGATGATACAAAGCAGAATAAAATGATTATTGAAATGACACTTAGGTTTGCATTGATAAAATAGACATTTGCATGGTTAACATAGATTGCATTCATTATAATACATCTGCAGAGTACTAGTGGCACAAGTTACAATGGTTCATTCACAAATGATGTTATCTTTTCTTATTAAAGATTGAGTATACTTGACACATGCAATTTTCATAATGGCAGCATATAAGATCATCTCTTCATCTCATCATAAAATTCACAATAAACATCTCATTTCGTGACATCATATGCACGTTATGTTACATCAATCATTTCCATTTCATTAGATACATCATACATCCATACATCATTTCATTTACATATCATTCATATATCATTTATTTACAATTCATTCATTTACATTTACTTACATTATTACATTTCATTCATATATCATTTATTTACAATTCATTCATTTACATTTACATCTCATCATTCATTAAACATCATCTACTCATCTATCATTACATTTGCAATACATTCATATATCATTCCATTTACATCTCATTAAACATCATTCATTCATTTATCACATATCACATATTCATTTATCACATGTCATTTACATTTCATCTCATTAATATGACATTACATTTTCATCATACATCATTTACATTTACATCATCACATTCTCATCATTACATTTTCATCATACATCATTGCATTCCATCTCATCTATCATACACCATTTACATTTCATTACATCATTCATTTACAAATTACATCACATTTCATATATATCATTCCATTTCATTCAAACATCATTCATTTATCTATCACATTTCCTATTATACTTCATTTCATTTACATCTCATTCATACATGGCATCTCATTAAGAAAAGAAATACATCATCAATATCATATCACATCATCATTAATGCATCCATACAAGCTATGTAAAATAAATCATCATAAAACAAATGCATCCATCACATCAATCATATAGAACACATCATAAAACAATGCATCCATCACATAAATCATGTAAAAACATATCATAGATCAATCGAACCGCTGCACATATATATCTCATCAAGTGTCAAGTATACAATGAAGTCTGAAAAGGATGAAAATAACATCGTGTCAAAAATATCTGATATCAAGTAGTACTCCCACTAGAAGGAGCAGGTCTCACACCAGTATCAGTACCACCACCAGATGTCCCAGGATCTCTCGGACCTCTCGGAAGTAGCTGTGTCACACCTCTGCTCACTGTCCTCAAACGAGTCCTCTCTGAACGAGACTAAGCATAACTGACTCTCTGCTCTGGGGGGCAAAGCTCATGGTAGCGGCTCCTGTAAAACTCAATCTCGGCACCTGCCCGCATGGCCTCTCACATATAATCCACCACAGATGTCCCATCTGCCACTCTCTGCAATCTCTCTGTAGTAGCCTGTGTTGTCTCTACTGTCTGTCTAATAATGTCTCGCTCGGCAGTCAAGGCTGTGATCTGGGCCTCAGCAGTGGACAACTGTGCTCATACACCTGTCAACTGAGCCTGTGCGGTCGCTGCTACCTGTAGAGCCTCATCTCTCTCACCAATCAGAGAGGTAATCTGCATCTATGTAGTAGCTAGCTGTGCCTGCATCTGAGCCTGTGTCTGTGCTAATAAGCCCTGCACCTATGCTAGCTGTCCCTGTAAGGTCTAAACCTACACCTGTAGACCTGCAACCTCTGATGGATATACCGAGGAAGCAACAGCCTGCCTCTTATGAGGCGCACTGGAAGATGGCTCTGAAGTAACTGCTATGCCCAGCCTCCTCCCATCCCCGTCATCATCATCGCTACTATCCTTGCTGCTACCGGAACTCTCATCACTGTCAGTCTCCGAACTACTCTCCACATCCACATCCACATCTACGTCCTCTCTCCCCTGTCTCTGACCAACCTGAACACCCCCTGCTGGTGCTGCTGCTGGTACCGCTGGTGCTGCTACTGGTGCTGGTACTGGCTCATCCGGAATAGTGATACGTGGTGGAGGGTGCAAAGCCAGATACTCTCTGTACTCGGGAGTAATAGGTGCCTCGACAATGTCCCATCGGACATCCCATGCTGATGGCTATAGAGCACGGTAACCCTCAACAAGTGCCCCGTAAGGCAAGCTGGGACCCCAATCACTGACATCTATCCAATGTCGTCCATAATGGGCTACACCCTGTGGCATGCACTGAACAATCCCATACTGTCTGTACACACGATGAAACAGGAATCGCTCCAAGACCCTGGGGCTCTTCCTGATCAAATACATCGAATCGGACAAGAACCCCAACTCAATATCATCATCGTCCCAGTCATCACAATCTAAATACGGACGCCAGTCACTGCCTCTACATCATCAATAATCCGCCTCCAATACTCAAGCTTACCCATCATATGCTGGGTAGGCCTACCTCTATATCGAAACACATAAGGCCTCGTCGCTGGTCTGGCTAACACTGGCACAGGACGTGTAACAGCAATATGCTCCCATGCCCATACCTGGAGAAGGGTAGCTCCCACCGATAGACTGCTGCCGCCGAGATACACGATCCAATGCAAATCATGATATAACTGGGCAAGCATGCACATGCCCCAAGCATACCTCATCCTATGGGCCACCAGACCCTCTAACACCCGACCCCACCCAAGAGATAGACCCTTTGACCTCTTATCAGGACAAAGGAATCCACCAATAAAGCTGGCCAAAACTGAAGGAAGTGGTCCATACAAATCGTGCATCTCAACCCATGGAATCCACTCTCCTGCAATCTGAGGATCCTAAAAGACCCTCCACATAGCCTCTACACCACCAACCTCCTCTGAATCATGTACCACAATCTCTCCAACAAAAGGAATGTGAAGAATACGCCATACATCCTCTGGCGTCACGGTCATCTCACTAATAGATAAGTGAAAGGTGTTGTGGTCACTATGCCACCGCTCTGCTAAAGCTGTCAATAGACCCCTATTAAGTCTAATATGGGGCATATCCAATAATGTCGCTAAACCACAATCAGTAATATGCTGTCTCTCATCTGGCGTAAGTCACGATATCATATCAAAAGGCCAGGGGAACTGCTCTCACACCTGGATAACATCTAAATGCTCCTGTTATCATACAAACAAGACATTTTAATCAAAATATCAAAAGATCATCAAATTTTCAAAAATTGTGCTTTTACCTATCAACCTAGCAAATTATCAAGGAACCCTCATCTATCAATCAGGTTCAATCCTTTGGAAAGTTTAATTATTCCTCACCTATCATGAGGGTAATTATTATCAATCAATAGATCTCTCTCATCATGAGATCATTCCCCATATATGTTAGTCAAGATCAAACTAAAATAGATGGAATCAAAATCAGATCGACGAAAAGCAAAGTGCACAATTTTTTTCAATCTCTACCGCAAAGTGATACAAAATCAACCTAAAAACACTAGAATATCTTGCGCGCTACAAAATCTTCTGGACGCGCTACAAAAACATCCCAAAGCGCTAAAAAGACTGGCGTGCTATAAAATCCTATTGACGTGCTATACAATTGACCTGACGCGCTAATACTTTTGACGCGCTACAAAATTGACTGGACGCGCTATACAACTTCATGGGCGCACTAAAACTATGGAGTGCTACAACAGCTCACGGACGCGCTAAACTGCATCCGCAACGTGCTAAAACAATAAAAATGTGCAAAAAAAAAATCAAAAATTACGGGCACGAATTACGAGGAAGATTTGGAGTACATATCGGAGGTCCATAGTTGGCCGGACGCTGGTGACGGGGCACACGCTTGAGTCGGTGGGTGTGGTAAGGGATCGGCATCCTGAAGCTCTGATACTCTGAGGGTCTCTATCACAAGATTGTCAAAGTCAAATGCACAAATGACTTTTGAGAATGATCTTTTGAGTATTTATAGGCTATTTTTGGGGGATTTTTATGGGATTTATTTATTTTTCCTTCTGAGGAATTAATTCTTATCTATCACAGGGGCATTTATGGACAATTTTGTCAGGAGATAAATTGTTTCTTCACCAATTCATCATCAAATCATCATAAAAATTCAAAATTCTTGGAAAATCATAAAAATTCAAAATTCATCAATTTATCTCCCAAGGGGGCATATATCACTATCATTTCAAAATTCAACATCTGGGGCAAGTCTGGGGCATGCTTTAAAACCTTTCGTCAATACTGGCAGCTGAAGCAAAATCATTCTTTGAAGCAATGCGTAAACACATCACTTCAAAGAGGGGCAAAATGTAGACACCTAAAATTGGTCTGGGGAATATAATTAATTGAATACGATTTATTTGATTAATTAATCTTAAATTCTTCTACTTAGTAAATAAATAGAAATATTTATTTATATTAAGTTCATTATTAGTTCTTCTATTTTCTCCCTAATTAAAAAAAAAAATTTAAAAACTTCGCTTTATTTAATTATTATCATCATATTATTTCTCTCTTAATTAAATAAACAAAATTAAAAACTTTGTTTTATTTAATTATTATCATCATTACTTCTTTTATACTTCTATCTTAAAATTAAATACACAATTTAAATAATTTGTGTTATTTAAAATCACATTTCTTCTTAATTAAATAAAGATCTCTAAAATATTTTATTTAATTATCATTCTCCTTTTAATTTAATAAACAAACCCTATAGTTTGATTTATTAAAATCATTTATTCCTCTTTTTCTAAATTTAAATAAAATAAAATATTTAAATTTATGCATAAATTTTACCACTATTCACTCACCAATAAAATTATTTTTTTTAAAATTTAATTAATGGCATTGCCATTCACGGGAAAAGCTTCAGGGACAAACCTGCAGGAAGTTCTCTCAACAACCTTCCACCCACCTTCCCTCTTATCTTGCCTGGTGTTTTCATGGGGAGAAACCATTCTCCATGATCAGCTCCTCCTTCTCATCCCATGCCTTTGGATTCTCTAGATGGAATCACAGCCCCTCATCCCGTGTCCCTGTGTAATTGTGTTGCCATGAAAGCTATAAATATAGCTCTTGGGCTACAAGAAATGGATCCCAACTTATGCAATCTTACTCTGCAGGTTTCCAAAGCATTCAAACATCCAAGCAATCAAGCATTGAAGCATTCATCCAGCATCCATCAAGCAGCAATCAAGCATCAGCATTTGCAATCATGGCTGCCATTACAATAGAATTTGCATATTTAAACACATAGGAATAGAATTAGTTCATTTCTCA
Organism: Sequoia sempervirens; assembly: GCA_007258455.2. NCBI lineage: Eukaryota > Viridiplantae > Streptophyta > Pinopsida > Cupressales > Cupressaceae > Sequoia > Sequoia sempervirens. Next base: position 723,018,771 of record VDFB02270651.1, read on the forward strand.
TTCTCTAAGTGTCATTTCAATAGTTTAATTAGCTTACAAATCTGAGAGCTAAGTAGATTAGAGAAATCTTTAGAGTTAGAGAGCAATAGGATAGATTTATGTAGATTTGTAGTTTAAATTCATTTAAATTTCTTAATCTTAGATGCAATATCTTATTTAGAAGCGTAGATGCATAGTTTAGATTGTTTTCCCCATTCTACCGCTTACATCAAGAAGCATCAAACATATGGTGATGTTGTTGTTACGAGGTGTAGGACAATTGAGAGGGGGAGTGAATCAGTTGTCACACAAATTCAAACTTAAAAATTCAACCTTTATTAATTCCACAACCACACTATTTTCTTATTAAGTATGAGAATAAAACACAAATAACATAAAGTACATTAACACAATGAACACCAGATTTTTATGTGGAAAACCCAATGAGGGAAAAACCACAGTGAGGGTTAACTCTCAATATAAAGAGGTCTAAAAACTGAATATATAAGGCTCACTACCAAGGGCTCACTGCCCTGAAAGGACTCACTGTCTAGATACAAAAGCTCACTGCTTACAAAGGAGGCTCACTGCCTACAAAAAGATTCAAAAAACAAAATTGGGCTTTATAGCTAGAGTGAACTAAAAATATTGCACCTAACAAGTGTTGATATAATTTCGATAATGCTCAATAGACTGACTTAACACACTTCATCATTTTTTCTCTTCTTCACTTTCACATTCACTACTGCTTCATTGATTACACACACATTGTGCTCACTCTCAAAAACTTATCAACACACACACATATATACTCGATCTATTTGCAGGCATCAATTAGGTTAGCCTAATTAGATGCAATTCCTTTCTTACCAAAAATACCAACCTGTCGGCTTCAAGTATTCACAAAAACTTTTTGAATGGAAATTCAAACGCTTAATATGCTACATTATGTTAGCATGGACCTAAGATAGGTTGCACATATATCCACATAACAAAATTAATTCACCATATCACAACTAATCAAGAAATTGGCCATAAAAAATACGTCGTACAAGCACTAGAGCACAAGAAACTCTAAGCATACATTCCTTCAACAACCATGAATAGATTCCCAAAATTGCAAGCATCAACTACCAACTGCAGAGGATTATAGACTAGAATACTGAAGAGTACATCTTGAAAACTGGTTCAAATACTAGACCAAAATACCAGATCAAGCATAAACTTAGAATTGGAACCAAAGCATGGTGACATCGATGACAACACAAAACTATAGAGATAATTTTTCTTCTTCATTCTTCAAACAATCTCCGTGTTTTTCATTGATTGAAACATGTGCAAAAATATTCAAAATCTCTCATCCAATCTCTCCCAAGTTTCCAAGTCTCTCCCCCTTTTCCATCAATGGAAAAGGGTGACCAAAAATATGTAAACATGGTGACATCAAAATTGCTAAAAAAGGATTCTAGTTCTTCGAAAATCTTCCAGCCATAACAATAATTCAATTTTCTTCATCTTATTCAAATTCCCTTTTTCTCTTTCTTTTCTTCTTAAAACAAAACCGTAGAAATTCAAAATTCAAGTAAAAATGACATTCTTCACCTCAAACACCTTCTTGTATCTTTCTTTGATAACTAGATATAACTTATTCTAGTTAAATTTAGTTGAATCCATTCTCATGCAGATGCTTTCCAATAGGGCCAATAGAGTAAAAGAAGATTACCAATATGAGTATTGTCATTCATAATCTTTTACATCAATAAGTATTCCAGAAAGATGGTCTAACTGGACCTTAGCAATTTCCTTGAGGAGCCAGAAAGTCTTCACTAAATCATCTCTTTGTCTATGTACAATAATCACCTGAGCTTGCAATTCACCAACTCTTAGCCTTTGTTTCCCTTCTTTGTCTTCAAAGATATCAAATTTATTTCCGATAATATTCACCTCAAATTCAATTTCTTCAATCCTACTTCTGAAATTATCTATTGCAGCAGGCCACTAGAGACAATATTTGTATATATCTAATATTTATTTGAATTTCCATGATAAGTTCAGATAATATAGTACTTAGCTTTAGTACATCTCTTTTCAACCAAGGATTCCAACTTGCATCCTTCTAGTCCTTCAAGCAACATTCTTTCTTCAACAATCTCAACTAAATTCTCTAGTAAAGAGTCAAAGACAATTGATACATCAATACCTATTCAAAGTAGATATTCTACTAGAGTGTCATCAATCTTGATTCTATCAACTGGTGAGGATACCATTCTGTATCTCACCAATCTTCTTCATCTTTCCTTTAACCAACATAGACTAGATGTCATCTAGATCAGAGGATTCAGATCTAGGTAGAGATTAATTTTCCTTCTCTTCTGAAAAGACAATGATGTCTTCAGTTATAGCCTTTCTTTTCTTCAATTCTAGAGGGGAATCACTAATGACCACTTCCAATTCTCTTTTACCAGAGGATGAACCCACTTCAAACTAACTCGGTGGTCACATACCAAAGCATATATTTTTTCTTAATGATGTGTAATATGATTTGCACACACTTACACTATCTGCTAATGATTCTAGGTATTTGTAGACCTGTTTCCCAATAGGAATACTAGATTTCCACACAACATTTTCTCTTCCTGGCAAAGAGTTCAAAAGTAAAAGACCAAGCACACAAGAAAAGATCCAAACCGAAAGGGATAACCCTCAACCATGGAAATTCAAAATATTTTAGATAGATTTTCAAGTAATAAGCTACACAAATCAAATTTCCTATTTTCCTTAACCATCATATGTGATGTATATGATGATAGCTGAAGTCAAGCCTTCATGATTTCTAAAATAGATTTTGTAAGAAACACCATACACAATATACCTTACAGCTGAATATTTAAGAGTGTTTATCAGTAGAGCTCGAGGGTCTTTATTAATGCAAATAAGCTCCTCCACATCTTGGTATTTCACATTTTTCTTTCTAGGAAGATCTCCAATACTACATAAGCTAGTAATCACTTTGATCGCTTCCTTCATAATTAAGTAGGGTTTGTCCAATACAATGCTACCATTCTTGTAATGAATCAACAAGAACAAATAAACTCTTCATCAACAAACCATGAGAATTCTCCCCTCAAATCTATACCTACGGTTTTTATGCTCTGTAATTCATTTTCCTTCAATCCTAGTTCCATTTCTTTCATCCTCCTATGATCAAATTCTTTCAATTCAACTCCTTTCAGCTTCAAAGGAATGTTGCCACTCGATCCTTTATCCATTGCCATGCTTAACTGATTAATCAAAACTTCTTCATTTTCCTTCTCCCCTTTTCTAAACTCAGAAATGATTCCTGATTACCCATAACAATTTCTTCAAATTCCCTTCAAAATTTCTTCAAAATGCTTCAAGATCGCTTCAAGGATTTCTTCCAAGTAGTTTTTCAAGTTCTTTAAGAGCACAAGTGATAAAAAAAACTTGTTAATTTTACCATATACACCATTGATTTTCCCTAAAAGAGTTAAATATTGTAGACATCAAAAAGCTACTAAAAACATTCTTTCGAACACAAAAAACCCTAATTTGGTCTGCAAATTATTATTTCAACATGTTTTCTTCCAGTTCCTTTTCCAAAACCTCAGATTATTTATCCTTCACATTCCATCCTTGTGCTAGCCTCTTACATGCCATTTATCTAGGGGGTTTTTATAATTTTCTGATAATCCTCCCCTTAAGACCATGCTATGTCTAATTCCCAGAGGAATTGTCTATATCAGATGAGGGAACAGACACATCAGCAGTTTCAGGTTCTTCTTCTTCTTTCTTCTTCCATATCTTATTCATCTCTTGCTTCATCTCTTCTTTATCAATCTTCTTTACTGAATCCTTCTTTTCTACCAGAGTAGACTGCTTTCCCTTCTTACCTCTACAAACCTTTGAGATATGTCCAAGTTTGTTACAATTATAGCAAACAACACTTTTCTTATTAGTTTGGCATTCATTACTTCTTGATCTACATTGATTTTCTTTGTGTCCATATTTGTTACAGTTATAGTAGTAGCCATTAAAGGATTTATTTATTCTACTTTTATTAAATCTTTTCATAATTACCTAACCGATCATTATCACTTGAGATGTACGTTTAGTAGCTTTATGTCCAACTTTCTTGCATCCAAAACATTGTCTGGTGAAGGGAAAAGAAGATTGATTCTTCCTACTCTTGCATTATGTTTCCTTGTGACCATATTTATTATAGGAAAAAAAAATAACATTGAAAGAAGGGTACCTTTGTGCATTAGGCTATCTCACAAGTTGTCTCCTTTCAAACTTTCTTTTCAGATTCCCTTTGTCCTGAGTCATTTGATTGTCCTTAGAACTTCCACCTACTTTATTCCTTAGGCTATCTTTGTCTTTACTTGGTTTGTATCCTGCAAGAAGTTCTCCAAGCTTGTCGGAGCTAGATCTGAAATTGTTCTCACAGAGTTTTTCTTTTTCCAGTTCCACCCTCAAGTTTACTACCTCCTATTCAAGATTAGAGCATTCATCAGATTTATTCTACACCATTGTATTCAAACATTCTTCAATTCTCTTTTTTTCTTATGTAGGCACTTTTAGTCCAATTATCTCTTGTTTCAATTTTTCACTTACTTCTTTGTGTCTTTCCTTGAATTTCTTCAATTGTTCTTTCAGCTTCCAGACACATTCATTTGCTTCATCAAGATTCTCTTTTAGATCTCTATTTTCATTTTCAAACTTGTCCAGATCCTTGAGTGTAGTCCAGAGTTCCTCTTTATCATCCATCTAATCAACCTTCAGGATCTACCTCAAGTGGTTAAGATCTACACCAAGGAACTAATGCTCTAATACCAATTATTAAAAAGTGCAAGACAATGGAGAGGGGAGGTGAATCAGTTGTCACCAAAGTTCAAACTTAAAAATTCAACCCTTATTAATTCCACAATTGTGCTATTCTCTTATTAAGTATGAGCATGAAACACAAATAACAAAAAGTAAATTAACACAATGAACACCATATTTTTTATGTGGAAAACCCAATAAGGGAAAAACCATAGTGAGGATTAACTCACAATATAAAGAGGTATAAAAGATGAATATATAATGCTCACTACCAAGGGCTCACTTCCCTAAAAGGACTCACCATCTAGATACAAAAGCTCACTACCTACAAAAAGATTCACAAAACAAAATTGGGCTTCACAACCAAAGTGAACTAAAAATAATGCACCTAACAAGTGTTGATACAGATCCAGTAATGCTCAATAGACTGACTTAACACACTTCATCATTTTCACTCTTCTTCACTTTCACATTCACTACTACTTCATTGATTACACACACATTGTACTCATTCTCAAAACTATTCAACACATATATATACTCGATCTATTTGAAAGGATCAATTAGGTCGGCCTAATTAGATGCAATTCCTTGCTTACTAAAAATACCAACCTGTTAGCTTCAAGTATTCACAAAAACTTTCCAAATGATAAGCCAAACACTTAATATGCTACATCATGTCAGCATGGACCTAAGATAGGTTGCACATATATTCGTATAACAAAATTAATTCACCATATCATGACTAATCAAGAAGTCATCTAGAAATAGACTTCATTGAAAAAAGTAATTAATAGAATAATGCCAATACATCATATGAGCATCAGAGCAAAAGAAATTTTGAGCATACATGCCTTCAGCAACCATGAATAGATTCCCAAAACCACAAGCATCAACTACCAACTATGGAGGATTGCAAACTATAATATCAAAGAGTGCAACTTGAAAACCAGTTCAGATACTAGACCAAAATACCAAATCAAGCATAGACTTAGACTTGTAACCACAACATGGTGACATCAATGAAAACACAAAACTATATAGGTAATTGTTCTTCTTCATTCTTCCAATAGTTGCAATTCCTTTTTTGCACAATTATCCCTTCACACTAACTTTGGACACTTCATCTTCCACATACTACTTTTCCACTAGGCTCTGCACTACTACCACTTCACAAATAAATTTTATCTTTTATATATATTCTCTGCAACAACTGAAAACCTTAATTAAGTTGGCTAGACAAGATAACCTTTAGAAGAAATGTATGATATCACATTGGTCAACTCCAACCACGTATAATATTTGGATGAAAGTAGTTGTGGATCATCATATAAAATTACAGGACCCAAACACATCATAACACATTCACCAAAGCAAAATTGATTAATCATGATTAACCACAGATGAAGGAAATAAGTATGTCAGTTGAAATAATGATAGTACCACCTAAACTATCATCCGTTGAACTTACACCATTGATGAGAGACCAAAACCATAATGTAGATCAAGATGCAAGCATCATAGTCCATGAAAAATATCCATTCACCCTTTCCTTGAAGTGTGTTATCACCATATATTAGTAAAAGTGAAGAAACCTATTGAATACATAGGAGTAGAGAATTTCAGATAAATTGTAGTAAATTTTCAATTGAAAATTGATCTTGTGGACTACCAAAACACTTGAAAATTTAAATTAGCGTGCATTAGTTATTACTGGTTATGTCTATAGAACCACGAGGCTAGCACTTCACTTCCAAAGGAATAGAGATCATTCCAACATTCCCTCATTATTATATTGCACAGATTGGAACACTGTCAACTATAAATATTTCTATGGAAAGTGTAAGGAATTGAACTCTTGGAAGTAAACCTTCACAACACAACCATATTATCATTTGAACCACAACATAAAAAACTCATTTTATAGAAGGATGCAGACCAAAAAGCCATGAATTTGTCAGTGAATACTATAACAAAGATTTTGCAACTTATCATTAATTTTGGTATACCAAACAAGTTGTAAGCATATCATAACATGTGTACTAGCCTCAACATCACAGTTAGGTCACCATTTTCCTCATACATCATTATAGACTAGCACTAACACATATCGACTATCCAATAACTATCACTTGAGTCTATGCACACTTCAACATAAATATTTGACATCAATGATAGCTCATATTAAGTTGACATCAATGACAAAACCTATTGCCAAAAATCTCCCCCTTTTTTATTGATGGCAACACACATATGCATCTCTCTCCTTTTGACATCAAGGGGAAATGGAATTATAACTTCTATTTACAATATCTCAAAAAATCATATGAGCTCCCCATAACTATATATACTCCCCCTAAGATGGAGATATCTCAAAATTGATTCTATATGTCTTCAATAAAAAATAGAAAGATATTGCAAACATCTGCAAAACTATATAGAGAAAAAAACATTTTATCTACACTTTTACAACTCTCTTAGAGGGTAGAATTTTCTTATGTATTACCTTAAGGTGTGCCAAAGTTTCAACCAAATTTTCTTTTGCTAAGACAAGAATATAATTCTAATATTCAAATTTTATGCACAAATCCTCATCTTCAAAATAGTCTCCTCTACTTCCACAAGCATCCTAGGTAGTGAAGCCAATCTCAAGTTGATTGCTTTTGTCAACTGACCAAATTGTTTCTTTAGTTGATCTCTTTCATCCTGAAGTAGACACATTTGCACATGAAGATTTTCAAATGAGCTCTAGTGGATCCATCTTTGTCTTTTGATAAATCATACATCTTGATGATTTGAGTGATTTATGACTTAATGGAATCAATCTAATCCTATATACTCTTGGTGGAAATAGGCATTTTTAAAAAAATTGATAAAGCACAGTGACTTCATCAACACAATTCTTAAGCATGATCTCTATGTTTTCCTACAATTTATTATGTGCATTAGCACAACTATCAGATTCCTTAGCCCATCTTTTATTAGTTATCTTTCTAAAAGCATCTTGTTCTACCTTTTTCTCAATGTGTGAAGAATAATCCTCAAAATAATTCATTAAAGGATTTTTTTTTTATGAAGGAAAAGAGGAATCTATGTTTACCTCTAGTAAACCTTCTTGAATTATCTTTACAGCATCATCTATCATTTTATTCTTCTCTAATTCATGTAGAGCTTTTGTTTTGCTCTTAACATTGTTTACATGTTTTTCCTTATTTCCTTTCATCCTTGCAAGTTCTCTCATTGGTACCATTTTTTGGTCTTTGCTATCAACCTCACCACGTGTCATGTTGGCACACTTTTGTGGAGGTCATGATTTTCATTTTTCTAAAAATCATGCAATGGTTCCATGTAGAGGCTACATGGATTTTTGAATATCACATTGCTATCAGACACTAATGTAGAACAATGACTTTGAGTCTTATCAAACTAAGAGAAAATTGCAGCCACTTAGTTAAATTAACCAAGGTTTCTCCCAAATGTGAATGAAACAAACACAATAAAAAAAAAATCAATTCTTTATTATCTTTTCCTTCAAATTCAAATGTGAAAATAAATCAAAATCTGCAATCTTCAATTACATCTCCCATGTTACTTGTGTTTCCTAGAAACATTCACTCTATTTCTTTTCACCAATTGCCACTCCCTATATATTTTAATTTGTTGGTAGAAAATTCAACTCCACTATGGGTCGATATCCCCCTCTTTTCCCACATTTTTTGCTAGTTTTTTTCCTCCTAACTTTGGTGCCTAAGTTTTTTCTTTGCTACATTTTTCTCTCCAATGTTTCACCTTCCTCTAGAACTAAAAAAAAAAACATGAGACTTTTTTGTGTTTTTATTTTTAATCTAGTCTACCATTTACCATGCAGGAAAATGAATTGAGCAATTTGGTGTCTAGGAAAAAGTAAATAAAGGTTACTTTGTTAAATTTAAATCTACCCTTACAAAATAGTCTTTAGTATTTACATTATTTTGGGCATCATAAAATAATTTCCAAAATGCCAAGAAGGCATGAAAATATTACCAACAAAACTAAATATCACAACAAAATTTCAAAATAATAAAATGATGAAGAAATAGAGACGCAAAATCTGCAAAAAGCCTAACTAGGAATTCAAATTATGTATGGAAATGGCTAGGTATTTTAGCATGGTAACTTTGCTTGGATTGTGGATGACGAAATGAGGAGAGGAGCTCTTTATTTATAGGATTTCAAGATGGATGAATGTCCAAATTTGAGCAATGTGGGACTAACATTCATCCAATGATATGGTGCCACTTGTCAAGCTATGAATGGATGATGGTTGTGCAAGATTTGGGGTTTGTGCCAATAAATGCCAATATTTGAAATTCAAATTTGTTGAAATGACATGTAAGAGGGAAGGGAAAATGCAATAAATGCCACTTGGATCAAGGAAAAGGACATGTAAGAGGTTTTAAATGCCTTGTTGGATGTACATGTTGACTTGGAATTTTGAATCAAATTGAGAGAATATTCCAAAAGATGCCTTTGTGAGGAAAATAGAGATTTAATAAATGAACTAAATCTATTTTCATGTGTAACTTGCATTATCTAGAGGATGACATTAGATTAGATTAAATTAATCAAGGGTTTAATTAATTTAATAGGAGATTAGATGATGTGACTTATTTGACCTAGATTTATGGATTTATTTAAATCAGATAAGAGAGGAATATGATAAGAGGCTAATTAAATAAAGATTTTGATTTATTTAATTAAAAGGGATGGTGTTAGATTAAATCAAATAAGGTTTTAATTTATTTTATTTAATGTATAGACTTTAGAGATTTAATCAAATAAATTGATTATTTAATTAAATAGGGATAATTAGATTAGATGGATTGATTTAATTAACAAGAGAAATGACTTGATTCAAATAAAGTGATTTATTCAACCAAGAGAGGATATTGATGAATTTAATCAAATAGGGGAATTTAATTAAATGGTTTGACCGAGGGATGATTTAGGAAGAAACAATGTTAGTAAGTCAGGATAAGATGCATAATGTCAATCAATATATTTTCGATGTCTACATTTTGCCCCTCTTTGAAGCAATGCACTAATTGCATTGGTTCAAAGAATAAACGATCTCAATCAAAGCGAAAAAAATTTCATATTTAAAAACTTGCCCCACTACTGCATGGCAAGAGAAAACATGCCATTATAATGTCCCCTCAAGAGAATGGATGAAAATTTCACTTTTTTTGGGTGATTTCGTGAAAAAAGGTGACCAAGTATTGAATAGGTCTAAAAGAGGTCTGGGAGGTTAAAAACATGTCTAAACGCAATAAGACGATAAAAAACAAGCCTCAAATAGATGAAAATAGGTTCGGGGGATCGAAACCCTAGCAGGACAACCCTAGAGGGTCAAAAAACCCTAATTTTTAAGCTTAAAAGGGGCCCAAAGGGTCACTTTCAAGTCATTTTCACACACCTCCACTAGCAAACCTTTAGATTCGAGCTCTGACCCTCAGACAATATGGCGCAATGACAGCTTCCTCTGCACATTTCAAACTGAGTTCGGACCTACCAGTGGCCACCTGGCATCGGGGCACTGGTATATGACCCCAACTGAAGCTTTGTTTTTTCATTTAATGCATTTATTACATTTTTAAAGAAGAGCTTGCCTCCAGTGGCACTATTATAGCACCACTCAGTGTTTAAAGTGCACCGCTAATTACCCTTTTGTGCCACAGTGGTGTTGTTTAGTGCCGCAGTGGTGCAATTTGGAGTTTAGAAACTCCATCGCTGGGCTTGGGCTCAGCTCGGACTTGGCAGGCTAGTTTGGACAAAGTGCGTCGTGGCGGTGCTCTTTTCAAGAAAATTGCGATGCTAGGTGTTAAAGTGCACTGTGGCGGCTTGATTTAGCTAAATTTTGGGTCTAGTGTCAAAGTTTGAGGAAACTCAAACTGTGACGCCTTCACAAACTATGCCACTAGAAATGAGCCTAGAGCGTTAGGTCAGGATTTTTCCAAAAAATTTAACATGTTGACTTTCCTTGATGTAGGACGGGCCTAGGGAGCTTTACTCTCGGGAGCACCAGTCATGGGATTTGGCGAGCATCCTACGAGACTTTAGCAATAGGGACCAAGATCGACTAGGAGTCGTAGGTCTATGGAACATTGCGTATGTAGTGCCTGTGCGCACACACCTATGGATGCTATCAGTGCTAGTTGAGAGGTGGCACAGCGAGACATCATCATTTCATCTTCCCATTGGTGAGGTGACTATCACTTTAGAGGACATTTGGCACATTCTTTGATTTCCCATTCATGGCTGATGGGTGATCTACCACATGGAGGAGGGACGCGAGTGTTGTACCCGAGTCCTCGCCACTCGAGATATGATTTAATGTAAGGGACATATCGAGCTCGAGTGGTACAGAGTCATAGCACCTCCCTTCCACTGGGTGATTCTAGCGATTATTTCAGGTTTGGTTGCCCCAGATAGACATGGGTAGTATTTCAGTCTGGGTTGGAGATACTACTAGTAGAGGATGGTCTAGGACAGGCCAGTTCGGTTTGCATGGGGGCCTGTCCTTCTTGCTTCACTCTACAGGGATCTCCACGAGTGCACATACGTGGATGACCAAGCGCTGGGAGTTGGGGTGACTTTACTTCATGTTTGGGCATGTGAGCACATTTTTGTGCTATGTCCATGGGTGGTTCTGGTTCTGATGGGGGCAAAGGATTCCCTAGTGACATGCTATAGAGGTGGTGTGTTCTTCACACATATTGGAGAGCACGAGATCCCCTACTGAAGGCGGGTTCTAGATGAGATGATGGTGTTTACTTGGAGACCATACCTCGGTCAGCCTGGGTGGGCTGATGATGTAGACCAGCTCTTCTACTATCATCAGGATTGATACATGTAGGGGCAGGAGCACAATATGATTGAGCGGTACTTGCCTAGGCGCATACAACGTTAGTTTAAAGAACCACAGGATTAGCCCGATGATGGTTACGTAGCCATCTTTGCACACAGCATGACACAAGTGTCATGGGGGCCTGGTATTCCTACCGCAGAGGTAGTTGACAGCTTTTGGCACTTGGTAGCCCAACCGTGGGCTTACAATCATGGTTTGGTAGATTCGGGCACTACATAGGCCTATAGAGATTGGTTCAGACCTCCCCTCCAATTGACTATTCCAGGTGAGGATCCAAAGGCATATAGGGTCAGAGGCAGAGGTAGAGGACGAGCACAAGGGTGAGGACTGAGGATCGAGATCCGACAGGATCCACCAGGGGTGCCCCCAGTTCGGCCAAGTTAGGAGGACGTTCCCATGTAGGACCAACAATAGGATCTTTTGGTCCCACCACCATGAGCCGAGGGTGAGGGTCAGGTTCATGCACATCCATGGGCACAGCTAGTAGGGCAGGCAGACACATGGGATGCCTTGATTTTACAGCTATAGGCATAGGTTCAGGCAGTGATGGCTGAGAGGGACTAGGCAGGGGCTGATAGAGAGTGGCTTAGAGCAAAGAGGGATCAGGCATCGATAGAGCTAGGTTGCATTATGGCACAAATGCAGATGATGATGATGATGATTACTTGCTGAGGAATTGGGATTTTAAAAGGGCCAAATTTTCTTATGTTTGATAACACCCGTGGTACGAGGCATCAAGGTATAGCAAACTAGGATGGCGTGGTACCTAGTGTGATGGACTTTGACTCAACAATCAGATAGGAGTATCTTTGTTCACACCTGACATATGGAAACCTTGCTAGGATGCACTTCAAAAGTTTCAGACACCTTAGACCAAAACAAAGAAAGGTAAACCTATCGCTATAATAGTCAACAAGTTGCCCTAGACCTCTTCCGTACATACCTACCAAAGCAAGTATTCACCGAGGTTATATTACAAGAGCGTCCAACAAGCATAGTAGACAAAAGATAATGATCATTGCCCCATTCCTATTTCTCTAAATCCATTGTTTTGGGATATAATCGAGACGTCCTTGGAATGAGCACAAAATAAGATAAGTCCAAAGATAAAGACCAAGTAAACAAACAAATTGATGCTCTTCAATACCACTAACGGAAAAATGATGTGTTTTCTAAGATGATAACCGAAACTTATTGCCAAAAGATAATGCCCATTGTAGGAAGGATTCATCCTAGGACATGTTAGTGGATGGCAACACGTCATTTCGTTTATAAGGGATGATTGATATGGGACCAACTAGATGATGAGTTACCAATACGAAGAGATAACCAACTTGCTCACTCACTGACTTAGACTTAAGACTTGACGTTTTGAGTTCTACTTGTATTTGCTAGACTTGTTTCCAACTATTTCACCAAAGGCTAAGGATGACGATCAATTTATTGTGAGTGGTGTTTATTGCAGGTGCAAGCGAGATGAGATGGATGGATTTTTTTAAAATATTTGGATGTTTTTGATGTTTTGAAATATTCTGAGGCTGTTTTTGGTATTTTTTGAGGTTTTCAAATGTTTTGATTTTTGATTTTTCAATGTTTTTGGGTTTTCTGAGATTTTGACCAAGAAACTAACCTAAAGATCTATCCTAGGGGCCTTGGGGGCTGATCAATAGATTAGCCTTGCCTACGTTATATATGTAGAGACCACGTAGATCAACTGACAACTTGACCAATTTACAGATGATGATATACATGATGAGATGTTAGTTTATTATGACAGACTCCTATAGGACTGACCTAAATGTCTCGGGGGATGATCAAAGATCAACCTTGCCTATGTTCAAGCTCAGAGACAATGTAGTTCGACAAGACAACCTTGTCTTTGGTTTTTTGATATGTTTTGATGTTTTTGGATTTTTTGATATTCTTATGTTTTTGGATTTTCTGATATTCTAATGTTTTTGGATATTTTAATGTTCTGATGTTTTTGGATTTTTTTTATGTTGAGGACTTTTAAAATCATACACGAATCTGATCCGATGAGAACATGCCCCCAACGCGATGCAATAGACTACTCTGATAAAGGTATGATAGACTGACCTTGAGGATGGGTTGAGTAGTACTAGGAGGGATCATGATACGAACACAGGATCAAGCTATGGTGTGGATGCGAGTGAATAAGTGATGGATGGAGACCTGAATGCGATGGATGATGGAAGGGAAGTGGATGATGTAGATCAAGTCATGAAGATCCTAGTGGATGTAAAATGCTTATTTACACAAGGCACCTGTTTTCCAGGTTTTCACCAAGGTACTTGCCCAAAGTACCACTGAAGTGGTTTTCAATAGAGGACGATTTTTTTGATCCTTTTTTTTTATTTTTGATTCTTTTTTTTGGATTTTTTGCTTTTTTTAATTTTTTTTGCTTGTTACCAAGATGCCTATTTGCTAGGTTTTTGCCTAAGTAACCATTTTTTCAGGACTTTTTCTAATGTTTTTGGATTTTTTGGTTCTATACCTTGGAAGATTTAGGCATAAATTTTTTTGAGATGGGAGCTATTCATGGGCTTCTACAGAGGTTCCCCTTCGGGTGTTGATAGTTGATATGTCCCTGATTTATAACTTGTTGTGATGACGAAAGGTCCCAACCAATTAGGTTAGAACTTTCCTTTGCTGCTGAGGTTTGGGACATTCTTCTGATTTTCTTTTAAGACCAATTCTCTGACTTGGAAAGTCCTACTTCTGATTCTCTTGTTATAGCTCCATTTGAGTCTATTTTGATAGACTTGTAGATGATTCAAAGCATCTATGTGTCTCTCATCTAGTAGCTCCAGCTCGTTTAATCTTGATACTCGATATTCCTCATCCATGATGAGGTTTTGTAATGATATTCTGAGGGATGGGAACTCAATCTCAATTGTTAGTATGGCCTCTGATCCATAGACCAAGGAGAATGGGGTGGTACTAGTGGGTGTACGGATGCTGGTTTGATAAGCCCAGAGGGTGGTATTAAGCTGCAAGTGTCAGTCACGACCTACGTCATTGACTATTTTTTTGAGGATTTTCAGGATGGTTTTGTTCGTGGCTTCTGCTTGGCCATTGCCTTGTGGATAGTACGAGGTGGAGAAGCGATGCTGAATTTTGAATTTCTTGCACAAGTCACTAACCTCTTGGCTCTTGAATGGTGTCCCATTATCTGAGATAATGGCTTGTGGGACACCGTAACTATAGATGAGATAGTTCAGGATAAATTTTGAGATTTGCTTCCTAGTGATATACATCATGGGTATGGCTTCCACCCACTTTGTGAACTACTCAGTTGTAGTTATTATGAATTTATGGCCATTCAATGAGGTGGGTGAGATTTTCCCAATGAGATCGAGTCCCCACTGCAAAAAGGGCCATGGTGTGATAATCGGGTAAGCTCCTAAGTTGGAGCATGGATAAGGTCCCCATGCTGCTGACATTGTAAACACCTTTTAGCATGACCATGCACTTCTCTTTCCATTGTGGGCCAATAATACCCCATCCTCAGCAGTTTCTTGGTGATGGTCATTCCACTCGAGTGTGCACCACAGATACCGTTATGAACCTCGGTTAGAGCGGTTAATGCCTCCTCAGCATTTAAATAGCATAGCAAGGTACCTTCTATGCTTCTACGGTATAAGGTATCACCTAGGATCACAAATATAGATGCTTTTTTGATAAAGGTTTGTTTTAGGCTCGATGGTAGGTCATCGGGTATGAATCCTATGCGAAGATATGTGTAGATGTCATCATACCAAGGATCCTTGGGACCAACAATTTCGCACATGAATTTTGATTCTCGTACCTCGAATGCGGGAATGAGAAGCTACTCAATCAAGAATTCATATTTGGGAACATTGTTGGGGATATTCAGCAAGGATCCGATTGTCGCCATGGCGTCTGCTACTCTATTGTTGGTTCTTGGAATCTTCTCGAGTGTTATGTCAATGAAGTTTTCCTTTAGAGTGTCCACCAATTTCTTGTATGGAGTGAGCTTATCATCCTTAGTCTAATATTCATTATTGACCTAATTTATGATCAACTAAGAGTCCTCGTACACCTTGAGAGCTATGATATTCCATTGCACTGCTATCCTAAGACCTAAAGTCAAAGCCTCATATTCTGCTATGTTGTTAGTGCAAGGAAATGTCAGTTTGTATGACTTTGGTATGCAATCCCCTTGTGGGGTGATGAAGAAGACACCAACTCCTGATCCATGTGTGTATGAGCTGTCGAAGTATAGTTTCCAATGACCAGCTACATTGAGGTTAAAGATGGACTCATCTGGAAACTCTGAGACAAGAGAATTTTTAGAATACATAGGTGCTTCTGCTAGTTGATCTGCAATAACCTAACCTTTAATGGCTTTTCTCTCCACATACTCGATGTCATACTTAGACAGTATCATTACCAAATTTTCCATTCTACCTGTGAGCATTGCCTTTCATAGGAGATACATGAGGGGATCAATTTTTGTAATGATCTTTATCTTGTGTGCCAACATGTAATGTCTAAATTTTTGGGATGCAAACACTACTGTGAGGCAAGCTTTCTTGATGAATAAGTAATTTAGCTCGTGACCAACCATTGTCTTGTTGATATACTAGATGGCCCTCTTTGTTCTGTTTTCATCATGCTGAGCTAGGAGAGCTCCAAGGGCTGTTGTTATTGCTGACACATATAAGATCAATGGCTTTCTCGGGATAGGTGGCATTAACACTGGTGGTGTCAGTAGATATTCCTTGATCTTGTTAAATGCCTCTTCACACTTTGTGTCCCATTTGTATACTACCCCCTTGTGGAGTAGGTGAGAATATGGATTCTGCTTGTCTTCCAGTTGTGCTATAAATCATCGAATGGATTAAAGTCAGCCTTGGAGGCCTCTCGATTGTTTTAATGTCTTTGGTGCTTCCATCTCAAGGATTTCCTTAACTTTTGCCAGATCCACCTCAATACCCCTCATGGAGACTATGTATCCTAGCAGTTTACCTGATTGTACACCGAAGACGCACTTCTTGGGATTTAGTCTAACTTTGTATTCCTTCAGTCTATCAAAGATAGCACTTAGGGTTGCTATATGATCTTGTCTCTTTCTTGACTTAGCTAGGATGTCATCGACATATTCTTTGATTGTTTTGTGGATCATGTTGTGGAATATTAGTGTCATGGCCCTTTGATAGGTTTCTCCTGCGTTCTTTAGGTTGAATGGCATCATGTTCCAGCAGTAGGTCCCCCATGGACAAGTGAAAGTCGTCTTATGTTGATCTTATTTTTCTATCATGATCTGATTGTATCCTAAAAATATGTCCATTAGTGATAGCATCTCATGCCCTATTGTCATGTCTACTATCATGTCGATGTTGGGAAGCAGGAAATCATCCTTGGGACATGCTTTGTTCAAATATCTGAAGTCAGTATAGATTCTGATGGCTCCGTCAGGTTTTGAAACAGGTACCAAATTTGATACCCATTCTAGATAATCAATTGGTTGTATGAATCCTACGTCTAACAACTTTTTGATCTCCATTTTAACTAACAAAGCAATTTGAGGATGCATTTTCTGAAGCTTTTGTTTGACCGGTTTTGCTTCTGGATACACTGCTAAATGATGAACCATAGTCTCTAGATCAAGCCCTGGCATGTCAACATAACTCCATGCAAAGTTTATTTGTCTTTCCCTTAGGAATGCTGCTAGGAGTTCTTGCTCTTCTTATAATAGTGATTCTGCATAGAATGTGATATGTAGGGCCTCCTCTATTCTTAGCTTGACTGGATTGCACTTTTCGGCCAAGATTGCTGACTTCTCTTGATGAATAGCTCTTAAGAGAAGATTGAATCCTTCATCCTCAGGCACCTCATAGAGGTTTTCACCGTTGGATATGTCCTTTTTTTAACTATTTTCTTGTTAGAGAGTGCCACGATGTGGTTTTCACTCAAGGACTTGGATATGATTCTTAGTTTCTCACTTTTGCGACTGAAGGATTCAATCATTTCCCTGTAATAGGCATGTGTGTCCAACTCCATTATAAATCATGCCTTGTGATCTCCCTCTGGAATGTTATCCCTCAATCCCATGAATTCTGAGAGCGCTTCATCATTTTTGAATGTATCAAGAACTAGTAGTCCTCATTGGTCATAGTCGATCAGTAGGGGGCACACTAAACAGATCTCATGATTTTGATGATCAGATTCAAGGGATAGGGTACTAATCATACATAGGGTGGTGTCTTCAAATAACCTAGGTAGATTGGATATGGTATCCTCGTCATCGCTACTAATATAGGGCTCAATTATGAAATTATGTGTGTCCCTACTTGTGACTATTGGTGAGTGTACCTGTACTAGTACTGGCTGAGGAGAGACATTAGCCATTCTAACTGGAGGACTTCGGCCACATATGGTTATGCTCGGAGGGGTACGTCCAAGACCAAGATTTGTTATGGGTCATGTCTCTGGCATGATAGGTATTATGAGCCCATTGTCATTTTGTCCCATTATTTAATTTCTGTCATAGCCCATTGCAAGCATCATTATAGGCCCTTGCTTCTTTCATCCATTGGTAAATTAGCTGCTAGTCTTTCATCTTGATACAACATGTGAGATGGATCTGCTTCAATAACCTCATCACCAAGGTCTCCCCATCTTGTGAATTTAGGATAGTTTTCAGGATATGTTTGTGATGTAGAAGCTTGACTTTCTTGTGGGCGTACTCGTGATCTAGGAGATTGTGGTAACTCTCCTATCACAAAAGCATTGTTAGGGAGTTTGTAGCTTCCACAACTATCCTCTTGGATGATGAGCTTGATGTCAGATATGGTGGGGATGGTAGGGATGGTGGGTGTCTCTATTGTAGAAGTGGACGTGAGAGTGGTAGGGTCGATGTATGATGTGGATGGGCCCTCATCATTCTTTGGCACTTGGGGGATTTTTCAATACTTGGCCTCAAGTTTTTTGCAATATGAAAATGGTTCAGGATCTTCGTGGATAGTGACCTCTTGTCCATTATGTGTAAATTTCACACATTGGTGGAAGGTTGATGCTATGGCTTTCATTGCATGGATCCATGGGTGTCCCAGGAGGATATTATACGGCAGTTCGAGGTCCAAGACCTGACAGGTAGTTTCCATGAGCATTGGCCCTACTTGAATAGGAAGTTTGATTGTGCCCTAAGATACTCTTTCTTGGTCATCATATGCTCTTATTGTGATGCCCTTACCTTTTTCAATGGAATCTTCTGATATTTTCAACTGCTTGATGAGGCTAAGAGAATAGATGTTCAAACCTACACCTCCATCCACCAAGAGCCTTTTGATTTTTCTCTTGTTTACAATGGCTTCCAAGTGAAGTGCACAGTTGTGAGATGGTTGGGCGAGGAAATCTTGGTCAGAGAATGTAAGGAGATTAGGCGTTATGATATTTCTGACCATAGCTTGGAATTGCTCCGCATCGAGATTTGTGGGGATAGTGGATGAAGCTAATGCTTGCTCAAGGATCTTCTTATGCGCCGATGAGATTTTTAACAACTCCATGATGGAGATGTGTGCTACAATTCTCTTGAGTTGTTCTACAACATTGTAGCTATGTGGAACAGCTCTAGATGAAGGGATTCTATTAGGTTGGGATGATCTTGCAATGGTGACTTTGCCGCCTCTTGTGGTGACTCCACAATCTTCGGCGTGGGCACCCTTGATGGTAATGACCATTTCGTACACATGATTTACATTGTCCTTCCCTTTATCATTTTTATTCTCTTTGTTGCCATGATTTGGCATCAGATTCGTGTAGATTTTTAGATCTTTATTTCTAATAGGTTGTTCCACGTTTATGATTTTCTTGTCAATGAGATATTGGATGATATTTTTGAGTCTCATGCAATTGTTTGTGGTATGACCTTTGATTTTATGAAATTTTCAAAGTTTATTTTTGTTATACCAAGGGGGTTTGACATCGGGTTCTTGGTAATTCTCGAATATAGGAGGCTTGATGAGTTTTTGTCAATCAACTTTTTTATTATGTCCTCTAGTGGTTCCCCCAAGATAGCATATTTTTGTTTGGGATAAGTTCTGCATTGGGGTGGTCCTCTTTGATCATTGAGGTTATTAATGGTAGGATTTTTATTGGGTTGGTATGTTGTGTGATGAGTGTTTTGGCATTGATTTTGGATTTGCGGTGCAGGTGTATGTTGGCATGGACCACTAATGACCACCTTGGTATCAACGACATCATCATTAGTAACGTTCTTGTTTCTTTCCCAGGTTTGAGGTTTGTCATTGTAATTTGATGGTGGGTGATTGTTTTATTTTTTGTGATATGACATTGATTTGGCGGGTTGGGTCACAAGGGCTCTTTCAATGCTAAGCGCCTTAGAGATCAATTGTTCATATGTAGTGATACCCTAAACCTTGAGATGGAATGCCAAGTGGCTTTCAAGGTTGGTGATGATTGTGTAGACTTGTTGTTCTTCTAGCATGGTCAACTTGCTCCAATGGGCCTTGGATCACCATTGTTGAAGGAATGAAGCAAAAGATTCATTCTTTCCTTGTTTTAGAGCGTATAGTTCTTCGAAACTGACATCCATTGCAATGTTACATGCGTAATTTCTGATGAATGCATCCCTGATTTCTTGAAATGTTCTAATACTTGAAGGTAAGCAAGAGAACCATTCTATAGTAGGACTTTCCAAGCTTCTAGGGAATAGCCACATCAAATAAGTATCGTCATATGCGACCTCCATGCAATGAACTTAGAATTCCCTAATGTGATCTTTAGGGTTTCCCATCACTCGATATTTGTCAAATTTTTGGATTTCAAATCCCTTGGGGAATGGTTTCATCTCTAAGCTCCTATCAAATGGATAGGGACACAAGTTGCTTGGTGGTTTGGTTGTTCACCCTGATTGAAGGTCGAGCACTTGTTGCGAGAGCAACCTGAGTTGTGTTTTCACATCACTTTGTGGATCAGGGGGTGGGATGAAAGTGTTTTGAGATGTTTGAATCATGGGTTGGGTGGGTGGATTGGTTGGTGCGTTGTTCGATGGTATTTGCATGTTCTAGTGAGTGAAGTAGGCTTCTACTTGATTTTGTATGAGGGAATGTGCAAGATCATGATGGGCCAAAAAGTGGCAATATGATGGGTATGTGGCTGACGACTCTTCTTTTACATAAAATTGATGAAATGAAAAGGGTTTTTAAAGGATATTTTTAGATTTCCACCAATATAAATTATGCTTTACTTTGAAGTTAATAAGTAATTATTATTCATTTTCTATTTGAATTATGACTAAAGCCCTAATTGATAGGCTGATTGAAAAACATCTATAGCTTTTAAAAGGTATCAAACTTTTTTAATCCAAAACATGTGTCACATTCTATGTTTTGATAATATAGGATTAAAAAAATAAAATCAAATATCATGAAGTTTTGACCAAGTTAAGGTGGTTAGACATACGAGTTTTTATATTTTTTAAAATTTGTAATAAAAAATTCATAATTAATTATTTACTTGGAAAAAAATTACAAAAAAATATGCATCACATCGGCACATGAGTCCTCTACATATATCTAAAATATTATAAAAAAATATTATCATTTAATTGTGGTTAAGGTGATCGAGACACCTACTTCTTATTTTTTCCCGAAATTTAAGTACCACTTTCAAGTTTTCACCAAATAGATTTTAAAAAAAACCTAGTAGTTTAGAAACTACATTCAATTTTCCATAGATTCTATTCTAACATATTTTTGAAATAATATAGATAATTTATTCAAATTTTTACATCAAATTGCCTAACTTTGATTTTTCTAAATTTTTTGCCACTTAAGGGCCTATTTTTTCCATGATGATCCTAGACATACCCATGAACAATGCTTGTTGTTAGTCTTGTTATTGTTGCGCTAGGATTTGTTCTTGTTGTTGCGCTTGTTGTTGCTTTGACAACACTTGTTGTGCTTGTTGTTGTTCCCACAATGCTTGTTGTTGGGCTGCCAATTTTGTTGCTTCTTGGTGCTCTTGGTATTGCTTTAGTGCTTGCTGATATGCTTGCATTTGTACCGCTTGTGCAAGAAGTTATGCTTGAGCTTGTGCTTATTGTGCTTGTGCTTGAGCTTGTGCTTGAGCTGCTTGTGCTTGTGTTGCCTTTTGCTGCAGTAAAATTTGTGCTTAAGTGACCCTTTGTGCTTGCAATGCTTGCACGGCTTGGGTGGCTTGTTGTTGTTGCTATTGCAATAAAGCTTGGGCTTGTTGTGCTTGTTGCACTTTTAATGTGGCTTGTGCAACTTGGGTAGCTTGTGCGGCTTGAGTAGCTTGTGTGGCTTGAGTAGCTTGTTGTACAGGTTTTTGTTTTTGAACTTGTTGGTATCCTCTTTGAAAAACAGCTTGCAATGTTGCATTGTATTGGCTTGATGTGGTGAACATTGGTGGTGGTGGAGGTGGTGGTGGATTTGGAATGGTGGTAGATGGTAATGTTGTGTTGATGTTTTGGGTATTGGATAGTTGTATTGATGTGATTAGTCCTTGAGAGACCATGCTTTGTGATGTTAGGGTTGTTTTTGATAATGTTTCCATTGCTTGCACATTTATCATTTTTTGTGATATCAACGATAAATTTTGTGTGTTTGGTGCAATTCTTTGATTGATAATTGGGATGTAGGTTTGATTGATACCTAGTAGGGGAGGAATCCCTAAACTGAGGAGTGATGCAGATGATAATGGTAATGGCGGAAGAGGTGGAAAGGTGAGGGGCATGAGTTGTGAAAACGTCGTGGTGTCAAATAAGCCCCCTAGTCCAAACGTATCTCCCTCTTCTTGTGAATTTGTGAGAAGAGGTGTTTGAGGAGTTGCGTGAAAGAATGATGATGATGGATCATGATGGAATGTGAGAGGAGCATTTTTGTGTAATTGGTTTTGGGGTATGCTTTGTTCCAATGTGGTGTTTGCGTCCAAGTTTTGATTATTAACAAGGGATGTGATTGAAGAGCATTGAGGAATGTGTTTCCCTTGTTGACATTTGGTTGAGTTGGAGCAAACGATGTTGTGATTTGCAGAATGTTTTGCATGATGTTTTGAGATGGAGGTGTAGATGAAATGGGGATGGTGGATGAGATAGGTGGAAAGGATGTCTCCACTATAGTACTTACATCAAAATCTGAAGGCAAGTTGGCCCCTTGTTTTGCTAGTTCAAGCATGTACAACAAAGGGTTGAGTCTCATCATGATGTTGATGATTTTATGATTCTCTAGATTTTGAAGCTTTTTTGTCATTTCCTTGCGAGACATTCCAAAGGTAAGATCCTCTCCTTGATTTTCTTCTTGTGGATTTTGTGATGATGAGAGGGTCAATGGGTTACTTGATTCTATTGGTTTCATTTCTGCATTTGTTTGGCTAAGATCACTTGAAGCACATGTTTCTTTGTTGGCTTCCATAGTCTTCTTGTATTGAGATCTCATTTGAACCATAAAACAAGGATCAATCCTTGAGAATATGAGAGATGAATCTCTTGATTCTTTGGATCAATCATTATTTTATGTCCCAAAGTATAAAGTTTTAGGATGCTTTTGAGGATCAAAGGTGATGATGATATGATGATGATGTTTAAGGATGGATGATATGGATGTTTTGGATTTTGATAAATCTTTAATGAGACACTAGGCTTTTAGAACTTGTGGATTTTGATTTTGATTTTGGATTTTGAGATTTGAGATTTTGTCCTTGATTTTGATTTTGCTTTTGATTTGGATTTTTGAACAAAAGACTCTAAGATGTTGGATGATGATCTAAGGGATAGCTTTGTTCAAAGGATGATAATTTGAATATGTGTGAAGAGAAGGATGCATCTACCCACACCTATTCAAACAAAGCGATTGTTTCACTAGGCATATAAAGAAGGATTCATCTACATATACTAAGCTAGACGAGATGATTTTGATAACTTTGACTAAGTATATGCAAAAGGATGCATCTACACATGCCTAGCCAAAGGTTTTTTGATAAATGTTCTCAAAGATTTTGTCTCAATGATATTGATGGATTGGATTTTGCCATAAAGCTTAGTATCAAGGATGTTTTTTCAAGATTTTCCCAAAAGGTGACAGTGAGATGGATTTTGTTTTGATGTTTTGAAGGATGGATGAAAAGGATTTTGATGTGTTTTGATCCTAAGATGAACCTAAAAAGGTACACTTTTTTTTGCTTAGACCTAGGTATTGAAGAGCATGCAAATGCTTCCTAATGACCTTTGTAACCAAGAAATGATTTCATTTGAACATTCATTTTCAGATTTCCAACCAATGATTTGTGCTTTGGGATTTGGAGTCTTCAACACATATGAAAGTTCATTTTGCTTTAGATTTGCTTAATGTCTTTATTTTACCAAAAACACTTTCTTCAATTAGGTTTTCCAACTAAGATGTCTAATGTCTTAATTTCCTCAAACCCCACAAGATATGTTATGTGGAAATTCAATGAACTTAAGGCAAGGGTTTCCTATTGTTTACTTAAGAAGACAAATTGAGATATAATCCAATGCTTAGAAACCTCTAAGGACGTGAATCCCAAGGGAAAGCAATAACATATGGATTGAGTCAATTGTATTTGTCCTCAAAAGGGGTTGAAATTTGGATGATGTTAAGCGTTTGTTTTTGAGATGTTTTCAATCAAGCAATGCATTTTGTAACCCAAGAATAAGTACAATCCTATGGATGTGTAAGACAATATTTGTTGGATTCCCACTTGGACAAGTCCAGCTATGCCTATCTCTAGTGAATGGTTAGATGCTTGACCCCACTAACTCCCCTCCATGGCACTCACTTATATGGGGCAGCCAAGCATCAACACCCATGAAACTCTCATGGCATGCTTTCCATTTCTACTAGAAGACCATACAAGTGTGGGGTGGCTTTAGAACGACCATTCTTGCACCAACAAATAGATTAAGGATTTGGAAAATTATAGCACATGGGTTTTAGTAAGGACTTTCCGTTCATGGAGATTGACCCATACAACAAGAGTCCCCTTTCGGATCCATCTTGTCAGAATCAACCGCATGATATTGGTGTTTCGTCCAATATCCACATTTATATCTCGGCTAGAAATACTCTTGGCTTTAGAGTGTTACCAGTTGAGTCGTTCCCTTGGGTGAGTACTTTTTCCCCAAAGCAGACCCTCTAGGATAAACAATAGTGAATGAAGAACAATATTCATAACTCGATCAATCCTTGTTTGGCAACAAGAAGAGAGAATATACGCAATGAAGTCCCCACTCAGACTCGCACAATAGTTTGTTCAATTTTAAGCCCAAATCGAAGTGTGGAGGTGATTGCTTTATCTTAACCCAAAGTCATGAAAAATTCCTTTTGATTCTCAAGATCGCTATAAATCATGAGAGAAGCACATACGTCCCTTTTCAATGGCTTTAGTCTAAGTAATCCCTCACAAAAAACACTACACTTGTTCTTTTAAGATCCTCAAAGCAATATTTGAGTTCATTTTAAAGCACCAAAAAGAAAAGTGGTAAACATTTGTTCAATTTGTTAATCCCATAAACAAAATCTAGTAAGTTGTTGATCCTATTGTTCATTTAACCTTTGCAAGAAATGGAATTGAAAGGTACTTTTTAAGGCCAAATGAAAACTAGTATTCTAAGAATGAAGAAGATGACAAATTCTTGAAGAATTGTTAAACAAACACTTAAGTGTTAAAAAAAACACTTTGATAGGAAAAAATATCATCACCATGTTCCTCCTTTCTTAGTTTTCGATTTCCAACCTACAAAGAAGAAACAAAACAGTCAGATTCTGGAAAAACACATAAGTTAAAAACTAGAAAATAGGAGATAAATAAATCATAAATCAAAAACACGTGCTAAAAATTAATTTCTCCCTTTTTACTGTCTTCCAACATCCCAACTCATGAAGGTGTCACTATTTTTTCCTCTCAGTAGTGCTCTTACAGCGCCACTTACCAGTCAGTGGCGCTCTGTGTTAGGATAGAGAGAATGATTGTGTCGCACTTTTCACCCAGTGTCACACTTTTAGAAAGCGTCATTGTTTAGAATTTTTTGAAAACTTCTATAGATCAGCGAGTCCAGTGGTGAAGTTAAAAATTTGAAATCTTTTTGGTGGGATGAGTCCAGCGGTGCTAAAACAACAATGTTGGCGAGCCCGCGGTGCTAAAACAGTGATACTAACAAGCCCACGGTGCTAAAACAGTGACGTTGACAAGCCCGTGGTGCTAAAATAGCAATGCTGATGAGCCCACAGTCCTAAAATAGCGACGCTGATGAGCCCATGTTGGAATTTCCTGTGTGTCAAGAAAACTCAAAAATTTTAAAGAAAAGTTAAAAATAATGATGTCAAGCCCTCCTTCTAGCACCAAATGTGCGAACCCTTTTCCTAGTACCTACAAGACAACATGAATAAATAAGTTAGACAAGGAATTACAAGCCAAAAGAAGGATTCCCCATGAAATCCATTTACAACCCAAACTAGGAATGAAAATAATGAACACAAAGAAGATGATTAAAACTAGATTTAATCCTAATTTAAATAGAAAACACTCGATCCCATGGGGGAATTGGTGCTAATTTGATGTGAAAATTGTCCCTTTCCCAATCCAAATGATGCAATGTTGATGTGTTGAAGATGATGTTGATCCACTTTGACAAAAGATGAGAATTCCAAGCCAAATCTGCAAAAAGCCTAACTAGGAATTCAAATGATGTATGGAAATGGCTAAGTATTTTAGCATGGTAACTTTGCTTGGATTGTGGATGATGAAATGAGGAGAGGAGCTCTTCATTTATAGGATTTCAAGATGGATGAATGTCCAAATTTGAGCAATGTGGAAATAACATTCATCCAATGATATGGTGCCACTTATCAAGCTATGAATGGATGATGGTTGTGCAAGATTTGGGGTTTGTGCCAATAAATGCCAATATTTGAAATTCAAATTTGTTGAAATGACATGTAAGAGGGAAGGGAAAATGCAATAAATTCCACTTGGCTCAAGGCAAAGGACATGTAAGAGGTTTTAAATGCCTTGTTGGATGTACATGTTGACTTGGAATTTTTGAATTCAAATTGAGAGAATATTCCAAAAGATGCCTTGTGAATAAAATAGAGATTTAATAAATGAACTAAATCTATTTTCATGTGCAACTTGCATCATCTAGAGGATGTGACATGAGATGAGGTTAAATTAATCAAGGGTTTAATTAATTTAACAGGAGATTAGATGATGTGACTTATTTGACTTAGATTTATGGATTTATTTAAATCAGATAAGAGAGGAATATGATAAGAGGCTAATTAAATAAAGATTTTGATTTATTTAATTAAAAGGGATGGTGTTAGATTAAATCAAATAAGGTTTTAATTTATTTAATTTAATGGATAGACTTATAGATTTAATCAAATAAATTGATTATTTAATTAAAAATGGATAATTAGATTAGATGGATTGATTTAATTAACAAGAGAAATGACTTGATTCAGATAAAGTGATTTATTCAACCAAGAGAGGGTATTGATGAATTTAATTAAATAGGGGAATTTAATTAAACAATTTGACCGAGGGATGATTTAGGAAGAAATAATGTTAGTAAGTCAAGATCAGATGCACAATGTCAATCAGTATATTTTTTATTTCTACACTATTTACAATATCCCAAAAATTGTATGAGCTCCCCATAACTATATATACTCCCCCTAAGATGGAGATATCTCAAAATTGATTCTATGTGTCTTCAATAAAATATAGAAAGATATTGCAAACTTCTGCAAAACTATATAGAGAAAAAAATATTTTATCTACACTTTTGCAACTCTCTTAGAGGGTAGAATTTTCTTATGTATTACCTTAAGGTGTGCCAAAGTTTCAACCCAATTTTATTTTGCTAAGACAAGAATATAATTCTAACATTCAAAATTTATGCACAAATCCTCATCTTCATCTATATTGGTTGAAGCCAGCATCTTCAAAATAGTCTCTTCTACTTCCACAAGCATCCTAGGTAGTGAAGCCAATCTCAAGTTGACTTCTTTTGTCAACTGACCAAATTGTTTCTTTAGTTGATCTCTTTCATCCTGAAGTAGACACATTTGCACATGAAGATTTTCAAATGAGCTCTAGTGGATCCATCTTTGTCTTTTGATAAATCATACATCTCGATGATTTGAGTGATTTATGACTTAATGGAATCAATCTAATCCTAGATACTCTTGGTGGAAATAGGCCTTTTTAAAAAAAATTGATAAAGCGCAGTGACTTCATCAACACAATTCTTAAGTATGATCTCTATGTTTTCCTACAATTTATTATGTGCATTAGCACAACCATCAGTTTCCTTAGCCCATCTTTTATTAGTTATCTTTCTAAAAGCATCTTGTTCTACCTTTTTCTCAATGTGTGAAGAATAATCCTCAAAATAATTCATTAAAAGATATCTTTTTTATAAAGGAAAAGAGGAATCTATGTTTACCTCTAGTAAACCTTCTTGAATTATCTTTACAGCATCATCTATCATTTTATTCTTCTCTAGTTCATGTAGAGCTTTTGTTTTGCTCTTAACATTGTTTACATGTTTTTCCTTATTTCCTTTCATCCTTGCAAGTTCTCTCATTGGTACCCTTTTTTTGTCTTTTCTATCAACCTCACCATGTGTCACGTTGGCACACTTCTATGGAGGTCATGATTTTCTTTTTTCTAAAAATCATGCAATGGTTCCATGTAGAGGCTACATGGCTTTTTGAATATCACATTGCTATCAGACACTAATGTAGGACAATGACTCCGAGTCTTATCAAAATAAGAGAAAATTGCAGCCACTTAATTAAATTAACCAAGGTTTCTCCCAAATGTGAATGAAAAAAACACAATAAAAAAAAATCAATTCTTTATTATTTTTTCCTTCAAATTCAAATGTGAAAATAAATCAAAATCTGCAATCTTCAATTACATCTCCCATGTTACTTGTGTTTCCTAGAAACATTCACTCTAGTTCTTTTCACCAATTACCACTCCCTGTATATTTTAATTTGTTGGTAGAAAATTCAACTCCACTATGGGTCAATATCCCCCCTCTTTTCCCACATTTTTTGCTACCTTTTTTTCCTCCTAACTTTGGTGCCTAAGTTTTTTCTTTGCTATATTTTTCTCTCCAATGTTTCACCATCCTCTAGCACTAAAAAAAAAACATGAGACTTTTTTGTGTTTTTATTTTTAATCTAGTCTACCATTTACCATGCAGGAAAATGAATTGACCAATTTGGTGTCTAGGAAAGAGTAAATAAAAGTTATTTTGTTAAATTTAAATCTATCCTTACAAAATAGTCTCTGGTATTTACATTATTTTGGGCATCATAAAATAATTTCCAAAATGCCAAGAAGGCATGAAAATATTACCAACAAAACTAAATATCACAACAAAATTTCAAAATAATAAAATGATGAAGAAACAAAATGATGTAGAAATAGAGATACATGGGTGCTTCGACATCAATCACATCGGGTATGAAAATTCTCCATGAGTGAAGGCTCATGAAAATTTGGACAAGTCTGGAATTGAAATTCCTAAATTCTCCAATTTTCAAGTGTTGACCCATGAACCCTCATCAACTACACAATTCTTCCAGTGTATGAAATACTCCCAAAATTCTTTCTTTCTTATGCATTTAGCAAGTTGTGAATCAATGTTTCGATCAATCTTTTCATACCTCTTCTCTAGAAATTGATGCATCCAGTCTTGCACATCTGATAAATTTCTAAAAATGTACTCTATTGTCCACTTGATTCACCCTCATAATATTTATATAAATCTACAACATTGAAGCTCAATTTCATATGCATTTGATGAAAACTTTCACAAAACCTTGCACAGGCCAATTTTCTTCCATTTTAATTTATTGTAGGTTCCCTATGGGTACCTCTCCTTCCTCAAATGTGCCATTACCAACTCACCAATATGAAACTCTTGTGCTCTTCCATGCACATCAACATGTTCTTTATATTTAATGGCACTCTTCTCCAAATTCCCCTACACTTCCTTGTGCAACTCATGAATATACTCAACAAAATATTTTGCTACAACACTCTTTCTATTCAAATGTGCACTATCTCTCAATTCATCAAATCCCCTTGGGTTGTAACCATACACAACTTGGAAAGGATTTTTTCCCACACTTCAATTTATGGAGTTATTATATGCAAATTCCTCTTGTGCCAAACTTAAATCCCAATGATTTTGTTTATCCCCAACCAAACACCTCAACAAGTTACCCAAGCTTGGATTTACAAATTCAATTTTGTCATCCATTTATGGATGGTAGGCTGAGCTAAAACCCAATTTTGTTCCCATTCTCTTGCGCAAAGTATGCCAAAAATGACCAACAAACTTTGTGTCTTGGTCTAAAATAATACTTTTTGACAATCCATGTAACCAAACTATTTCTTAGAAAAACAAATTTGTTATATGGGAAGCATCACTAGACTTCTTACATGGTATGAAATGAACCATTTTTGAAAATCTATCCACTATTACAAAAATTGAATCATTATCTCTTTATGTTCATGGAAAACCAAAAATGAAATCCATGCTAATGCATCCCCATGGTCTCTTCGGTATTGGCAATGGCTGGTACAATATAGTGTTTTGTCTCACTCCTTTTACATATTGACATACTCTACAACTTCACACCATTATTTTTATATCTGCA
Source organism: Sequoia sempervirens (assembly GCA_007258455.2). NCBI lineage: Eukaryota > Viridiplantae > Streptophyta > Pinopsida > Cupressales > Cupressaceae > Sequoia > Sequoia sempervirens. Next base: position 723,049,236 of record VDFB02270651.1, read on the forward strand.
CTCATTCCAGGCCAATAATAACTTTCATTCAATTGTCCTAATGTTTTTCCCACTCCAAAATTTCCACTATGTTTCTCTCTCAACAAATTTTCCCTCATGGAACTTTGAGGTATGCACAATATTTTCCATTTAAATAATAGATTTTCTTGAATAAAATACTCTAGCCATGGATTTCTATCTACTCCCATTGGATTCTTACATGCTTCCCAGGCTTCTTTAAAATCAACATCTTCTTAATACAACTCTCCCATGGAATCAAAACCAACAACACTTACTCTCATTTCATTCAACAAAAAACACCTTCTACTTAATGCATCAACAACTCTATTCAATTTTCCACATCTATGTTTCAATACAAAAGAATAACTTTGAAGGAATTCAACCCACTTCACATGCTTTTGGCTAAGCTTACCTTGACTATTTATATATTGCAATGCTTGATGATTGGTATACAAAACAAACTCCTTCAGAGTCACATAATGTCACCACTTCTTAAGAGCTTGCAAAATTGCATAAAAATCTTGATCATACATGGGGGTATGTGCAAGATTATGATGAGCCAAAAAGTGGTGATATGATGGGTATGTGGCTGACGACTTTTTTTTAACCAAAATTAATAAAACGAAAAGGGTTTTTAAAGGATATTCTCAGCTTTCCACCAACATAAATTATGCTATACTTTGAATTTAATAAATAAGTATTATTCATTTTCTATTTGAATTACGACTAAAGTCCTTATTGATAGGCTGATTGAAAAACATCTATAACTTTCAAACACTATCACAATTTTTGAATCCAAAACATGTGTCACATTCTATGCTTTGCATACTATAGGATTAAAAAAAATAAAAAAAATTCATGAAGTTTTGACCAAGTTAAGGTGGTTAGACATGAGTTTTTATATTTTTTAAAAGTTGTAATAAAAAAATCATAATTAATTATTTACTTAAAAAAAATTACAAAAAAATATGCATCACATCGAGACATGAGACCTCTACTTATATATAAAATCTTATAAAAAAATATTATCATTTTATTGTGATTAGAATTGGTTAAAGCAGGACACCTACTTATTTTTTCCCGAAATTTAAGTACTACTACATTGAAATTTCAAATTTTCACCACAAAGATTTTTTTTTAAAATAAACCTAGAAGTTTAGAAACTACATTCAATTTTCTAAAAATTATATTCTTACATATTTTTTAAATAATATAGATAACTTATTCAAATTTTTATGTCAAGTTGCCTAACTCTGATTTTTCTAATTTTTTTGCCATTTAAGAGCCTATTTTTTCCATGATGATCCTGCACATACCCATGGAATATTTCTTTTTTTCTTCATTTAACTTCTTGCTAAAAAATTCAATTGGTCTTCCCTCTTGAGTCAAACTCCTCCAATCATTGTCCTACTTGCATCACAATCAACTTGGAAGACTTCCAAAATCTGGAAGTTCTAACATGGGCTTCTTTGTAACTCTTTGTTTCAAAATATTAAAAAACCTCTCTGCTATAGTTGTCCAAAAAAAATCCTTTCTATTACCCTTCATTGTTTCCCTAATTTGTGCACATATCCCACTAATTTTTTTTTATAAACATCCTATAAAAACTTGTTAATCCATGAAATCTTCTTGCTTCAAACAGGGAAGGCCACTCAACAATTGTTTTCACTTTTTCTAAATCCATTTTCAGACCACTACTCAAAATTACAAAACCCAAATATACCAATTCCTCTTTCATAAAACTACACTTTTCCAAATTCACCATTAAATTTTCTTCTTTCAACCTTGGTAAAACAACTATAACATGTTTCAATTTATCTTCCTTTGTCTTACTAAAAATCATAATATCATCCAAATACACAATTACAAACTTACCAAGATATGGCTTCAAAAATTCTTTCATTAATCTCATGAAAGTGTTATGAGCATTCATTAATCCAAATGGCATTACCAAACATTCATATAGTCCATCTTTGGTTTTGAAAGTGGTCTTCCATTCATCTCCCTCTCTTATTCTTATTTGACGGTAACCACTTTTCAAACCAATATTTGTGAAATATTTGGCTCCACTCAAGCAATCCATCATATCATCCATTCTTGGTAATGGGAATTGGTATTTGATGATTATCTTATTTATTTCTCTCAAATCTATACACATTCACCAATCTTCATCTTTCTTTGGTGCCAAAACTGTTGGAACTACATACAAACTCAAACTCTCTCTAATCAACCCCTTATCGAACAACTCTTGCACTTGCCTATTTATCTCTTCATTTTCTTTTGGTGACATTCTATATGGTGCCTTGTTTGGTAAACTTGTATCAAGAATCAAATCCATGCAATGACTAATGCTCCTCATGGGTGGCAATCCATCAAGTAACTCCTTCATTAATATATAAACATAGTCTTTCAAAACTTCTTGAACTTCCATGGGTATTTTGCTTTCTTTGTTTGTTGTCCCAACTATTGCAAACTTGGGAATTATTACAAAACATGTTTTCTCCTTTTTGAATTCTTTCAAAAATTGTTTCTAAGAAACCAACCATACCTTTGGTTTGTCTTCATCTTCTCCTTCTCTATTCTTCAAGGGGTCAATATACACTCTTCTCCACCTTTCTTAATTATCTATGTATTCATTTTCCCATCATGAACAACTTATCTCTCAAATTTTCATAGTTTACCCAAAAGAATATGGCAAGCATCTATTGGAATTATATCACACATGATTTCATCTTTGTAGTTCCCAATCTGAAAGTTAACCATAAATTGCTCATTCACCAACAATTGATGCTATTTTTGTAACCATAAAACTTTGTATATGTTGGGATGTTTGATTCTCTATAATTTAATCTTGCTCATCATTTCTTCAGACACTATATTATTAGTGCTACCATTGTCCACAATAACTTTGTAACATTTCCCACTTACCTTACACCTCGTTCTAAACAAATTTCTTCTCTAAATTGGTTTTGTTTTCTCTTTTTCAGGATTCAAAAAAAATCTCTACAACATCAATGACTCTCCATCTTTGGGGTCTGCTACAAGCTTTGTTGAGGTCACCTTCTCATTTTCAGCTTGTGCAACATCCACTTTGGAAACTTTTCCAACATCTTGCTAGATTTGTGGACATTCAAATTCCCAATGGCCTACTTCTCTACATTGAAAACATGTGAATTTGAAACCTCTTCATCTACCTCTTCCATATGAACCTCTTCCATGAAAGTAATCTCCTCTTCCTCTAGGGAAGTCTCCTCTTCCCTTGCCTTCTTGTATACTTGCACTTGATGAGCTTGCTTCCTCATGCATGTTTTGGAAGCCTCTTCGGCTATTCAGTGGTCATCTTCCACACAAAATATTTTCTCTACCCCAATAGTTATTTTTTTTAATTCCTATTTAGTTTTTCTTCCACTTTCAAGGCATATTGATATGCCTCCTCCGAGTATGTGCAAGATCATCATGGAAAAAATAGGCCCTTAAGTGGCAAAAAATTCAGAAAAATAAGAGTTAGGCAACTTGACATAAAAATTTGAATAAGTTATCTATATTATTTAAAAAGTATGTAAGAATTGAATCTATAGCAAATTGAATGTAGTTTCTAAACTACTAGGTTTTTTTTTTTTTTAATCCATTTGGTGAAAATATGAAATTTCAATGCAATAGTACTTAAATTTTAGGGAAAATTTTAAGAAGTGGGTGTCTGTTTGACCACCCTAACTACAATAAAATGATAATATTTTTTATAAGATTTTATATATAAGTAGAGGACTCATGTCCCAATGTGATTAATATTTTTTTGTAATCTTTTTCCAAGTAAATAGTTAATTATGAATTTTTTATTACAAATTTTAAAAAATATAAAAAATCATATGTCTGACCACCTTAACTTGGTCAAAACTTCATGAAATTTATTTATTTTTAATCCTATAGTATGTGAAGCATACAATGTGACACATGTTTTGGATTCAAAAATGTGATAACATTTTAAAGCTATAGATGTTTTTCAATTAGTCTATCACTCAGGACATTAGTCATAATTCAAATAGAAAATGAATAATAATTATTCATTAAATTAAAAGTAAAGCATAATTTATATTGGTGGAAAGCTAAGAATATCCTTTAATAACCCTTTTCATTTCATCAATTTTAGGTAAAAAAAGAGTTTTCAGCCACATACCCTACACATACCCATCATATCACCACTTTTTGGCCCATCATGATCCTACACATACCCCTCCATGCTATGGATATTAACCAAATTGATTTCATCTTTAATGGATATGCATAAAGCATTCAAATATTTTGAAACTTGGTCCATATAATATTCTTCACAATTTGTCCTTACGCTTAACCAATAAAACCCTTTAGTATACTCCTCAATGCTCCTCTCCTTTTGCTTTAAATTATAAAGTTTTCTAAAAAAATAATTGGTAATTTTCTAGTAGAAACTTGGATTTTATCTTTGTCACCATTCAATCCCATGATTTTATTTTTTCCTTTCCCTTTCAATGCATGTCTTCTTGTAGGTGATCCCACCATAGGGATGTGTGCCCCTTTAACTTGGTCAGAGAATATATCACCTTCTAATCTTCTTCAACATTGTCATATTTAAAATATTTATCTATTTCACCAATCCAATCCAGCAACTCTTATGCATTTAACATGGATTTGTAACTTGGAGGATCAAATCACGGCCTAGAACTTACTTTTGTAATGTCTTTAATGAATATATCTTCTCCTAGGTCTAAACTCAGTTAGTTCACTTCCTCTCCACCTTCAACAACCTAATCTTCTTACTATCACTTATGTCCACTGTATGGACTCCTCTTCTTTGTGCCATTTCTATGGCCTCCATTCATGTTGTGAGACCTCTAACTACCTCCATTGTGTAGTTTCTTATTAAATCTACAATCTCAGGCTCCATGCCCCTTGGTGCTCTACCTCTACAACCCCATCCTCTATATGCCATTTCACTTCTCAACAAGACCTATCCCTACTCTGATACCAAATAATACAGAACTATGGCTCTGAGTCTTATTAGACTAAGAAAATTGCAGCCACTTAATTAAATTAACCAAGGTTTCTCGCAGATGTGAATGAAAAAAAAGCAACCAGATTTATTTTTGCAATTCTTTATTGTCCTTTCCTTTAAATTCAAATGTATAAAGAAATCAAAATCTATAATCTTCAATTGTATTTCCTTTATTACTTGTTTTTCTTGGAAAAATTCACTCTGGTTCTTTTCACCAACTTCCACTCCTTGTATATTTTAATTTGCTGGAAAAAAAGTCAACTCCACTATGGGTCAATCTCCCCCCTCTTTTCCCATATTTTCTGCTAATTTTTTTCCTCCTAACATTGGCACCTAAGTTTTTTTCTTTTCTTCATTTTTCTCTCCAATGTTTCATCTTCCTCTAGTGCTAAAAAAATCCATGAGATTTTATTTTTAATCTATTTTTCCTTTTACCACACAAGAAAATGAATCAACTAGTTTGGTGTCCAGGAAAAATTAAATAAAAGTTACTTTGTTAAATTTAAGTCTACCCTTACAAAATAGTCTCTGGTATTTACATTATTTTGGGCATCATAAAATAATTTCCAAAATTCCAGGGAGGCATGAAAATTTAACCAACAAAAATAAATATCACAACATAATTTCAAAATAAAAAAATGGTGAAGAAACAAAATGATGCAAAAATAGAGATAGCCAGATGCTCTGATATTATACATAGAGTGTGACACATGGTTGCTACATAAATTTTTCTAACAAGCAGCTCGAGGGAATTTTGAGAAATTCTCGCTATTATGCCATGTGGACCATTTTATGCCAAGTAGGTTTTTACAATGTCAGGAATGGCATTTTTGAATAGTGTTGCAAAGTGTTGATGATTTTTTCCTTCTCCAATTAGTCCCAAGTGTCGGTATCCACTTGATGATGCCATTGTTACTCACATGACAATCAGATCATATTTTTGCTAGCCATGGTTTTCATAGTGGCACAATTTTTCTCTAACACATAATATTTTTAGTAACTCCCAAAATTCTAGATTGAAAAGTAGTTATGAATATCACTACATGAAGCAGCTGAAACTTTATTTCCTAGATTTCCATAATCCGATCTAATCTTTGTTAGGGTTTTTGGGCCACATTTTTACTACCACTTGTTAGGGTTTCTATGAAGGTAATGAAGATTTTCTTTTTTCTTGTTCACTTCCCTTACCTTATAAAATGAGATTTCCAAGCCTCTCTAACTAGAGTTCAAATTATATTAGTAGATAGAAGATAGGAGGTGGAGTATTTCTTATAGTATTTTTTTTATTGCCATATATCAATTTTGTAATCAATTTTTGAGATAACTATTTGTATCAGTTATCCAACCATAAAATATTTTTTATTATTTCCCAAATCAAGTAATAGAAGGAAGGAGGTGTACTAGACTATGCTTATATGGCCTCTGTCTTATATTTTATTCTCTTTTTTAAAAATTTTAATGTTTTGTGTCATTTTACCTTTCGAACATAGTCTTGATAATTGGTTCTTAGTTCTAGCTTTTAGGGTTATCTAACTTAGACCTAGAGTGAATTGGATCATGCTTGGAACTCTTTCATTTCACATCAAAGATATGCTATATCTCATACTATGCTATTGCGGTGAAATAGTTCTGTAAAGGTTTAAAGTATTAGATTCAATCTCAAATTCATCATATTGTATCAAACCTTAATGGGTGCTTCCCACAAAAGGATTTGAATGACTTATCTATGGTCATATAGGCCTTATCTATTCATTTTCCTTTCAATAATGAATGGTTTTTGGATTTATGTGTTCATTTTATTAGAATTGAAAACCTTTCAATTGTTTTTGAAATGTTGTAAAACCTTTTTGTTGCATTACCATAGTTTTTAATATATTAAGTAGAATTTACATGGTGTTGTACCCTTTACACAATGAGCCACAAGGGCCAAAAAGGATCAGGTTGAGAGAATCAAAACATTAACCAACAAAAGGATAGAACACATAAACAATAGATAAACAACAGACAACCAATGACCCAACAAACAAACATAGTAGTAGCATACTAACATGCACATTCCTTGAGCGCATTTCCTTAGTTAAGATTCATTTCTACATTTCCTTCTCCCTTTTCCAAAATAAAAAGGAAGAGCCAACTTATTTTAAAATCCCAAAGGTCATTCAATGAAGTGCAAGAAGGTTCCCAAATCATTAAATTTTCCATAAGGTTGTTAGGAGAGATGCAAGCTTTTATGATCAATAGCTCTTTTTCTAGCACATTTGGTGGGACTCGAAGATATTTCGCAACATCTGATACCAAACCTTGAAGAGGAACTTGAATCAAATTAGTAGGGGAGGTTATAGGAAGAGTCAGTAGACTCATGCCCAAGATTTAAATAGAGGAATCTTCTAGATGTAATTTCTAGTACTCCTAATTACTATCTTTTTCTCCTTAGAGGAGACACATTACAAGTTCTATATTTCCTATTGGAAGGAATAGAGCTAGAAGTACTAGTCTTGAATCTAGAGCTCTATCTACTCCACTGGTTCATAGATCCTTTCAAATTAGAATACTTTTTTCTGTGATCAAAGAGGTCTATTCTCCATGGCTCTCTAGCCCCCATAAGAAACTTTGTAACCTGGGACAATGGTAGCCCACTGGTTCCTCCTAGCCCTTTAGACATATGGGTAGCTATCCCCACTAATGCTCTAAAATTAGTTCCAAAGTTTACCAAAAAATATTTTAAAATTCCATAAGAGCATCTTCAAGATATGACAAATGTGTGCACAATCCACAACATTATGGAGTAGAATGTAGCCCTTAGATTATTGGATGCAACCTTTAAAGGAAAGGCTCAGGACTGGTACAAGTCTCTAACCTTTAGTTCCATCCACTCTTGGGATGAACATGGAAATAAAATATTTGAGACTTTAGTAGAAAAGGAAGATTTCCCATCTTTATTATAGTAGTTGATAATGATCAAAAGAGTGCCTTAGGAGGCCATGACGAATTTCAGTACTAGGTTCCATAAAAATTGGCAAAGGATTCCCACATCAGTTAGACCTCCACCAGTAATGGCATTCATGTTTACTTGAAAGCCTTTAATTAAGATATCAAGTGGTTATGGTACAACCACTTGTAGGTGACAATCTACTTGATATATATGATCTTGTTGTGAGAGTGGCGGATAGTATGATCAATGCCATGAAGCTCCCACCACAACTGCCAATGTTGATGTTTCTAGAAATATCTAGCAAGATCCAAGAGGAAGCATCCCCCAGTATGTCAACTACACCCCCACCATCAATGTATGTATACCCTAGTACAAAATCAAGAACATTAGGTTCTTTGCTAGTCGCAGAGATGAACGATATCAAAAACATGCTAAGGATTATTTTGAATGAGCTCATCATCATAAAGTGCCAGCAAGTAGCACCTCTAAATCCTTCCCCACAAAATTATCAAGGAGGAAAATCACCATTCTGAAAAGGTTCATACCAAGGAACTTTGAAAGGAAACAACTAGCCATTGCTTTCAAGCCAGATAGTCCTGGTAACCACTCCACTCCAAACCATTAAGTCTAGCACAAGCAAAGACTTAGCTCTAGGACAAAACAATGTTGTAGAAGACATAAATGTTGGTTCTTCCCATGTAATGACACCCATATGCCTCAAAACTGTCCAAGGGGAAATATCCAATAGAAGGTGGTGAAGTAAAGAAGCCAAGGTATTCCTTTAGAAACTAGAGGTTATCAGTCTCCTAGGATAGAGAGCACTAAACTTAGTCCTAAAATGCAAGGTATATCTCTGGAACAAGGGATGAACACCTCCTTGACCAATCACTCTTTTCTTGGATGGAGGGAGAAGACTCGATATTTACCAATGATGTTGGACAATAGGTGCACCACAAGTGTAGTTAGTTTACAATACTTAATCAAAATGAACTTACTAGGGAGTACATACCCCAAGAACCACAAGTGCAATAGTTAGTAGGGTCACAACCACAGGTGCAACAATTACTTATCCCACAAAGAGTCACGAACAAAGTAATTAGTTCACCTATGATAGATCAACAAATTTTGAAACAAAGGGAGGTGATTCTAAATCCAAAGGTACCCTTGATATGGATACTTAATGTGACACCCCTCTGATCTGTTATGTTTTCTTGATAACTCAGATACTTTGTTAGACTATGTTTTATGTTATGGTTATTCTATCATTGATAGTTGAATGATGATAGACTATTTTGATGTGATGACACATTATATGCATGATGATTATGTTATTATGCTTTATGTTTGCATAGATGCTTAGTTGTGATCACATTGTTATATTTTCTTATCATAATTTAATTGATATATTATCTCGTCAGTTGATGTGACATTGTATTGGTGAAGAGAATGGTATTGCATCACTCGCTTGTGAGTGCCCTTTGATTTATGTGATTCTCTCTTCACAGTGTGTATGAATTACTATCTGTATACATGTGCAACATTTGTTTGTTTGTAGGATTGTAGGTATGGGACATTAGCTTCACCTGGTTTCATAGGTCTGAGTGTGTCCACTACTCAACAGTAATATTGAGAGATAGTAACGAGCTACCTAGTCATACCTTTACCCTAGTATAGTGTGTCGTCAGTTTGAGTTTTGGTTATAGCCTTATCATTATTCTGGGTATTTTATTATTGTGCAAGTTTAATTTGGTAAATTAAATGTGTATTGATTTAAATATTTAATTAAATGAATTATTGTTGTGAAGGCTTTAGAATAAATTAATTAATTAATTAATTTAATTTGGTTATGTTGTTGAGTAAATTTTATTAGAAAAAATAAACAGTAATTAAATAAGAATATTTAAATTGGTTGCAATTAGTAAATTGTATTATTATATTTAAATGCATGTGAATGGAAAATATCTAAGTTGTTGAGGGAAAAGATTTTTTGTTAAAATAACTCTGAGTTAGAAATTTGTTATCTAATTGTTGAAAATTCATTCTTAGAAGAAATATTAGGAAAAAAAAAAGTTGTTTCACGAGAGTTTTTGTGTGGGTTGTTAAAAATTGGTGAGAAAATTGTGGATCTCTCTCAAGATTTGTTTTAGAATTTTACTGTAGAATTCTTGGTTGTGTATTGTGTGTTTTCTGGAAAGAGGAAAATTTACTAGAGGAAGTTTTAGCTACATTGGCAATTTGAAGTTACAAAGAAGCTCGACAATTATTCTCGAGCCAACAGTTCTTCTGGAACAGGTTCCTTTATTGTTTTCATGAATTTTGAATTGAAAAGTTATTTAATTATGGTAATGCAAATTGGAAAAGATTAGAAGGGGTTTTCATTACTGTAGAAGTTTTTGTTTTTAAAATATTGCTATGAAAATTGAACCCATGTAAGAAGAAACATATTTAGATCATCTGTTTAAATTGTGTAATTGAAATATATTTATACAAAAGTTAAACTGAGTATTTCAAATAGATTTATACAGAAGGAAATTATAATGGAATTATTGAACCTCTGTGAATTTAAATCAAAACTTAGAAACCTCTTCCTGTGAAAATATAATTTATTCTTCTGTAGCAAATGGTAAATTACCATAGATCTTTGTAGGGAATGATTTTTAACACAATAGAAAATTCAAAGAAAAGTATTTGAGGAATTAGATAACCTCTGTAGGATTGAAAATGAAATCTTTTGATAAATTTGAGAAAACTGAAATAATTGGAAACTTATGGTAATTTGTAAATCAAAACAGGAAAGTGAGTCACTAAATTAATCATAACTAGAAATTTATGAACTAGGTAGGGCTGAATGTTTTATATGTTTTAAATTAGTTGATGGTGCACCTTCAGTAAACATTTCAAAGAAACCCAAATCTGAAAACAAAAGTTATTAAAGTCGCAACAGACTAGTTTTATGATTAGTATTGTTTGAAAATTGAAAATTAATATATATATATATATATATATATATATATATATATATATATATATATATATATATATATTTAAAAATATATATTAAAAAAATTGCATATAATTTTAAAATATTTAAATATAAATATATTTAAATTTATTTTTAAATAGGTACATGCACATGCATAATTAGATATTTTAAAATGAACATTGGAAAAAAATAATTAGATTATGTAATTAGAAAATATATTTATATTTATTGAAAAAAGATATTTATTTAAATGAATATTATGTTGTTAATTAATGCATGCAATGCACAAGTAGGTGTTTTATAATAAATTGATTTTATTAGAAAAATTAAATATTTAATTAAGGAAATTGAGTTAAGTATTAAGAGCAGTTGGGATTTGGAAGTGGAATTATTTAATTGTTTCGTTGTTAGTTTATTAAATTGAAATAGTGTTTTGGATGATGTATTTTAATATGCAAGAATTGATTGTAATGGATTTACGAAATCCGAATGATAGTATTTGTTAATTTCTTGAATTGTATTTAAAAAAATGTGTTTCTGTAATTATGTACTAGGGGGAAAGTATTTGTCATTTTGTGAATCTAAGTCTTCCAGAGTTGTAATTGTGAAAGGGTTGTGGTAACTTTAGTTGACCCTTTGAGATTTCTTGGGTAGTGCACGTATTAGGTTTTTGTATTGGACATCCGTAGAGATGTGTTACCTTTTGAGGTGCATTGGTTATTGTTGTTAGTTCTTAGTGCACTGTCTACCCTTGGCATGTATTTTGAGTTATGTGTTGTCGATAGGGGAGTGGCTTTTAGTGAGGGTCAAGACACAAAGTGGTCTCAGGACAACTCGTGTGGGAGTTAGTATAATCAAGTGGGAATTAAATAATCTATTAGCTTAACACATATAACAAGATATTTAGCCTCACTCATTGGCTCAAGGACTTGTATGAGACTTGAGATGAGTCAGGAAGGCCTGGAATGGCTAGATCATTATCTTATTTTCTTGAAAGATAACTGATTCCGCATTGGCGTGCATGTGGGGCCGGAATCATGAGAGGTTACCAGGATAACCCTAGAGGAGGGTCAGGACCTAGGAAGAACTTCTTTGGATAACCAATGCAACCTTTGTGATGACACTCCTCCTATGTCAACAACCGGTTAATTTTTATTGTGTTTATAATTGATTTAGTGATTTTGGAAGTAATGTGACCATAGTTCTTGGTTATTTATACTGTGACTGTTATGTATGTTGCCTGTGTCTAGAGGTAGTAGGATTGTGTTGGTTTCCTAATACTATCTCCTAGCATGTGGGGGTTGGGCCTATGGGTACCAGATGGTTGGGTGGCATGCATCTTACATTGTTGAGTTTCTCTTCCTGTTCGTGATGGTGAGATCTTGTTCGAGGAGCTCATGTAGTTATTTGGATTTGTTCTTCTCCTTCTTCATTGTAATTATAGATCCATATGTATAATTGTAATACCTCATCTGTATCGAGGCAAACCCTTGTGGTGTAATTGTAATAATATTTATGATCTATTCATTATTGGATTTAATGGCGATTGTATCTGTGGAAATATGTCCATTACATTTCTATGTGTTAGATTTATCTTGCAATGGTTTAATGTGTTGTTGTAAGTTATATCTTGAGTTTAATATTCTCATGCTATGGTTGGTTTAATTTATAAGTAATGGTGTTCACATGTAGACATGTTACGTAGCCTAGAGGATGTATGTGGTTAGAGTAGGATACTTTACTCATCTTGTTTTAACTTTTAAGAAAAAAAATTAGTTGTGCTTCCGTGGTTTTGCATTGTCCTCTAGGTTGCAGGATGGGGTTTTACACTTAATTTGGTGGAGTAACTAAAGAAAGCTCTCGCTAATGTATCCTTTTGGGACATTTTGGACTTCCCACAAAAAAGTCCTTATTTTAGGATGCTCTGAAAGAAGAGGAGCAACCCTCGCAACTAGCTCCAATCCCAATTCATAACCAAGAGAAGGACAAGATGCCCAGCCCAGGGCCTTAGTCTTCGAAGGGCATAGTATTCATGAATACAAAGGAAAAAGAAGATGAAAAAGAAGTATGTAAACTATAGTCTACCCTAATTTTCTTAACTCTCATCATGGGAGATAAATTGTTGCATAACAATATGATAGATTTAGGTGCCAACACTAGTGTAATGCTTAAATTGGTAGTCGACACCCTCAATTTGAAATATGAGCCCCTTGGAAATAGAATTATGCAATTAGATTGAAAGAAGGTTCCAATTGTAGGAAAAATTAAAAGCCTCCCCTTGACTGTATATTCCTACCCAAGTCAAACGATCACCCAATAGGTTGTCATAATAAATATCCCTCCTATTTTCAAGATGTGCTTATCAAGAGATTTCATAGCTAAGATCGATAGATACTTGGCTCTTGACTGGTCCCACCTGATCTTGAGAGCCAAGCATGGCATAAAGATTAAAATATTGTTTGAACCACTCCATCCAAAGCATATCGTAGAAGATGCAGTAATGATTTTTGAAGCCACACACAACTCTATTTGCAAGAAATAAATGTACCACATTGACATTCTAGAGGATGAGGAGGCAATAGGTGATTAGAGCCTAGAGGAGGAGGTTTTACTAAATTAATTTATAGATTTTGACCCTTTCAGAAATTTCCATGCCACTAGTCTAAGTACATTGTGGTTTTTTATGAAGACTATGCCATTTCAAAGTTGACCAAGGAACAAAAGGTTTCAAGAGACCACTCAAAAGATCAACATGGCTTGTAGATGTTGGAATTTGATGATGCTAGATGTAATATTGGCTCGGGAGTAAGGATTCACCTCATATCTCCTACTAGATGGAAAACTCTTAGGGTTTTTCGATTCCAATTTCCATGCAATAAATAAAGACACAGAGTATGAAGGATTGGTTCAAGGTCTGAAATTGGAAAAACAAATGGGTGTTGAAAGAATACAAGTGTTCAAACATTTTGAGCTAGTGGTGAAATAGGTTAGAGAATAAGTAGCTACAAAGAATGTAAGAATTTGATCATACCATCGTAGGGTATGGGGCTTAATAGAAGGGTTCAAAGCCTTCAATACCCAAGTAGTCCTAAGATCACAAAATATCATAGCAGATAGAATGGCCTCTCTTAGCTCATAATTTGAGCCAACATTTGATCATTACATGGACTAGAATGTGTTGTGGGTCATATTCTGACCCTCTATTCCACACAAAAATCAAAACTAGCAAGTTTTCTAGAATGATGCCTAGATAGCCACATTCCTACAAAAATTGAGTGAATTCACCAAAAAACATTGTAGCTAATATTTGAGGAGGCATACGATGAGAAGATGATCCAACTCAAAAGTAATAAGATCTCGAGATGTCTGATTATTCTAGAGAACCTCTTTGATTGTGAGGATGCAAGGAATAGTAACTGTAGGTTTACCTCTAACCAAGAGGACTACAAAGATCTTAATGTCGGGGACTACATAAAGCTTAAGGTTGGGAACAACATTCTACAAAATGATAAGGAAAGGTTGAGGTCTTTATGTACCAAATATGATGGATTCATAGCTTAGACTTATGTCAATTTGAAGGGCTATGACCCTAACATAATCCAACACACCATTGACTTGATTGAATGATCCAAATTAATCTAGAAAAAATAGAGGATGATTAATCTAATAGTTGAAGCCTTGATGGCATAGGAGCTATAAAGATTAATCAAGTCCAGAATCATATACCCAATCAAGAATTCTACTTAGATATCTAATTTGGTTCTAGTCTAGAAGAATAATGGTGATATATATGAATTTACATGAATTTTAGAGACCTAAACAAAGCCTCTCTAAAGGATCATTACTCTTTACCCTCAATGGAGTAGATCTTGTAGATTATGAAAAGGTTAGAAATGTTCTCTCTACTTGATGGATTTTTGGGCTACAACTAGGTCAATGTAAAAATTGAGGACCAACATAAAATGAAGTTCACCACCAAATGGGGAACGTTCGCCTATGCAAAAATTCCCTTTGTCTTGTCAAATATAGGGGCCACTTTCAAGCACACGATGGATGTTGCATTTAAGGATCTAATCAATAAGATAATCGTTATTTATCTAGATGACTTAACTATATTCTCAAAATCTAAGGGTGAATAATTTGATCACCTAGAAAGAGTCTTCCAGAAGTTTCAGTAGTTTAATATTTCTTTAAATCCCAAAAAATTGTATTTGAGGTACCGCAAGGAAAGTTTCTTAGCTTTGTGGTCTCTAAAGAAGGAATGGCTATTGATCCTGAAAGGGTGAAAGCTATAAGATAATTTATGCTACTGGTCAACCAAAAGGGAGCCCAATCTTTCCTAGGAAAGATTAACCTTGTTAGTAGGTTTATTTTGGATTTTATAGGAATTTTAAGACCTATTATGTTAATGTTGAAAGAGGGCCTAGATTTCAAGTAGAATCTGGAAGGAAAATATTCTTTCAAAAAGATAAAGGTGGCAATTTCTACAACTTCGGTGTTAGAAAACTCATATTTTTCAAAATATTTTATTTTATATGTTTATAGCAATGAGCATAGTATAGTCATCATCCTAACACAAAAGGACAATGAAGAAAGTGAAGAACACCCCATTAGTTTCTAGTCAAGGAATCTAAAGGGGTATGAGACCAAATATAATTTTGTGGAAAAGTAGGCCTTCACTGTTGTAAAGAGCCTAAATTTTTTTTGATACTTGGTCTCGACAAGCAAGATTATAATCCTTGTTGATCACCCTAGCATAAGGGAATACATAATGGAAGGTGAAATCACTGAGAAAAGAGCCAATTGGATAACCAATATCCTAGAATATGTTTTCAAGATCTGATCCATGAAATTGGTTAGAGGAAGAGGCCTATGTGAATATATTACTAAAGAGCTCAATTGTGGGATGGAAACGAGAAAGAACGATCAGGTCTTCGCAAATCAGCTTGAATCAGATGAGTCTTGGGTAGCCAATAGGATAAGGTTCATGAAAAATGGTAGGTACCTAACTATTACTCCTACACACTAAAGGAGGTATTAAAGGCTACAATGAATCAAATATGTTCTAATTGAGGGACTCCTTTTCAAAAGGAATTTCAACAATATCATTCTCCCCTGCATAGATAAAGTACAAGTTGAAAGAGTTATGGGTGAATTCATAGTAGCCTAGAAGGTAGACATTTCTCCACAAAAAATATTGCTTTAAACATCATGTGCTCTAGTTATTACCGGCCCACCCTATTTTCAAAATGTCATGACTTGATAAAGAAATGCTCATAATGCCAATTCTTCGTCGATGAGCGAAATAATTTTTCCATGCCATTATGCCCTATCATGGTAGAAAAACCTTTAATGCAGTGGTGGTTGGACTTGATATGGATGATTAATCCTATCTTTAGCTTAGGGAAGAAGTGGATATTGATAACGATGGACTACTTCACCATATGGATGGAGGCACCCCGCTTAAAAATTCTATTGAGGCTAAAATAATCAATTTTCTAGGTGAGCTAATAGCGATGTTTGACTCTCCCAAAACCCTAGTCTTTGCAAATGCATGAGATTTTGTAGGAATTGGTATGTTAGAGTTCACCCTCAAACATAGAGTCTACCTCAAGACTTTATTGAATTACTATCCATAAGGAAACGAACTTGACGAGTTGACAAATAAGAATTTGATCCAACTAATCAAGCACATTAGTTTGAAATATCAAAGGGACTAGCACACACACACCTATGGGTGGCCTTATGGGTAAACTGCATCACTCCAAAATAAATTCTACAAGCTTCCCCTTATGAATTGGTGTATGAAAAATGTGTGGTTCTACCTATTTCTATGGAAATTTTTACATTACAACTATTGAAGTCTTCAAAGGTTGAGGAAAATGGCGGTCTATAGGTAATATTAGTCAAGCTCATACACCTATAAGAAACATGTGAGAAGGAGTTTAACACCATGATTAACCACCAATAGATGTTAAAGAGATGGTTCAACAAAAAACTCTGACCCTAGTTTCAAAGAGGGTAGCCTAGTATTGAAATATGATGAACTCATCACCAAACTAGAGAAACATGCCAAATGTAATGCTTTATGGAAAAGGATTTTCAAAATTTTAAAATGAAAAGAAAGCAACACCTATGAACTAAAGGAAATGGATGGAAACACTATGGGAACACTGGTAAACAGTGTCCATATAAATTTTTTTAATTAAAAACCCATGATACGTTTTCTTGTAAATTTTATACTTCATGTACCATATGTATAAAATTTAGTAAAATGTGCCATTTTTATGAGAAAAAAATATTGTAAAAAAGATAAAAGACTATATATTCCATTTATATGATATCATTTGTATATAGTCATAGGTACTTAGGCCTATTTTTTTAAAAGAAAAGAGCTTGGAGAAGCTCTATGCAACAAAATTAATAAAATTGATATTCTCTTTTTAACGGTTAAAAATGATTAAAACATCTCAACCTAGATGATGTAAAGCTCTTACACAGTGACCATGGTTAAGTGCAAAAAATGACGACATTCTCTAAGGATACAATGATAGAAGATCTAGCAAAAAAGAGAGCAGTTCTAAGGAATCCAACAAAGGGTCGGTCTTCAATTTCCACCACCACTCCCCCACGATTGTATACTAGGTCGTGGAAGTTAGTGTACCACTCCATAACATAGACCAACTTGACATTTTTCACACAAAGAAGGAAATATTTAGTAGGAATTTCCCATTGGCGATGTCGCTCTACTGTAATGGTCTGAAAAATGGAGAGTAGAGGAAGCCATGACACCAACTCAACATTGTTGACATGATGTCTAAGGTCCATAGCTAAAGGGATGCCAAGGCCTAGGATAGACATGCTATCAATCTCATCCAGACCCACCAAATTGTCTTTGGAGAACATATCCTTTGATAGCTCCACCACATGAGGATTGTAAACATTCAAATCTACCAGCAAGGACATGAGTCTCAAGACCACATCTGTATTCTCCCAATCATGGTTGGCATAAAAGATGAATTCTATGCCCAACACCCACTTAAACACAGTGATTATCAATAGATTCATTATTTTTAGAAGTCACTTGATCCTCTCATAGATAACCTCTCCCACAAAGGCTATTGATTCTTCCTACCTTGGATCCTAACTGGAGTCCCCATACCTTCAGATGTAGAAAGAAATATTGCAAATGAGAAGTGCTTTTTTATGATGAAATAAGAAGAAATTTATAGAAAAAACAAAGAAGACAATTCCCAAATGAAAAATATTTTCTCTGTTGGAATGATAATAAGAAGTACAAGTTGGAAAGCTAGTGTGAGGGGAGATCATATGGATAAGGATTCACAAAATCTCTAATAATCAATACAAGTTATGACATTAATGCCCAACATGTTGCCTATCGCCAAGTGTCCTGCTACCTTCTTGCTTGTTAATTAACATTAACGCGTGAAAATACCACTATTACCTCCACCTCCTACCTAATTAATGCAAACGTCTTCTCAAATGATACCTCCCATTTTTCAAGGTTGTCCTTATTTAAAAGTAGCATGTGTAAAGTACCTAAATTCCCTTCCCAGTGTAGAGTTTACATTCCCCAAAAAGGTACGCATTTAATGCACACATATCACCTTTTTGGAAGCACTCCAAAGCTTAACCGTGTTGGCCATGTATTTATTTCTAGTATGATTAAAGGTGGTGAACATTAAAAGAAGCATTAGCAAGTGAGAAAAAATTCTAAGTATCAAGATCTCAAACCAAGGGTGAATTTCTTAGGTGTAGAAGTAGTTTCTTAGCAAGGTTCATTGTAATTGACAAAAAATGGCAGTTGAAGCATTGAATTCTAGAAAGAATATTGAAGTAAATTTATTATATGCTCATCATGTCAATGTATTTGGGGGGATTTCTTTTGCTAATCCACCAATTCCTAGGCACAATTTTTTTTCCACAACAAATTCATAAAGCATGGTGATCCTATCAAGCCAAAGGTGATCAAAGATTACGTGGATAATATCTCTAATCCAAAGCTACATAAAAAACCCAAGATTCTATGAGAGGGAGCCCTCCAGAGAAGAGTTGTCAAGTTGAAATCTAGAAATACAAAGTCCCTTGGAGTGTAACTCTAGCACTGTGGTCTACCCCAATATATTTTTCCTCATACACATGTTTGTCTTGAGCTAGTAGACCTCTACATAATGAAGCTCAATAAAGATACCAAGGTCATTCATGGTGAAAATATGAAGATCACCATTAGTGTGGGGGCTATTAGGGATATGTTATTTTTTCCCTTCAACCAAATGGAAAAATAATTCTCAAGAGGAAAATTGGGATATTTTCTGAATGAAATAAGGGACAGATTGACCTTTTTCAACATTGAGACACACCACAAGGAAAGAAATGTGATTCCTAGTTTCCCTTTGGTGTATAGCCTACTCAATGATAATTTGTAGGATATCTTCTCAATGCTAGTTTTTGTTTATGGCCTGGATTATGATGATGATGTTCACTAATATTTTATGGGTTTTCCCCTCAAGCTTAAGAGGTGGAGGGGGTCTTTTTGGTACTATTTTTCCAAGGTTATTTTCAAGAGGATTCTCAGGAAACTAAGAGATTATAGCCATTCCTTCAAATTTAGGTATTCCTCTTTTCTTGTATATTTGATTTTACATCAAAACCATAGGTTTTTTGGGGAGTTATTGGTGTTGGACATAAGGGATACAACAAGGTTAAGTAATCCATTCTTAGTATGGATTCTTGTTATTTCAAAAACCAAAGACTATTATGTCTTTTTTGATTTATTCCTAAACCTCGTTCTCCATGATTTTTCTCAGCTACCTAATCTCTTCAAATTTTCTAGTGAACATGTGGCCTAGATGAGTGAACATAGGCCTCTTTTTTATTATTTATGTAGACGATATTTTAATTTCATTAGAATACATGGATTTATAGAAGACCCTTTTATATTTCCTAGGTGTGTAATAGATAGAGCACTTGCCTTAGAAATATACCAGCAATTAGCATTTGTAGATAAAGCCTATGGCATTGGTCCCAAGAAGGAAAATATTTATAACACCCCTCTCTATTTCAAGTATGAAAGTGTTTTCATTGATTTCAATAGGAATTCAACAAGCTAGTGTTGTCATTAATGTCAACTATGTGTTAAGTAAGTTTGTTACATGATGAAGATGTCGAGGATATTGAGAAAATTGTGAAAAAGAGGAAAATAGGTTTTTGTAGGTTGTGCATGTGTAGTTGAGATATTGAGGAAGTGTTGTGAGTACATGGAGATATCTTTATGTTGCATTGTCTGAAGATGTGTTGGGATGATGTAATGAGCTAAGATGATGTCTCTAGTACTTGGTTTTCAAGTGCTTTTGAGAAAAAATGATAAACAAAGAACGTAGTGTTGTATAAGTGTTCAAAATTTGCTCTAGGATGTGCTCCCTATTTGTTCTATGTTGATACTATGTGTGTGCAAATCTGATATGTTGATCAAGGTTGTTAGAGGTTTCTATATTTATAATTTAGTTTTCTAGATCAATGTATGGAGTGAGATATTTTCACGAGTGTGTGAACTGGTTTTTTATTGATGTTTTTTATAGCCTGGGAGAAATGTATTTTCTCCATGTTTCTCCATAGTTTTTCTTCAATTTGTGTGGATCTACGAAGTTTCTTATAATTTTTGTGTGTTTCATGCATGAATATGTGAATAGGGTTAACTAGATGTTCTGGGTTGAAGTATTTCTATGATGTGACTTGGGATAAAATATTTGTTGGATATTAGGTGGCTTGTGGGTTCTAGATTGTGTTCAAGTGAATTTTATTGTCTAGAAGTTTCAAATTGATTTAAGGAAGTGTGTACTTAAGGTTTTATGGTGTTTAGCATAGGTATTGGCTGACCTTGTGTTAGCACTACATAAGAATTTTATGAAAGCATGTTGAGGTGTGTTAGGGTTCATTTGGGTCCTAACTAATGATTTATATGGGTTTCCTTCATTCATATCCATTGTGGGAATGTTTAGGTACCAACATAATTTTAATTTTTAAGTATAATAGATAGTTTCCAACCTTGGAGAAGGTTTTCAAGGTTTAGGTTGACATAAGTAATAGTAATGTTGTAAGATGCAAGAGAGAAAAGATAGATGTGAAATTAATGTGAGTGATGTGAATTTCCAAAGAGCAATACAAAATTCAAAGTATTAGATTCCTGAAGGTAGTGAGTTGAAGGTTTTTGAAATCCTTCATGCAAGGCTATGAAATTATTGGAGGATTTGTGGTTGATTCCTTGTTGCATTGAGAAGTTGTTCTTTGTGTAAAATTTCTCTTTTATCTTCATGTATTTCTTTCTATGGTAGTGATCCCTAGCTGTGAGCCTTTTTGGATAGTGTGTCCTATTCTAGTAGTGAGCCTTTGTACCAATTTTTCAATTACTTATATTGTGAGCTAATCCTCATCATGGTTTTCCCTCATTGCATTTAAAACATAAATTTGGTGTCCTCTTGTGTATGGTCTTGTTATTTTAGTTTTTGTTATCCACATTTCATGTTTAATCACTTTAACCGAATAAGGTTTTAATGAATACATGTGGATCTGATTACTATTGAGGGTTTTGATGTTTTAATTTGCTACAACTGATTCACCCCCCCTCTCAGTTTTCTTGTTCATTAAACAATATGTATCAAATCAAGGTTCCTTGGAGAAGAGCTTAACTTCTTGAGGTAGATCCAAGATGGTGAAATAGATTTATTTCCCTAGATTTGATGGAATAGACTATGCATTTTGGAAAAAAAACATGGAAGGATGTCTAGTTGCTCATGGTTTTGAGATTGAAAAGACAAAAAGACTCAATAAATGGAACCAATAGATGTTATAAGCACAAGTGATGAGATCAATGCACATGAGGTAAATGGTAAGAAAATATTTATTCTAATGAACACCATTTCAAATTTTGAATTGGTTAAAGTTATGAATCTTAACAATGCTAAATATGTTTGGGATAAGCTTGAAATTATTTATGAAGGAGATGAAAAGGTTAAACAAGAAAAGTTGGAGAATCTAAAGGAACAATTTGAGATCATGTGAATGTCTAAAGATGAAATAATTTCAACCTATATGCAGAGATTTTATGAACTAGTAAGTGTTATGAGAGTTCTTGGTGCACAAGTTAAAGAACCTAGATTTGTAAAGAAAGTTCTCAGAACTCTTCCTAATTCATACAATGAAAAGGTATCCACTATAGAGGAAGTGAAAATTTTTAATACTTATTCTAGAGATTAGTTGATTGGTACATTAACTTCATTTTAGATGAAAAAACTTGGTTTGAAAATTGGTACAAAAGTAGAGACTACTTTCAAGACTAGAAAATCAGAAAAAGGTTGAAGATTCAGATGGAGAAGATCAAGTGATGATGTGGAAGCTAAATTTGTAAGAAGGATGAAAAAGGGTACTGGTAAGTACAAAGGTAAGCAACCTTTCAAATGTTTTAGCTGTGGTGAAATAGGTCACTATGCTTCAAGATGTCCAAAAAGAGTTGTAAACAATAAGAATAAGGAGAACAAAGGAAAGATGATTAAAAGAGGTTACTATGTTAGAGATGATGCTGGAATTTCTGATGATGAATTTGATTATGGAAATTTTGATGAAAATGAATGCTTTTTCTTGGCTTTAAAATAGGAATCTACTTCTAATAACCCTAAAAGTGGTGTGAAGGAAAGGATTCTGGAGAAGGTTGAAGGTACATTGGTATCTTCTTTTCATGTTAAATATGATAAGAATTATTGGGTTATTGATATTGTCTACTCTAATCACATGATTGGAGATAAAATTAAGTTTGTTAAACTTGAGAAGTCTGATGTAGGACTAGTTAAATTTGGAGATGATTTAGGAGCTAAGATTTGTGGAATAGGTTCAATCAGTTTTGATGGAAAGAATAATACTAAAGATGTTTGATATATTAAGGGTTTAAGGAATAATATTTTGACTGTTGGAAAAATGTGTAGCAAAGGATACAATCGTGTGTTTAAGGATGAAACATGTGATATCAAAAAAGGGTCTGGAATTGTGATTACTGTTAGTAAAAGGATAGATGGAAAAATATATCAACTTAAGTGTGTTGATGATCATTGTTTTATGTCTTAGATTAATGATTTTTAGTTATGGAACTAGAGGATCTGTCACATGAATTTTGATAAACTGGTGAGAATCAATTCAATCCATACAATTAGAGACCTACTGAGAATCACAAAGCCTATCAACGTGGTTTGCAAGAATTATCAATTTAGAAAACAAGTAAGGAACTAGTTTCGAAGGAAAGGAACAATCTTCTACTAGAGTACTGGAATTAATACGTATAGATATTTTTGGCCCTACAAGGGTGAGAAGTCATCAAGGTGATAGGTATTTTATGCTTTTGATTGATGATTACTCCAAAATGAAATGGGTTAATTTTCTTAGAGAGAAATTTGATGCACCAGATAGATTTAAGGCATTCAAAGCTATGGTTGAAAATGAAATAGATTTTAAAATCAAGTTTTTGAGGTCTGATAGAGGTGGATAATTTACCTCCAATGAGTTTAACATTTTTTATGAAGTTCATGGTATAAAGAGGCACTTTTTCACCCCTAGAAATCCTCAACAAAATGGAGTTGTTGAAAGGAAAAACCAAACTATTCTAGAAGTAGCTAGAACTATGATGAAAGAGGAAAATCTACCTAAAGTCTATTGGAGAGAAGCAATTCATACTATTGTATACATATTTAAAAGAGTTCAAGCAAAATTCAACAACACAAAGACTCCATATGAGTTATGATATGGAAGGATTCTAACTGTCAAGTACTTGAGAATATTTGGAAGAAAGTTTTATATCAAAAGAGATGAAGAAAAATTAGGAAAGTTTGATGAAAGGTATGATGAAGGTATCTTCCTTAGATATTCTACTAAAATCAAAGCTTATAGATGTTACAAAAAAAGGTTGAGAAAGATTGTTGAAAGTGTAAATGGGAAGGTTGATGAAAATTTGTAGAATTCAATTGTAATAGATGGATATGTGTCAAATAAACATAATTGTATAAAAGAAGAAGAAAAAGAAGTGAAAAATGAAGAGAAAGAAGCTCTAAAGAAGACCCCTAAGAACCCTAACTATGTGAAAAAGAATCATTCTAAAGATTACATCATTGGAGACAAGAGGAAAGGAGCATTGCCAAGAAGAAGAGTTGCTCAGGATGAGGTAAATTTTTGTTTACTTTCTAAATTTGAACCTAAAAAAGTGAGTGAGGAATGAAAAGATGAGCATTGGATGAAGGAAATGGAAGAAAAACATATGTAGATTGAGAAAAATCAAACTTGGTATTTGGTTCCTAGAACAGTAAACAAGAATATAATTGGAACTAAGTGGGTTTTTAGAAGAAAGTTGAATGAGAATGGAGAAGTTGTAAGAAATAAGGCTAGACTTGTGTGTAAGGGTTACTCACAAGTGGAAGGAATAGACTTTAAGGAGACCTTTTCCCTAGTGGCTAGGATGGAAGCTATCAGAGTGTTTTTGGCATTTGCAATGTACAGGGACTTTAAAGTTTATTAGATGGATGTGAAGTTTTTTTTTTGAATGGTGAATTGGAAGAAGAGGTTTACATGGAACAACCAAAAGGATTTGAGTTGTCAGATCAACCAGATATGGTGTGTAAAAATTAAAGAATGAATTATATGGATTGAATTAAGCTCCCAAAGCTTGCTATGGAAGATTGGATAGATATTTGATACAACAAGGTTTTAGTAAAGGCTCCAACCCATAATACAATTAATTTAGCATGAGCCACATAAGACCCAAGTAATTTTCCTACAAAATTAATGAGTCGGGTATTACTAGCCCACCAAGTGAAACCAATGGTTTCTTGGTCATGACTAGTTAAAGTTAGAGTTCCATTAAATTGTGTTTCCATGGGGTAGAACCTCCTCAAGGAATATAAGGTTTTCATGAGGTTGATCCTGAGCCACCATCCAAGCATGAATACCTTTGTTCAAAATAATACTTTTTGTATAAAAAGTCTCAAATTAAGGATCTTCTGCTACACAAATCTCTTGGGAAACAAAATCATAAACAAGTAAGTTTAGAGCTAGGCCAACTACTCCAATGGCACTCATCCATAAACCGATCACCGACACAAATAATATGAAGAAATGTAACCAACATTTAATTTTACTTAAAATTTGAGGACAAAATTCTTATAGTGGTTTTGTATATGGATGATATTATCTTTGGTGGAAATGAAGCTATGTATAAGAAATTGATTGAAAATATGTAGAAAGGATTTGATATGTAAATATTTGGGAGATGAATTTATTCCTTAGGCTATAAATCAATCAAATAGATGAAGGAATTTTCATTTCATAGTCAAAGTATGTCAAAGAAATGTTGAGGAAGTTTGGAATTGAATACTCCAAATCGATATGCACTCCTATGGTGACTGGTTGTAAATTGAGTAAAGATGATTATTCACCTAATGTCGATTATAGAAAATATAGATCTATGATTGGTGGACTACTATATCTAACTACTATTGGATCAAATATCATGAATGTAGTTTGTCTTGTGGCTAGATTTTAAGAAGATCCTAAAGAATCACATGTTGCAGCTATGAAGAGGATATTTAGATATTTCAGAGGCACTCTGTATTATAGCTTGTGGTATCCTAAGGATATTGATTTCATCTTAAGTGCTTATATAGATGCAGATTGGGTTGATGACAAAAAAAGTACAAGTGGTGTTGCATTATTTCTTGGATGTATCTTGGCCCCATGGTTATGTAAGAAGAAAGATTCTATTTCATCATCCACTACATAGACTAAGTATATTGCTATAGCATCATGATGTACATAAGTTTCAGGATGAGATAGACATTCTAGGATATCAAAGTAATGTATGATGAGCATATATCGATCTTTTATGATAATACAAGTGCAATTAAATTTTCAAAGAATCTAGTGATGCATTCAAGGACAATGCATATACCAATTAGGTATCACTTTTTGAGAGAGAAGGTTATGAAGAATGAGCTGAAGCTTGAATATGTACCTACAAAGGATCAGATTGTTGACATATTTACTAAGGATCTTCCTATGGATACTTTTGAGTATCTTTGAGAGAAGTTGGGGGTTATTTCCCCTACTTTCTTGAACTAGATACATGAGGAGATGTATCAATCCAATGGATGTATGAATTTATCTCTTTTCTAGAGTGATGCTAGTGGTTACCTCTTAGGGTGAGTAGGTAGTGTCACATATTTTCATTTTAATTGAGTTGTTGATTTGAATGGATGTACTCCTAAGGGGGGGTATTTAGAGAAAGTATCTTGGTTCAATTTCAAACAGGGAGAATAACTCAAAACATTCTTTTTCCTCTTCCATTGATGTCAAAGGGGGAGAAAGTATAATGTGATTTTTTTATCTATTCAAGGGGATAAAAGAAAGTAAATCATATAAAAGTGTGTGCAAAGTTGTTGTGTTGTCTTTGATGTTTTTTCATATCTTTTGTTGCCATCAATGACAAAGGGGGAGATTTTTGTAAGTATGAAAGTGTTATCATTGATGTCAATAGGAATTCAATAGGTTGGTGTTGTCTTTAATGTAAACTATGTGTTAAGGAAGTTAGTTGCATGATGAAGATGTCAAGGATATTGAGAAAATTGTGAAAAAGAGGAAAACAGGTTGTTGTAGGTTGTACATGTTTAGTTGAGATATTGAGGAAGTGGGGTGAGTACATGGACCTCTCTTTAAGTTGCAGTGTTTGAAGATGTGTTGGGATGATGTTTCTAGTACTTGGTTTGCAAGTGCTTTTGAGAAAATTTGATAAATAGAAAAAATAGAGTTATGCAAGTGTTCAAAATGTGCTCTAGGGTGTGCTTTGTGTTTCTTCTATGTTGATTCTATGCCTGTGCAGATCTCATATGTTGTTCAAGGTTGTTGGAGGTTGCTATATTCAAAATTCAGGTTTCTAGATCGATGTACAAAGTGAAATAATTCTAACAGTGTGTGAACTAGTTTTTCAGTGATGTTTTTTATGGATTGGGAAAAATGTAATTTGGATTTAGGTTGTATAGATGTAGGAAGTTTCTTATATTTTTTTTATCTTTTTGAATTCAAAGTTTCACTTGATTTGGTATAGTACAATGTGTGTTTGATGCATCAGTGTGTGAATAGGGTTAACCGGATGTTGTGGGTTGAAGTATTTATATGATGTAAGTTGGGATGAAATATTTGTTGAATCTTACATGGTACATGGGTTATTCTAGATTATTTTCAAGTGAAATCTATTTTCTAGAAGTTTTAGATTGATTTAAGGAATTGTGTACTTAAGGTTTTATGGTGTTTAGCATAGGTATTGTATGACCTTGTGTTAGCACTACATGTGAAGTTTATGAAAGAATATTAAGGTCTGTTAGGATTCATTTGGGTCCTAAATAAGGATTTACATGGGTCTCATTCATTCCTATCCACCACAAGAATGTTTAGGTGCCAACTTAATTTGAATTTGTAATTATTAAGGATATTTATCGACCTTGGAGAATATTTTGAAGGTTGAGGTTGATATAAATAAGAGTAATGTTGTTGTCAGATGCAAGAGAGAGACAAGATAGATGTGAGATCGATGTGAGTGATATGTGTTATGTGAATTTGAGTAGAGCAGTGTGAAATTCAAACTATTGGATTTTTCAAGGAAATGAGCTGAATGTATCCAAAATCTTTCATGATAGGTTGCAAAAGTGTTGGAGCATTTCTAGTGGATTTCTTGTTGCATTGAGAAGTTCTTCTCTATGTAGCATTCCACTTCTATCTTCTTGTATTTCTTTATGTGGCAGTGAGACTTGGTTGTGATCCTTTTTGGATAGTGTGTCCTATTTTGGCAGTGAGCCCTTTTACTTGTTTTGCAATTATTTATATTATGAGCTAATCCTCATAGTGGTTTTTCCTTCATTCAGTTTTCCATGTAAATATGGTGTTCTCTTGTGTATGGTGTTGTTATTTTAGTTTCTATTATCTACATTTCATGTTTAATCACTATAACTAAATAAGGGTTTAATAAATGAATGTGGATCTAATTACTATTGAGGGTTTTGATGTTTGAATTTGCTACAATTGAGTCACATCTCATCTTATTTATCTTGTTCATTAAACACTCTCACCTTTGGTAAATGTAGAGTAGTTCTCTTGAAGAGAGAGGTGGGAAAATTTTTGACTAACAAGTTGGCTTACCTTGGCTTGGGTCTCACTTGTGATACATGGAAGTACAATCTAGAGAGGTACCTACCCATAAATCATGAGCCATGACCATATTGAGAAGAGAAGTAAAATCCAAAGAGAGATGGTGTTGACATGTGCATTGACTTAACTTTCATGTCATTTATGTGGCCCCCATGGATCTCTTTTTATCAAGTATTGCAAGCATTTAAGTTTGACATCCCAATGGACAAGTCCTTAAAGAAAAAAATGAAGAAGGATTGGTTCGAAACAATAATATTCAATTTTTGAATATATCAACAAGGGATCCAACAGTTTAGTTTCTTGCACATCCAGATATGCACCAATGAAACTTTTAAGGAAATTTATGATGAGGAGGTTGGGTTTGGTTTTGACATACCTTTTGATTCACCACCACTATAGACTGAGACAAAAAATAGAAAAGGAAAAGAATCACTATAGGTTTAGGAGTAAAGACTATCCTCATCTACTAGCATGTCAACAAGAATGACACAAACCCAATGATCTGCAAGAAAGGCTTTAGCAATGCAAGGAATTGAAGGATTGTCAAAATCAGTGATTGATGGATATGTTGCAAAAAACCAGTTCCCTATGAAGATAAGAAGAACCTAAGGTTCATTTAGGAAAGTGCCTCCAAAAAAGGATGATGACAAGGAGGTAACCTTTATCTCCCAAGCACTCACAGATCCCATAGCACAAGTAATTTTTTCATCTTCCCTTCTTCCTTCTTTTTCTTCTTTGGTTTCTCCAACCCCTCCATCTCAAACCCAAATTACTTTTCCTTCTATTGCTAATCCACTTGTATTTTATGTGCCTCTTGCCATAATTTATATTGACTCTCCTTTGGAGGTCGTGTGTGTAGAACGTGCATCTTCAAGTGCATTCACTATTGATATTTTAATCACTATGTCAAAAGCCTAGTTTTTAGCTCTGAGCAACCCATGTTATGGGTTTAATCACCTTTATCTGATTCTAGACACATGCCCCCTTTTTCCAATACCACTCCCCTCATTCTAATGACCACTCTACACACCTCACATTATTAGCATGGAATTTCACCATTTTCACGATGCCTTTAACCTTCCTAAAAAATTCCTCCTAGGGCCAACCATCTAAGAATATCCCTTGATCTATTCATTATACCCTTCCTTTTAGCGTCCCCATCATTGCACAAAGTATCAAGTCCTCTCAGGACCTTCAGACTCAGGTGTACTCGTGCAAACTATCCCACAAGGAAAGAAAGCAAAAGTAGTTAGCAAAGGTTGCAGTAGCTCCAAATACCCCTAGATTGGAGGCATGTTTCGATGAGGAAGAAAGGTCTTTGATGATTTTTTCCATGAATCTTTGAATCTCCAAACCAGAGGGAGAAATGTAATATGAGGATTATGAGATCCAAACTATAGGCTTGAATCTGAGTGAATCACTTCTCCATGACAAGGTAGGCCTCATGAAATCTACATGGAAGGTAGTATACACTGACTACCTTAAGTTGGAGAAAAAATTGAAGAAGCAAGAAGAAAAATGGCTAATGTAGAGGCTACATTTAATAGGCACCAAGTGGACATTAAAGAAAAATATATAGAGATTTTTGGTATATTTTCAACAATCTACTCAAGATTTGTGACATGGATTAATTTCCTCCAATGGATCCATTAGCTCTGGTGGTTGTATCAGGCATAAACAAGTCAAAATTTTGGTTCAACAACAATCATGGGGCCATCAAAGATTTTTCATTTGAGGTAGGTCCAAGAGAAGCAAAAATGTAGAAGCTATGCCACTTCAAACTATTCAAATAGATAAGGATCAACTTTTAGCTGAGATGGAAAACGTGTCACCTGAGATCAAGTCTGCACAAGAAGGGAAATATTTTGAAAGAAAAACTACAAGAAGAAAAATAGGAGTTGCAACATGGACAAAAGGAACTATTTGACAAAATAGAGTAACGAGATTGTGAGTGTGAAGTCCTATAAAAGAAGCTCTAGAAAATGCAGGGAAAATGGTCTGAAGCATTGAATCAAGAAAAGAAACTATGTGAACATTTTGAGAAGGAGAAAAATGAGATTAAAGAGGAGTTTACCAAGGCCTAATCTCAAAATATAGATGAAAAGAGTGTTAGGGAATTTGCGAAAAATTAGCTTGATGATAATATGGAAGAGCTATAAAAGGTATATCATGAGTTATCCACTATTTCAAGTCTTCAAGAGAAAGGCTAGCAAGATCTTCAACATTGAGAAAACCAATTCAAGGAAGAAATATGAAAAGCCCAGATTGCCATTAACATAGAGAAGTGGAAGAAACAAAATTTAGAGTCTGGTCTACAAGCCCATAGTGAAGAAATAAAATAACTACAACTTCAAATTTCAAGCACTTTGGAGATAGCCAATTAGTTGTGGGAGGATATAAAAGCAAAGGAGTCTTAGTCCCAACAAGAGTAGGCTATGGAATAAAGGACTTAATTTCTCTCTTTGTTGCAAAAATTATATTTCTCTTATTAGAAGAAAATCAAATTTGCAATGATATCCTTGAAGCCAACTCTAAGGTTCATGGTGGATGCACATGAGCTTAGTACAAAGATTAGTTTGGTGATTGACCAAATTTTACTTTTAGTCGCTTCTTGGTCCATAGAGTTAGAGAGATTGATTAACAAGCTCTACAAATATTCTAAAGAGACTCTAGCAGGCACAAGTATACTAGACTAAAGAGTGATCATGAAGAAGGTGAATGAATTCATAGTTTGTATCCAAGCCGCACAACGAGGTAGAAATTTCCATATTGCTCTAACAAACAAGGTCAATAAGATGAAGGAAATTTTTGAAAGTCTAGTTCAAATGGAAATACCTTCTCCCTTTTTACCCAATGGAGTAGTATTGACCAAAAAGAAAATTAAAGAGGGGTTAGAAGACAAGAAGAATGATCAATCAACCTTCCAAGCACAAGCTCCATTGCCAAGTACGAGAGAAATCAAAGAAATACTCCTTCCACTAGATAGAAGTTCTACTCTACTTTTGCATTGGTGATGCAAACACTAGATTAGGTAAGGTTTATGTTAAAGAGATACTTGATTTGGACCTAATGGAACCCCAAAAATGCTTCATGTTCCATCTCAAAATTCTACAAAATTTTAGTTAAACCATCTCTCTGGGCTTAGGGTTTTATTCACTGTCACTGTTTTAGGTTTTATGTTGCTAGAACCCTTCCTATGTAACACTTAGGCCCACATCCTTTCCAATTTTCTAATTCATATTTGATCCCTTATCACCAATACCCAGTCATTTAAGTTACATCCTATGCCATCGGAACCCATGAAGTAACCGGCCCCTTGTGCCTAGGTTAGGAACATATTTTATTTTGTAAGGTCAACCAATTGACCTTGTTTGGCCTTTACATTCTTTGGTTAAACTGGTTCTAAGGCTATTAAGGCCTTTTATTACATGTCCTAGGTGTTCATTTAAAAAAAAAAACTAACAATTAACATGTGCAAATTTCCTATTTTGTGAGGACCATTCAATTAATGAGAGCACATCTTGGTCACTCCCCATTCCCCCATTCAAATTTATTTCTCCTTAAAATATTACCACGGGCTAGTGGGTGAGAACCATGTATCCTCCGCATATGAGGGCCCTGACACCATTGAAAATAATTAAAGTAGTGAGATAAATCACATCAATGGTGATCATGAAGTGGTGTGGCTACATTTGGATCATTGCCTACTTCCATGTTTAGATTATTTTTTCTTTTAAATACTATCATAGGGAAGTGGGCGGAGAACATCTATTTATGGGGTCTAGTAGGCTTTGAAGAAGGAAAGTTCTCCATTTCAATGAGATTGATAATTAAGGAGGGGTGATGTGGGCTAGTCCTAACCAATTCCCACCATCTTGTGGGGGACCTATCTCTACCTCCAGTCTCTCAACGAGGAAGCGAAAGAATGCCATGTGGTGTCACCTGAGCTATGAAGCAAACATTATGAAATGGAAGAAAATTAATGAAATGCTTCACCACAGATTGAGGATGTTAAATTTCTAGTTACTAAAGGGAATTTTAGAGGCACATGCTACAATAGTAGATGGATCTTTTAATCATGAATGTGAATTTGGCCAGAGGCTTATGTACACAAGCATGTGAGATCGTGTTAAGATACATAGGTGTTGAAAGTGGGAGATTTAATCTCAACCTTTCCCCATCTTTCTATGTGTAAAATTTGCACATGGGTTAAGATTCACAGGGGAGTAGGTAAGTTGACATGTGGCCTTAAGCTTCAGCAACAAGGAGATGGTGGAGCACACAAAACACTAGCAAGTGCCTCCACATGGCTTGATTGGATTGGATAAAGGAAACACCTGCACACAGTCAAAATTTTCAAACTAAGTTGGCTTAATATGAACCATTTGTCATTTTATTTTTCTGCAAGATCAACATATAATATTCAAAGTTGATATCAAGAGCAAGTGAGCTATTTTGTTTTTCACAAGTGAGCCACAATGGCAGATAGGATGCGAAGCTATTAAATTAAGAGTTTTAAGGTCTTTAAAACTTTTTTTAAAGCATAATTGAGGATTGATAAAATATTTCTACACATCCAGAGAAGCTTGTGCTACAATTTTCAATCCATTTTGATGTCAGAGTAAGGATTTTGAGCTTGCACTAAACCAATAAGTTGGTATACTATCCTACCTCTAAAATTATTACAAACCTACTCAATTATACTCTTGTCATTTTACCACTAGGATTTTCTTGGTTTTTCATTTCTTTTAAGGTTTGACATTCATTTGAGAACATTTAGTCAGTCCTGCATTGCTCTAATTTGTGTCAAACCCCTGTTCAAGCCATAGATTTTATTTTGTGAAACCAAAAACCCCAGTTTATAAAAACCCTTGATTCATGGCTCCCAAAATTAAAGCATCTTCATCTAAGGAGGAGGCCTCTACATCCAAAACACCTTTGAGTAAGGAGCTAGCTAACCAAGTTCTACCCTCAACCAATGAAAAACCCAAGGTTCAATTGCTTTTTAGGGGTACACAAGTAGTTGAGGGCCTAGTTGACAAATATTGTACTAGTAAGGATGCCAAATTTCCCTGCACTGGGTGGAAATTATTTGGTAGCTGGTTTGGAAATATGAATTGTGGTGTTCAAGTTAGAAACCCTTAGAACCTTGACGTAGGAAAATTGATTTTGTCGAATGTATACCTGGATATTGATTTTTTAAGAGAAATAGTTGTCAACTATGACCCAGTCAATGAGACCGTGTGGTCTTTTGATGGAATTGACATGGTTAAAGTCACCAAGGAAGAAATTTCTCATGTTTTCAAGCTGATCGATTAGAGTGATGATATGACTAAAATTGATGAAAAGGTTCTTAGGGAAGAATATGATAAAAAAAACATGCATTCAAGGTTCATATATTTCCAAAGTATCTGGTAGATATTAATGGTCATAAGGTTACATTGGAACCATTTGATAAAGAGCCCTATCCTATTAATTATTTTTCCCTTACTTCCAGAGAAAATTCTACTCCATTTTTCATATAATTGGCTATGGCCCAGTGAATGGAATTCGCATGGCTTGGATGTATATGGCAGCACACAAACAACACCCCCAATATTGCACAATATATGATTATGCAGGGCTTCTTGTAGAGAAAATTCATGAGGGTTTGGTAAAGTTGAAGAAGGGTGAGATGGGGGTAAGATTTAGTTGGTCTTCATTGCTCATGCACATGTTTCTTTTCAAAGGTGCACCTCACTTTGGGGAGAATATGACATTGGCTAGGAAGGAGGATAATTTGGAATTTCATGTCTAGTGTTGGACCATCGTCTTAGATAAGGATGACAAAACATTTGAATATGTGATATTTGAAAACCTATTTTCCTCTGAGTTGAGAAGAGCCTTGGTTATGAATGTTCCAAGAGTTCCCAAGGCCTTGCATTGATTCTTGAGACCTAAAGATAGGAGGCTTGAATTGGGAGTTAATCATAATTGGGGAGATGTTATCCCTTATCCTACATATATAGTTTTGAGAGTTTATGGTGCCACTGTCATACCTCACTTGTTTCTTAATGTGTACCTGAAAGAATCGGGTTTCTTAAGGTGATGTATTAGTTGGGAAGTTTGGAAAATAAACATTTGTTGGATTAGGGAAAGGGAAATTTTTCCCCTCATATACATGCTTCTCTAATTTTATAATGATTAAAGGAGGTTGGAATAAGGTAAATGGTATACTTAAAACTTTTCACATGAAGAGAGCATTGATAAGAGAGTGTCATGAGCATGAAGGTTTCATGGCCTGGTTAAAGGAAAGGAAGAGTTCCATGTTTGTGCATATTTTCTAGTACCTTGAAGATATAATAAGGAACATATTTGATCTTGTGGAGCAAGAGAATAGAAAAGGAAAGTGGATTTCTTTTAACAAAATGCAAAGAAAGGAAAAGTATCCTAAATCTACTACTCTTGGAAAAATCCCCAATATAATGCAAAGAATGGAATATGTGTTCCAAAACCTTGAAAAAATGGTTGGTCACCTTGGGGGTGAAATAATGATTCAATACAAGGGGAAATCCCCTATGAAGGAGGAATAGGGTGGAGGATAAATCCTTGTTATGGAGGAAAGACCTATATACTAGCCTCCTAAGGAACTAAAATTAAAGGTTTTCATAAGGATAAATAACAAAGAAAAGAAAGATGATGTACTAGCTACTCCCTTTCAGCAAGAGGAGCAAAGACCTCCTTCTCTAGTTCCACAAATGCCACTACTATCCCCTCCGATAGTGCTACAACAATTGGTTATGAGGTTGAGCAAGGCTGATCTCACTAGGATAAACAAATCTAAATACCTCAAGGTGGAGGCTTACACAAAATTCATAGATGATGATTCCTTTGTAAAATCCCAAGCTTTCATAGAATTTTCCTAGAGGGATAAGAAGGATGAATATGTTACTACTATAGCTAAGCAATGAAGTCTTTACCTAGAATTTCCAAAGGAAACTATTCAAGGACAGGTCCTAAAAGAAATGAAAGAAAAATTTCATACAATGATTGAAATAGAAGGTAGAGAATTGGTAAATTATTAGTGGTGTGTTGTTACCAGAGTGGGATCTAGCCTTTATTATTGCTTTTGATATGATAAAGAGATGTGATAGACCACTCTATAATTCAAGAGAAGAAGCTACAATTGCACTACAAGGATCAACTTTCAGTGAGCAATGGGATGGATTAGCTATATGTTCCATAGCCCCAAGCACAAGGAAGCCTAATATCATAGAGCCTACACTAGACTATAGGGGAGGTCTAATAATAAAGAGAGTGTCAGAGACATCAGCTCTCCAGGTAACAATAATGTTAGTGCATGTTGCTCAATTTGCAAAAGTTAGAGTGGAGTCAACAACTATAGAAAAATGAAAAATTTAGGAAGCAATACAATGACTTGCTGGTTGATTATGGGAAGAATAAACAAAAAAATATGCAGATGAAAATAGAGATAGCATTATTGAGGGAGAAATTGTTGAACTTGCAACCAAGAGAGAAAAAATGGACTAATGTTTCCTCCCCCACTGCTTCACATGAACTAGCACCTACTAACTATACCCCTTCCACAAGTTATTCATGGGAAATTGTGCCATATATGGGAATTGTACCCAGTTTAGTGGTAGAGCAAGACATATCTAAAGTACCATTGGCAAAGGAAGGTGTCAACAAGGAGGAGTTGCTTAAGCAACTAAATGATTACAAAGAAAAATGTGATAATCACAATAGGGAAATATTTTTCAGTAATATGAAGATTGTCACTACAGTTTTGGAGCACTTAAATAGGGGTTAATAATAGATTAAACATCATTCATTATATTTATTCCTCCATGAAGTCTACTATAAATAATTTTGGAAATGATAAAGAGAGAGCTATTCCATTGATGGATATATGGATCCCCATGTTGCAAGAGTTGAGAATGATGTCTATTAGAGCCAAGCAGGGTACTAACCCCTTGAGAAGCTTAATCCCATCATTACTATTGTAAATGAAATTAAGGAATTCAGGGTAAATATTGAACCTTTGGAGATCAAGATAATGGAATTGATAGAAAAACTTTCATGAAACACATCATGGTCTCCTCCTATCTATTTTAAGGGATGATAGTAGCATAAAAACCTTGCAAGAGTGGATAAAGAAAACTAATGATGTCATTTCAAGTCCAGCTACTTCAATTTTTTAGGAACATGATATGTGTACACTAAAGAGGAACATGGACATGCTGGCCCATGCAAAGGTTATCCTAGTAGAGTTTGATAAGGAAGCCAATCAAGTTGTTACTAAGTATTCGCCTTATAAACAAAAGGTCGATAGTGTCATGAAATTCAACTGGCCCACTGAAGAGGAATTCTAGGCTTGGAAGAGAAAATACTTGGATGTACTAGAGGATTGAATTGCAATGGTGGGGTGGTGAGTATAGTTTTGGTCTTATGTCTGTAACCATGAAGATTAATGGACAGGAGAGAAACAATGCATTGCTTGGTAACAATACAGATTAGGCTTTTGTTGAAGTATTACAAATAATATTGTTCTCTCACCAACATGGAAATTGGTGGCACAAGTGCTAACTTGGATGGCTCAGTTTTTATATTTTTGTTGCTTTTCATGCTTTTAAAATTTTGTTGATGGGGCATGCACATGGTAAATACTTTTGGCTTGTGAATCAAATATTTTGGAAGCTACTACAACAAATAAGAGATGCCTTTTCGAAGGAATGTGTATCTTCTTCAACATGTGCAAATAAGTTTTGTCTTATATGTTTGCCCCCTAGTTTCAAAGGATGAAAATTTAACTTCCTAGGGAATCATGAAATTGAAAGTGAAATATATGTCAAATGTAAATGTGACATTAATTGTAATTTAGCCTAATTCTTGTTGCTCCCATGTTTCTATAAATGGGAATTCATGAAAAATTACACAAGTCTTTTGATGGTTAAGCAATTTTGAGCACATGTATCAGTAATTTTGATAATTTCAAGCATAAAGAAATAGATTAGTGTTAAGTCTAAGGAATATATTCAGATCTATAATAGGCTTAATTGTTCTACAATAGCAAAGATATATAAATGATAATTGAAAGTTCCTAGATTAGTTTCTCTCCTCTTTAATTTTGGCTTTTCAATTATGAATAAAGGAATCAAGGTTCATTTATTCATCATCAATCACTCTGATTGAATGTGTGATTTCATCTTTTTCTTTAGTTCAACGAGCTAAATAAGTGCTTAAATGAGATCATAGATTTTTAAATTAAATGCAAGGATTGTTAAGAAGTTTCTAATTCTAGACATATCGAGTTGTGTGTTACAAATTAATATACAATAGTCTACAAATACTTGTTTCTATTTGCTAAATGTATTATAGTTTATTGCATTTGTGAATCTGTCACCCTCAGATAAGGAACTAGTCCATTTGTTTGGTCACCTATGATGTTAGTGAGCAGCCTATACTTGACAAAGAACATAAATATTTACAAAAAAAATTGACAAACTTGTAATTATAGTATAGTGGTATGAAGTTTTGATCATTCCTAGCTGTAGGTACAATTTTTAAAAGGGTCTACCAAATCCTTAAGGAATTGTATCTATTTGTTTTCAATATTTTGTGATAAAATGGCATAAGAGTATCATATAGACATTGTCAGGATCACTCTCCTAGGTTTCATAGAGCCTGAAGAGTAGAGGTCTAGCCTAGTAGAGCTAGTACATATTTGTTGGCCAATGCTTTCCTTTAATTATCATTGGATTTTGAAAAATTCATAGATAAATGGTAAGATCAAGTTTGGTTCTAAAAAAAATAAGCAACAAATTGGTGACTCTGTTTGCAGACATTGCTAAGTCCAACATCTCTAGGTAGATTTGGTACAGTCAAAGTCAAATATTTTAATTGTTCTTCACTACTTGGAAAAAAAATTGGTTCAATTTTTCATCATATAATTCATTTCTAATTTTATGCTTCAAAGTGTGGTTCATTCCTCCAGCTTGTGTTGAGTTATGTTCAAAGTATTCTCTAATATTGCAAGTGCAACCCCAAAGTGTGATAAAATTTTATTTCCCAATATTTTTGGTGGTGACTTTGAAGTCTCTCTTGCTAATGTGAGAATAAATTTGAAGAGAGAAAGTGAAAAAGAGAAATATGAGATACAATTTGGCCCCATGAGAAATACCAAAAGTTACACAAAGAAGCATCCTTAATAGAAGATGGATTCCAATTGTTTGAAGGACAAGCAACCCACGCGGGTGAAGAAATGTGTTAAATCAAGTAAGTCAACCGAATTTCTCATTAACACATCTCCTACTTTTAATAATGAAGTAAATAATGAAAATATACATGAAGAGGCACATGAAGTTTAGGTGCCTAATGTAGATTGAGGAATTTTTCCCACTGAAGAAGTTTTTGACAATGAATTTGATGTGTCAAGAGAGGAAGATAGGTGGGAATTATGGGATAAAAATAAGAAGTTATTAGAACTTTCAACTCATGGAGTTGTATCTATTTTTAATGGAGGTAATTTTAAGCCCCAAGGTGAATCTCCTAATGTAAAAGTGCACCTTCCCATTGAGGGAGGACTAGTTAACCTTGTTTTCTTTACCCCTGATCCAAGTGAGTCTAGAGATATTTTGGAAGATGAGGAAGATATAGATAAAGATATGAAAGCCTTATAAAATGGAGATATTAGGCTTAAGGAAGAAGAATAATGTAGGCTCAAAGAGTTGGAAGAAAAAAGAGCAAAGGAGTTGAAATAAAAGGAAGAAATAATTAAGGCCAAGATGCTAGAAAGAGATGCTTGGAGGAAAAAACTAGAAAATATGAGAGAAGAAGTGAGGAAAAAGGAACTTTATGAAAACATTTATAAGTTTGGTACTAAAATGACCACTGATCCACCTAAGGTGATGTTGGAATATGGCTTTGGGAGATTTTTTTTGGTTGCTAGTGTTGTCATTGATGGCAACTGGAGTCAGTAGTATGGTCCGTAGTTTAGAAGTAGTTCCTACCAGAAAGAAAAGTAGAAGATTATAATCTACCAATAGAAAGCATCAAGAATAGAGTATATGGTTGATAAGTTTGTCTGAATACTTCATTGGATGATTATTTTGTTGTTTGGATACCCAAGGAAGCTTTTCAAGCATGTATGTTACCTTATTGGTAAGTTTTGTGGTGTTGCATAAATTTGTGTACAAGTTAAGAGATTTAGTAGAATGATTTATTGTTTATTTTCTCATTATGGATGACCTATTGTGTATGGCATGTTCCAGATGTATGAGGAATATTTGTTTAACTATTTCTTATGTTGGGAATTTTTATTTGTGTCCCTACTATAGTCTAACCAACTTGTGTGGGTACGCATTAATTCTAATTGATGATTTGAGCCGACATGTGCAAGAATATTATATTTTGTTCGAAGCTGACATAGAGCAATAAAATCTTGTTAGCAGATATATATGTGAGATCAAAAAATAATTTTTGGTGTGTGGTGTGTGGATTAATAAGTGAGGGGGTGTGTAAGTGAAAAAGTGTAGAGCAACAGTATGAGCTAATATTAGAAGATCTGTTGAAGTGAATTTTGTTTGTGCATCATAAGGGTTTTCATGTAAGAAAGTAAAGTAGAGTAGAGTAGAAGTGTGAATTGGACAAGAGGTCACTATACATTTTGAACCATTTTTTGATGACAACCTATCAAAAATTTGACAGCTGTTTGTCGCTATTTTTGCATGAGAATTTTGACAACATTTGAAACGTTGAAATTCTGGGCCGACATCCCTGTCATCGAAAAATGGTTCAAAATATATCAGTGGGTCCAGAATCTATTTTATGTGCCTCGTTGGAACTGAATCTCGGCATTTTTAGATTCTATATTCTCAATTCAACATTTTTTTGCAATCTCAAATATTTTGTAAGGCAATGAGCCTTCCCTATTTTGAGCAGTGAGCTCTAGGTAGTGTGCCTAAATGCAAATGCATTCCCTTTTGATCATACTTTTAATAGAGTATACTTTGTGGATTAATCTCCACCGTGGTTTTTCCCATAATAGGGTTTCCAAGTAAAAATTCTAGTGTTATGGTGTTCACATTATCTCTTTAATGAGTTTTCATGTTTCCTTATGTTTATATGTTGTGAATGCTATTAAAGGTTAAATATTGTTGTTGATAGTTTAAGATCTGATTTGAAATTCAAATATTGTGGAAAACTAATTCACCCCCCCTTTTAGTGTTCCTAGTGTCCAACAGGTGACAATTCAAATGGGAACCTCTACTACTAATACTTATACCACATTTGTTGCAACCACTAAAGCCTCAGATCCTTTTGCTGCTACTAAGAAATCACATGTAGATCATGGGAAGAACCCCATTGATAATTCAAAGAAAACTACCTTTAATTCCTTCAATACAAATACTAACACAAATTCTAATACTTCATCTATTAATTCTTCCACCCAAAATGTTAAGATTAATCCTACCCCATCAACCACACACCCAGACCTTGAGATCTTGATATTACAATTGGAGAATGACAAGTTACTACAAGAACTAAAGAGGACTAAAATGGAAGCTTCAAATGTAGAAATAACAAGGAATATTTATTTCCTTAAGACCTCATACTTGAACTAGTAGCTTCAAGCTCTAGGCATACTAAAAATGATATCCAAAAGAAGAAGTCTAAGGGACACACCACCAATGGAGGTGGTGGTGGAGATCAGGGTGGTGGAGGTGGAGGTAATGATAAAAATAAGAACTCTTATTTTGAAGATGATGAGGGAAAGAAGAAATGGGGTGGTAATAATAATGGAGATGGAAAAGGTAAGGATAAGACTCAATCTAATGACTGAAAATATTTATGAGCCTAGAAATGCTCATAGAGACCGAGCTACTAGGAGACCAATGCAAGTTGAAAGATATTAGTAGTTATGCTTTACTAGGATTCTTGGTTATCCTAACCCATTTCCTAAAGACTTTAGGCCTACTTTGGTTAGATTCTCTAGAAACAATGCCTTGAGTGGTGAAGACCACCTCAAATAATTTTCCAATGTTATGGATGTTTTTGAGGTAGAAGCAAAGGATGTCATGATAAAATTATTCATGCAGTCACTTACTAAGGATGCCAGAGAATGGTATACAAGTTTTCCTACTGAGAGCATTGGATCTTGGGAGGAATTTAAGAGGCTATTCAGAGAGCATTATGGTGAATGATTCAAGGTTTCTTTTGAATCAATTTAATAATATTGTTAAAAGTTCAAATGATGACATGGTTGAATTCAATGTGAGATTTCAAAAGGCCATGAATCCACTACCTCCTCATTTAAGATTAAATGATAATATATGTATGGTGAACTATTGCAACACCTTTGATGAAAAGATGAGTTATCACTTGCTAGATAGAAATCCTCAAACATTGAGAGAGGCTTATAAGATGGTTTTCCATATTGATAATATTAGTAGAGCAACTGGTGAAGTTGGGAGGAGGGATGATGTAAATATCCTCAAGAATCCAAATAAAGAGGATAAAAAATATGGTGCTAAGGGAGCTTCTTTGGAGGATAAGATTGATAACATTACTAATACTATGAAGGATCTAAGAAAAAAAAAAAAGGAAAGAGAAAGGTGTGATAAATGAAAGGTCCAATTATCATAACAATGAAAGACCTCCTCAGTTGTAGGATCATCCATATAATACAAACTAGCATAACGGGAAGCCCATTCCTAACAATCAAAAAAATGTTCACAACAAGGATCCTCCAGATCCTCTGTAGAAGAAATCAAGAAATTTTTCTAATGAGACCCCTTGGAACATGGTTTCTCAAATTTTGCATTATCCTCATCAATGTGTAGTTGCACAGATGGTTGAACTGGAAGATGTACCTGAAGACTATGATCAGTATAATTAGGATGATGTTGGCATTAATATGATCATGGATGATTCTAATATTGTTGAAAATGAATGCTCATCTGATATGGAGTCCCATGATGTAATACCCCTCTGTGTCGGTTGTTCTGAACTTTTGTGTGAGTATTGGTGTGTGCTTCATTGATTACTGTGTTATTTGATTGTGTGGAAAATATAATATGTTAGTAATCATGTTTAAATAATTAATTAAGTCATAAGTGAAATTTCAAGGTTATTTAAAATATAATTAGGAATTAAAATAATAATCAATTAAATTAAATCAAATGATTTAGAACAAATGATCAAATCAAACTAATTCGTTAAAAGTAAAAGTGGTATTATTAGATAAATTGATTTAAATTATTGTGTTAAATTGAAGTTAATAATAATTATGAACAAATAATCTTGAAAAGATAATTATTTTGGATACTTATTTAGAATCTTGTAAATGGTTGATTTTAATTATTCTAATGTGGAAGTAATTAATTAATAATGTATTGTGGAGATAATGAATATATATTCAAATAAAAGTTCAAGTTTGTGCATGATAAAAGAAAATGAAATATAAATACTTGAAAAGGCAACAAAAGGAATTAAAGGGATTAAATATTATTTGGATTTATTTCTTGAGTTGTGACTTTTGGTTTTCACTGGAGAATATGAAGAATAAATAAATAAAAAGCTCAATCTTTTGTGGATTCGATTGGATTTGAATTTTATTTTATTTTTTAAAAAGAAGTGACTTTTGGCATTCGCATGAAGAGGAAATGGAAGGGACTTCTTGGGGTGATTTTATTTAGAGGATTTTTGTTTCTGAAAAGGGGGTTGCATTCTCTTTCCAAAAAGATTTTGGAGAATTTGGCAGTCATCTTTCTGTTATAGTATTACATTCTTTTATTCTTCTGAGAATTCATTGGAGGATTAAGATTTAAGTTGGAGGGAGGATCTTGGAGTTGTTGCTGGAAGGATTGGATCAGCAAGAAGGATAAAGCATTTACAGTTATCTGCAGGCACAGGATGCCAGGTTCTCCTTCTTCCTTTAAATTATCTTCTTTTTATAGCATCAATTGAAATAAGAATTCTTTGTTCTGGATTTGAAATTTAATGCATGTAGAAAACTCTCGAATCCTTATAAGTGTTTTGGATTGTGTTTCAATCAAGAAAATTTTATCAAGGTTCGGGATTTTAGTTGATTAAATGAAATTATTTGTTGGGTTTTGGACTGTTGGTTATTCTAATGAAACTAAGATTGGAATTCTAGAAATAACCAGTAATACTATAGTTTTGGCTGAGAAATATAATTAATAAATTTAAAATAATCCTTTTTACTGGGAAAACTAGGTTGTGTATATTCTTGTTTACATTTAAATATACACTGAAAAATTGTACAATGTATATCTGTCTCTCTTTTGAAGTGTTTGAAATACAATATATATATATATATATATATATAAGTATATATATATATGTATATATATATATATAAGTATATATATATGTATGTATATATATCTATTATATTTGATATATACATATATATATACCCATACATATATATATGTATATATACGTTGATAAAATATTGATTGTAAATTTATTTATTTTCGAAATTCGCCGAATTCCCATCAAAATTTTGCATTGGTTGATATTATTAAACCACCGACTGAGTAGTGGTTCGGCCTCGGCTGTACCCACCACCCAGCCGGGGGTTGGTACCCATGCAACAATCTGCGGACTGTCCACAACAGTCCTACGGACTGCTGCGAACAGTCCGTAGACTATCCGCAGCCGGGTGTTATTCCCATGGCTGTTAATAGCCATAGCAATTCCAAATAAAATATAAGCTTTTGAAATATGCGCTTTACTTTTCCTTTAAATGAAAATTTCATGTTTTGATATATGTATTTATAATTATATATATATATATGTATATATATATATATATATGTATATATATATGTATATATATATGTATATATATATGTATGTATATGTATTAATTTATTTAATTAGATATCATTAATTTAACTGGTAATTTTATTAATTAATTATGTCTGTAATGAGTTTGGTTATTTTTCTAATATGATCAAAATAAAATTTTATTATAATGAAGATATGGAAATAGAAAGGAATTATTTATTAATTTGTTAAATTATGAACTTGATAGTATAATGTAGTAAAAAGACAACTTATGAATATAGGTCAGTTTTGATTAATTCATTCTTGTTTTAGTGTGTATATTATGGAAATGAAATTTATTTTTGGAATTAAATAAGTTATCTTTTTGTGAAATTAAGTCTTGTAGACTTGTTGGATTCTTAGAATAGATCTTTTCTCTTTTGCATTCCCTCCTCAAAA
The DNA here is from genome assembly GCA_007258455.2 of Sequoia sempervirens. Taxonomy (NCBI): domain Eukaryota; kingdom Viridiplantae; phylum Streptophyta; class Pinopsida; order Cupressales; family Cupressaceae; genus Sequoia; species Sequoia sempervirens. Next base: position 723,093,684 of record VDFB02270651.1, read on the forward strand.
AGAATTAAAATATATAAATATGTAGTGGTTTTAAAAAGGTATTTATGTGTGTAAATTTATTTAGATAGATTTAAGATTTTAAGATGGTAATTTCTAATATGTAGTTTAAGTATGTAGAGTATTGTTATTATTGTCATTTTAAAGTATAGACAATTGGTCTTAAATGGTTTTCACAATTAATTTAAATATTGGAAGTGAATGTTAAGTGAGTATGATGAAAGGGGAAATTTAAATGTATGGGTATAGTTAGAGATTGATTAGGGTAATTTCGAATTGGATAGTTTATTGGTGAAATGGAATTTTAATCTTTTGAAAATTGACTTCCCTTATATTCATTTAATGATTGATTTGTAAGTACGCTTTATGGATAAGACTTTTAGAATACTTGTGATGGTTATCATGAATTATTTTAGTATGGGTAAGTTGTAAAGTTATTTAGTTCTGGTCGTTAATTGATTAGTTAATAAATATTGTTCTCGATTGAATTGTTGGTTGATGTTTATTATATAAGTGTTTTTGTGGAGTTGTGAGTGGTTGAGTATTTAAGATGTTCTTAAATTTGGTGCCTTGGATGCCTAGTTTAATGCTTTTACCTTTGTTGTTGAAGGATTGTTTTTGGGTGGTTCCATGTTGGAGTGAATGCCTTTGGAGGCTAGTTTTGATTCAAGGAATCCTTTGTCTTTTAAATTTGTGTTGCAATGTAATTGGGAATTTGTATTTTGTTGATGAGTTGTGGGAAGTTGATCTTCTTGGATTTCTGATTTATTTTGTATCAAAGTTGTTTATGTGGTTTGGATGGGGTGGTTGATCTTATTTTAATGTATTCACTCATTATATTTAAATTGGAAATAGTTCTTGTGGCCTTGCAATTATTGTTGTCATTGCTATGTTGTTGATTTTATGAAGGTGATTTGTGTACCATCATAAGGGGATTCTTGTGAGGAGAAAATTGAGGTCTCCCATGGAATGCCTAGTTGGTGGATTTTGGTTTCATTAAGTGATTTCGTGAATTAAAGGTTGATTTTCTTTTGCGTTTTCCTTCTTGAGGTGACGCCATTGTTAATTTGTAGATGGGTCTTGATGAATCTTTCCTTGTTATGGCTTTTCTGATTTACTCTCATATTTGAGGAATTTTATCCTTGTGTTGGAATTATTGGAGAAATACTCATGTGGCTTCACTTTACCCTTGTTTGTGGGTTTTCATTCTTTGGCTTCCAGAGGCTTGAGATGATTGATAATTTATGTTCTCTCTCTTTATGTGCCCTTGATGTGGCAAGTGTTTTGGTTTCATGATTTTGAGCAAGGGTTGTACGGGAATTGTTGAGACTTAGATATTGTATTTATAGTTAGATGGGTAATGCCTCGCATGCTTTTATGATGTGATTCTTTGTTCAAATTATGATGGTACAACCCTTGGTTTTTTTTTATGTTGTTGGGTCTCTAGGGAGAGTGGCTCCTCATGGGGGTTGGCACCCCGCGGAAGGGGAAGAGCACAGGAGAACCCACGAGTGAGTTGGTAATCAAGTGAAAACCTAATAATTAACTTAGGAGGGTTGGGTAGTAATATCATAATAATATTTTAAAAAAAATGGATGCCTCGTCTTCATTAGTGCTTCCACAGACTAATGGAAGGCTGAGAAGGCCGTGGTTGGCAAGGTCGTAACCTCGTCCTCATGAGAGGTTATCGGCTTCGCATGAGCTACCCTATGGTGCTGGTGCCTCAAGTAGGAGGAAGGGCCAGGAGATCCATAGATGGGGGCCAGCGCCTCAGTTTGGAGGAAGGGCCAGGAGAACCCATGTAGGCTATGCGATGACACTCTTCCCTAGTTGCCCATTTGTTTTACTTTATTGTGTTCCTCTGGAAGTAGGTTATGGGAGTTGGTTTAGATTGTTGTTTGAATTGATTTAAATTGATTTATGATTCTTTTTTTAATACATATTTAGTATGTTTTGCGGTCTTGTATGATCTCATTTATATTTGGTTTACAATCTTGTATCTTATGATACTGTGACATGATGTTATTGTATTATTTGATTGAAATTTGGAATTGTATTATGTTTATTAATTCAGTTGATTTGGAAGTGTTTCATGATCATCCTTTGGTTACTTGTTACTGGTCATTGCTTTGATTTATGTGATGAGATTTATGATTTTAAGTTATTTTAATGACTCTTGGATGTTGTTGATTATGTCTTTGTAATCCTTGAGTTTTATGATACTTTTGTATGTTGTGGAGTCTTGTGGTTTTCGTGTTTGGATGTTCTTGGTTGAGGACTCTTCTTGTCAGCTCCTAGCACGGGGGGTGGGTCTTCGGACTCACATGGTTGGGTGGAACATGCTAAGCACCCCATTGGGTCCCCAGTCAAGGATCGAGAGGTGCAGATTGGTGCGGTTGCAGCGACTCCAGAGTTGTATCTGTCTTGGAGCCAGTTTTCATCTATTTATTTGTATCATGTTATCTTGTGTATGGTTTCCATATATGTTTGGAAACACTTTTGTATCATTATACCTCTTGAGGATTGTACTGTAATGTAATGTTAACTCGGTGCGGTTATTGGCCATGGCAATTGTAATTCAATGTGTTAAGTTAATTATGCATATATTGTATTTGTGTACTCAAATGGTTTCTTTTCAATGCTTTATCTTGTATGTGTTATATTTGTTAATGTTTACTTTGTTATGATTTATATCTTTGGTTTTATTCTTTATTGTCATTGTGTGGATCTCAGTCTCCTAATGACTCCTCGTGTACCCCAAGGGATGTATGTGTTAGTGAATCTGTTTAAATGAAATTCATGTCATGACTTAATGTGTATTGCATGTATGTTATGTTTAGTTAATTTTAAAAAAAAATTGTGCCGTAATTATTATGTAATTGTCCTTTGGGGTTCGCACGGCGGGGCGTTACACATGAAATGGATGTGGATGACCAAAGGAATATTTCCAATACATATCACTAGCAAGTTCTCTCTGATGAAGATGATGATAATGATAATGAAGTGTACACATTGGAAGTAGCTAAATTAAATGTGTCCCTGAGAGGAACTTTGGATGAGGAAATTGCAAGATATGTAGTGGTCTTAGGTGCTCAAGAAAAAATATCATATCACCTAAGGAACAAAATAGTAGGTGGTGACCAGGGTAATCCTACTTGTCTCTTTATAAAGGAGCAGAGCACCAAAGGCAAAGAGAAAAAGTATGACAACAAAGTAGAAGCATTCAAAGCTAATGAAAGAAGAGGAGATAAAATTTGGGATAAGAAAGTTGATAAACCAAAAGAAAATGGAGAGCTCAAGTTCACTGCTGTGAAAATGAAGGCACGAAAGTAGAATTCTAAAGCTACAAGGAAAGATGCCAAGCCTAGAGTTGGAACAACAAAAAATCAATAGAAGGAGAGTGGTACAAAACAAGGTATGATCCCAATTGAATTACCTAAATACACTCCTATTGATATGTTTCAGTTGCTTAGTCAAGTAAAAATTTTAGTCCCTTTACTTAAAATGATGAGAATTGATGAACACAAACAAAAGGCAGTAGCCCTTATCAATAGTGCTACTACAACCTATTCTGAATTAGTGTTGTCCACTCCAACCAAAGTGAGTGAAAAGGATAAGAAAGATAAATAAGTCAAGGGAGTGATTACTAAAATTACTCATATTTTTCTATGAAAACTATTGGGACTATCAAATTTTGCAAATTTGAAGTGCCCATTTCAAAAAAAATTCCTTTGCACACTCTGGTGTGCACCTGAAAAATATGCTTGAGTGGCTTACTTTAGAGGGCCATAATTTAGTGCCAGCTGATTTTCATGCAAAACCCCTTTGTAAGCTCAATCATATGAAATATGTGAACATGCATGTCAAATTTGAGCTTCTTATGATGAGGTTTGACAAGGTTTTCAAAAGTGAAGCTAGAGGGTTTTGGCACTTTTCTATACCTTCATGTGCTCCCATGTTAGGTTTTAGATCCTCATGATCTAATTTGCTATTTTTTTGAGATAAAAAGTAAATGCAATTTCTCTTGTTTTTACATCTACATTTCAAAATTGTTTCGATGTCAACTTTGACCCTCAATAACTCCTGAAGATTGATGATTGAAGCTAAGATCTCTTGCACACATGATCAGTGTACCTAGATGATCTATTGTGTCAAATGGCAGCTTGCAAGGAGTTGATTTGGTATTTTTCTAAAATGGTGATTCGGTGAGTTTTAATTGATTTTAAATAGTTGTTGTAGAAAGTCTAACTGAGCAACTTTGATAGTTAATATCCTTCCCATCATAATATCTTCTTCCAAAACATCTTTTGTACTCCATTCTTGGGTCAAATGTCTACATTCCTACAAGTTTTCACAGCTTTAGGGGGTCATTTGATTAGTTTCTCAAGGTGATTCCAGGGCCAACTTGGCTAGTTTTGCTCATTATTCAAACATGCCAGAAAGCAAATTTTAATGATATATCATTTCATTCCAAAAGCATTCAAAAGTTGTCCCAAATCAATTCAAGGGAAAAATTGTTTGAAGTTTTTTTTTTTTTAGCCGAGCCCACATGGGGCCCGACATGCCTTGCCCAATTATGAGGTTACAAGTTTTGCATTGCAACCTACTGGAGAACATTGTGGTTACAAAAAAAAACATTGAATTGCGAAGCATTGTTCCATCACTAGAATCTCATTTGTCATTATCACAATTGCTTCCATTGACTTGAATGAAGATGGTCTTGCATTCGAGATACCATGAGACTGAGTCATTAAACTATCAAATCTTGCTTCATTTTTTGAACAAGCTAAACAATGTTGAAAAGGGATAGTAAGGAAGGTTTTCTCCTATCAAGTGGACACATCTATCTAAAGTTTTTGATAGAAGGAAGAACCAATTTAAACATAGAAATGAAGTTCAAAATGTCAATTAGGAAGTTAACATTGAGGGTTGATAAGGTTCAATTAGAACATCAAAAGAAAAATCAATCAATTCTTATGGATGATACAAGTCTTAAAGGTGAGAATGAAAGTTTTGAAGACTTGAGAGGATTTATCAGTAGTGACCACAAGGAGAAAAGAAGGTGTGACAGAGTTCAACAATGGGAAAGTTCAAATATCATAGATTTAGTTGAGGAGGCATTAAAGATGCATAAAATTTATCTAATGCCTTGTAGCTGGTGGAATGTGGAACTAAAAAAAGGGGCAGATTGGAGTTTCAAAGTCGAGGAAATATAGGGCATGCAAACTATTTGGTAAAAAAAAAATCTCCAAATAAATGAGGTTTCAGTGAATGCTTTGTGCAAACTTGGTGATAGGGAAATGCAAACAAAGACTATCTAAATGCAAACAAAATGGCTAAGGTGCACAATGTGATTCAAATGAAAAGTAAAGAGAATATTGGTGAAGGCACATTACTCAAACTAGCCATTAAGCATATTTTGGTTGTCGAGATAAAACTGAAAATGAGTTTTAATTATGTGAATTGCCAAGAAATTGAAAATGCAAGATCAAAACAATATTCTAAGAATGTCTTCCTTATAGAAGAGTCCCCTAAAAGTTCATTTGGAAATACAATTTTGATGGGTGGGGTGATGTCTTAAAAGAAGAGGATATCCATAGATTCGAGCCTAGAAGTCTAAAGGAAATAGTTGTTGCAATGGGGCGGGGCACGTGAAAATGCTTGACATAATGCCAAATAAATGCCTTCATGGAACACCATCACAACATGGTACGCACAAAATGGATTTGTTGGAAACACCTTAGAAACTTTTAAGCAAATGCAACACAATTTCAAATTAATGGGAGTGTTGGACAAGGTATGCACTTCCATTAAGGCGCAGTGGCTAGCGAGCTGTATGGTGAAGGGTGCTAGGAGAGGATGGTTTGCACTCACAATGAAAATATCTCCAAATAGTTTGAGGAAGTTCTATTTCGATGCAGCCAACAGGTGATGTTTATTGCTATACATGGGTGACACTGTTTGAGCTAATAACGATCCATTTGATGTTATAGAGCAGCATGGTGGAGCGACAACTTAGATGGCTGAAAGGAATATGCACAAAATGAATTTTTGGAAAGGATTCAAAAAATTTCAAGCAAATGTAATTAACTTGCTAAAAGGCCGATTTGAGAGGGATTCAAAAGGAATGCTCAATAGCTATACGCAAAACACTGGTGCCTTCATGGAAATGATATTTATGTTGTGAATAGAGTAGCTAGTGCACCAAGACCAAGGGTTGGCCTCAAAAATTAGTGGAGTCCACAAGAATCAATGAGGCAATGCCTATGAGATGGAATCAATATGTAAAGATCGAAAGATTTCCAAATTCCTTACAAAGAACTTTCATGAATTACACATGTTTTAGGTAAAGTGTAATAAATGCATCCATAATATGACTTAACCATAAATGCTCTAAGCAATTTCATTAAATAATTATTAGTTTACATACACCAATAAGGTGTTCCAAATCATCTATTTCAATGATTCATAAACAAGTTTACATAAATGTTATATTCATGAAATAAAGTTACAATGTACAAATTGGCCATGTAGGCCATAAAAGAATATAGTATATGAGATATATCCATGACAAAGTGAAGCTCTCATACTCATCCACCTTCAATCCACTGGTCTTCTTGCACTGAGGCCAAGAGTGTGGTTAAGGTGCATTTTCCACCCAACCACGAAGCACATGACTTCCCTGGGTTTCTTCCTATCTCGAAGAAATCCCCGACCCTACACAAGGAGCCTAGCAACCTGGAACAACATAGCAGGAGGGAACTCTCGATGCAAACCTAGTGCCTATATGCATTCCTATACTTAGAATAACATAATTTTTACAAATAGAAGGTGGAAAAGACCTACATAACATTTAATTCTAGGCTTTTTTCCATCTATTTGAATGGTACATTGCTTGGCCAAGCATAAACAAGAATAAATGATAGTTTTAGAAAAGGTAAGACTATTGTCCTTGTGGGTCCACCTTCGGCATCCTACCTTGGAAGTCTACTCATAAATGCATAAGTTTCACATAATTCCTATAAAAAGCACATGAATCTAGCATATTTAAGGAAAACATATAATATTCCACAGTTCACTATTTCTGTGCATGGAAAACTATTCACAAATAAATACATCACATTTGTTTTCTATTTTACCATAAACTAGTTTTTGTAAAATAAGTTTCAATAATTAAATAAATAATAAATTGCACGAATTTTGAAAACAAACGCTTTCAGATAAAAACTATTCACATTCAGTAAAAGATTATGTGTCTTTGCAATAAAACATTTTTCCATAACCTATTGAAGTAATTCATGAATTTTTCTTATTAACCAAAAATGTTGTGTCACTCCACTCACAAATTTAACAATCAGATATTTACTAATAAAAGAAAAACCAAAATTCTATTTCTAGTGCCTTTTTAGAATACAAAAATAAGAATCTAATTTAGCAATGAATCAACTGATAGTAAAATAAATAAATAAGGGATAATTTGTCTTTTCTAGTTTGGAAATAAAAACTAAGACATTCACATGCTCCAATATATGAATATATTTATAATTTTTTATTTTCCTATCTATGTTTATATACATTTATCTATATAATTTAATTTTATAAATTCAAATTATACATTCAGGGGTCTATTTATACCACACAGGTGAATAGTTTTTGTAATTGACAAAAAATATAACTAAAACACACAGAATAAAGGTAAATATTTATTATCATATATTTATGTGTGGTTATACTAAACCTTGATTTAATAGGGTGGTAAGTACAATAAGATTTGAATTATTCACTAGTTAAATTAAAATCCAATAGTAATATTAATAAAATAAAATAAAGACATATTGAAGATACATTGAAATTATATAGTAAAAATAAAATAAAACATTCAAGTTTATGTATATATTTATTTAATTCTCAAACTTATTAATCTTCTCTATTCAAGAAAATAGTTTAATGAAAATAACCAAAATAATCTCTCAGAGAAAAGTCCAGATTGAAGAAAATAAGGTATAGTTCAGTCATTTACAATATATATATATATATCATTATAAAATCAAATTTCTATTTTCAGCAAATACTAAAGTTTTAAGTTTTTTAAAAAAATCAACAATTTTTATAGTTCTTGTCAACCTTCCATAAGGAAGGTTCTTCTTGTGGGAGGCAACGCCTCCTCCACAGGTAGTGCCTCCTCCACAAGCTACAGCCTATGGGGGAAATGTTTCCCCCCAACCGACAACCCCTTCTCATGGGAGAGACACTAGGGTGGGGGAAGGGAATGCGTAAGTATGCCTCTCCATCCCTTCCAATGACCAATAAATACCATTTCTTTAATAATAGGAAAAAAATGAAAATATACGTCTAGGATAAAATTCCAAGTGCTAAATATATATAATCTTATATGTGTGTGTGTGTGTGTGTGTGATGAAATTTCATATACAATATATCTATATATATAGTTTTACTTACATTTTATTTATGGTTGCAAAAGTTAACTTTTAGCTGAGAAAGGAATTTTACAACAACCAGGTTTAGATTCACACATGGTAACACAAAGTAAATTTTAACTATACTTGTATAAGGTTCTACACAGAGGATAGAAAGGTTTAAAAGGAATTACATAATAGGTGAGGTAATTTATTAAACTTTCAGAGATACAAGGTGTATCTAAAAATCATTATTGAAAGAGTAAAAAGATTATTCACAAACAATCATTTTTATTTTCTTGCAAAAGAAAAAAATTAAAGGTAATAAAGAGAACCTGGTATTCACTTTTCCAAAAGAGTTCTCTTCTTATACCCTCACTCCTATCTTCTGAAAATATCCTTCTTTGAGTGTTTTCCTCTTCTTTTTGCTCAATTTCTCAATGCAACCCCTGGCTTTCTTGTTTTTTCAATTTCTAAAAGAAAATGCAAAATTGTTCCTACCCTACTATGCCAATTTTGTTATTGATTTCTTTCAGAGAAAGAAGATCAAGAAAAACTAATCTATCTTTCCATTATGCCTTTTTCTCCCTTTAAAGATTTTGTTTTAATTTTAATTTTTTCATACGCTAATCTTGAAATTCAAATTAAATTCATTTTCCTGATGATTCTTTTTCATCTTTGGAATTTAAATTTTAATTTCACAACAACCATTTATTTCAAAATGTAGACACGTAAAATATACTGATTGACATCATGCATTCAATCCTGACTTACTAACATCGTTTCTCCCTAAATCATCCCTCGGTCTAACCATTTAATCAAATTCCCCTATCTGATTAAATTCATCAATATTTGCCTCTTAATTAAATAAATCATTTGGTCTAATTAAGTCACTCTCTCTTGTTAATTAAATCAATCCATCTGATCTAATTATCCCTATTTAATTAAATAATCAATTTATTTGATTAAATCTCTAAAGTCTATCCATTAAATTAAATAAATAAAAACATTATTTGATTTAATCTAACACCATCCCTTTTAATTAAATAAATCAAAATCCTTATTTAATTAGCCTCTTATCATATTCCTCTCTTATTTGATTTAAATAAATCGATAAATCTAAGTCAAATAAGTCACATCATCTAATATTCTGTTAAATTAATTAACCCTTGATTAATTTAACCTCATCTCATGTCACATCCTCTAGATAATGCAAGTTGCACATGAAAATAGATTTAATTCATTTATTAAATCTCTATTTTCCTCACAAGGCATCTTTTGGAATATTCTCTCAATTTGAATTCAAAAATTCCAAGTCAACATGTACATCCAACAAGGCATTTAAAACCTCTTACATGTCCTTTTCCTTGAGCCAAGTGGCATTTATTGCATTGTCCCTTCCCTTTTGCATGTCATTTCAACAAATTTGAATTTCAAATATTGGCATTTATTGGCACAAACCCCAAATCTTGCACATCCATCATCCATTCATAGCTTGACAAGTGACACCATATCATTGGATGAATGTTAGTCCACATTGCTCAAATTTGGGCATTCATCCATCTTGAAATATTATAAATGAAGAGCTCCTCTCCTCATTTTATCATCCACAAATATTGCAAAGTTATTATGCTAAAATATTTAGCCATTTCCATCTATCATTTGACTTCTTAGCTAGGCTCTTTTGCAGATTTGGCTTGGAGTTATCATCTTTCAGCAAAGTGGATCAAGATCATCTTCAACACATCAAGATTTCATCATAGGAATTTGGAAAGGGCCAATTTTCACATCAAATTGGCACTAATCCCCCCATGGAATCATATGTTTGCTATTTAGATTAGGATTAAATCTAGTTTTATCTTTTGTATTGTGTTCTTCATCATTTTTTTTCCTATTTTGAATTTGCAAATAGATTTCATGGGGAATCCTTGCCTTAGCTTTCAAATCCTTGTCTAGCTTGTTTATTCATGTTGTCTTGCAGGTACTAGAAAAAGGGTTCACACATTTGGCACTAGAAGGAGGGTTGGATATCATTAATTCTATTTTTTCTTGAATTTTTTGTATTTTTTCTTCACACATAGGAAATTCCAATGTGTCCTTGTCAGCATCGCTGTTTTGGCACCGTGGGCTCATCAGCATTGTTGTTTTAGCACTGAGGGCTCATCAACGTCGATATATGGCACCACATAAAACATAAACTGCACCGCTGGACTCATCCTGCCAAAAAAAAATTAAATTTTTAACTTCGCCGCTGGGCTCGTTGACTTGTAGGTTTTTTTGAAATTTTTGAAAATAGCAACACGGGGGATAAACTGCGACACTGGGAAAAATTGTGACACAATCGAGCTCTTTGTCCCAACATAGAGCGCCGCTAACTGGTAAGCGATGCTGTGAGTGACGCTGGGAGAACAAACAACAACGCCTTCATGAGTTGCAATGCTGGGAGACAGTAAAAGGGAGAATTTAATTTTTAGCACGTGCTTTTCATTTATGATTTATTTACCTTCTGTTTTCTAGTTTTTAACTTCTGTGTTTTTTCCAGAATCTGACTTTTTTTCTTCTTTGTAAGTTGGAAATTGAAAACGAAGGAAGGAGGAGTATGGTGATGACATTTTGTCCAATCAAAGTTTTTTTAAACACTTAAGTGTTTGTTTAACACTTCTTTAAGAATTTTTTATCTTTTCATTCTTAGAACACTAGTTTTCATTTGGGCTTAAAAGAACCTTTCAATTTCTTCTTACAAAGGTTAAAACAAACAATAGGATCAAACAACTGACTAGATTTTGTTTCTTGGGTTAAACAATTGAACAAATGTCTTTCACTTGTGACTTGGTGCTCTAAAATGAACTCACATATTGCTTTGAAGATTTAAAAAGAACAAGTGTAGCTTTATTTTTGTGAGGGCTTACTTAGACTAAAGCCATCGAAAAAGGACGTGTGCACTTCTCTCGCTCTTTATAGCAATCTTAAGAATCAAAAGGCCTTTTTTATGACTTTGGATTAAGATAAAGCAATTACCTCCACACTTCAATTTGGGCTTAAAATTGAACAAAATATTGTGCGAGTGTGAGTGGGGGCTTTATTGCGTATATTCTCTCTCCTTGTTGCCAACAAGGATTGATCGAATTATGAATATTGTTCTTCATTCGCTTTTGTTTATCCTAGAGGACCTGCCTTGTTGAAAAAGTACTCACCCAAGGGAACGACTCAACCGGTAACACTCTAAAGCCAAGAGTATTTCCAACCGGGACATAAATGTGGATATTGGATGAAACACCAATATCATGCAATTGATTTTGACAAGATGGATCCAAAAGGGGATTCTTGTCGTATGGGTCAATCTCCACAAACGAAAAGTCCTTACTAAAACCCATGTGCTAGAATTTTTCGAAATACTTTAATCTATTTGTTGGTGTAAGAACGGTCATTCTCAAGCCACCCCACACTTTTACAATCTTCTAGTAGAAATGGAAAACATGTCATGGGAGTTTCATGGGTGTTGATGCTTGGCTGCCTTGTATAAGTGAGTGTCGTGGAGGGGAGCTAGTGGGGTCAAGCATCTAACCATTCGCTAGAGATAAGCGTAGCTATACTTGTCCAAGTGGGAATCCAACAAATATTGTCTTACACATCCATAGTATTGTACTTATTCTTGGGTTACAAAATGCATTGCTTGATTGAAAACATCATGAAAACAAACACTCAACATTATCCAAATTTCAAACCCTTTTGAGGACAAATATAATTGACTCAATCCATATGTTATTTCTTTCCCTTGGGATTCACATCCTTAGAGGTTTCTAAGCATTGGATTATATCTCAATTTGTCTCCTTAAGTAAACAATAGGAAAACCCTTGCCTTAAGTTCATTGAATTCCCACATTACATATCTTGTGGGGTTTGAAGAAATTAAGATATTGGACATCTTAGCTTGAAAACCTAATCAAAGAAAGTGTTTTTGGTAAAATAAAGATATTAAGCAAAGCTAAGCAAAATGAACTTTCATATGTGATTGAAGACTCACAACCTCAAAGAAAAAAATCATTGGTTGGAAATCTGAAAATGAATGTTCAAATGAAATCATTTCTTGGTTACAAAGGTCATTAGGAAGCATTTGCATGCTCTTCAATACCTAGGTCTAAGCGAACAAAGTATTCCTTTTTAGGTTCATATTAGGATCAAAGCATATCAAAATCCTTTTCACCCACCCTCCAAAACATCAAAACAAAATCCATCTCATCATCACCTCTTGGAAAATCTTGAAATCATCCTTGATACTAGGCTTTATGGAAAAATCAAAATCCTCAAAATCATTGAGACTAAATACTTAAAAACATTTATCAAAACACCTTTGGCTAGGCATGTGTAGATGGATCCTTTTGCACATACTTAGTCAAAGTTATCAAAATCATCTTGTCTAGCTTAGTGTATGTAGATGAATCCTTCTTCATATACTTAGTGAAACAATCATCTTGTTTGAATAGGTGTGAGTAGATGCATCCTTCTCCTCACACATATTCAAATTATCATCCTTTGAACAAAGCTATCCCTTAGATCATCATCCAACATCTTAGGGTCTTTTTGTTCAAAAATTCAAATCAAAATCAAAAAATCAAAATCAAGGACAAAATGTCAAATCTCAAAATCCAAAACCAAGATCAAAATCTACAAGGTCCTAAAAGCCTAGTATCTCATTCAAGATTTATCAAAAACCAAAAGCATATGTATCATCCATCCCTAAAAATCATCATCATATCATCACCTTTGATCCTCAAGGCATCTTAAAAACTTTATACTTTGGGACATAAAATAGAGATCAATCCAAAGAATCAAGAGATTCATCTCCCATATTCTTGATCCTTGTTTTATGGTTCAAACAAGATCTCAATACAAGAAGAGTATGGAAGCCAAAAAAGAAACACCTGTTTCAAGTGATCTTAGCCAAACAAATGCAAAAATGAATCTAGCTAAATCAAGTAATTCGTTGACCCTCTCATCATCACAAAATCTGCAAGAAGAAAATCAAGGAGAGGTTCTTACCTTTGGAATGTCTCGCAAAGAAATGACTGAAATGCTTCAAAATCTAGAGAATCATAAAATCATCAACATCATGATGAGACTCAACCCTTCATTATACATGTTTAAACTAGCAAACAAGGGGCCAAGTTACCGTTAGATTTTGACGTAAGTACTATAGTGGAGACATCCTTTCCACCTATCTCATCCACCATCCCCATTTCATCTACACCTCCATCCCAAAGCATCATGCAAAGCATTCCACAAATCACAACATAATTTTCTCCAACTCAATCCAATGTCAACAAGGGAAATACATTTCTCAATGCTCTTCAATCACATCCCCTTGTTAATAATCAAAACTTAAGTGCAAACACCACATTGGAACAAAACATACCCAAAAACCCATTACACAAAAATGTTCCTCTCACATTCCATCACGATCGACATCATCATCATTTTTTCACGCAACTCCTCAAACACCTCTTCTCACAAATTCACAAGAAGAGGGAGATATGTTCGGACTAGGGGGCCTATTCGACACCATGACATTTTCACAAAAACTCACACCCCTCACCTTTCCACCTCTTCCACCATTGCCATTATCATCTACACCACTCCTTGGGTTAGGGCTTCCTCCCATACCAAGTATCAATCAAACCTATATCCCAACCATCAATCAAAGCATTGCACCAAACACACAAAATTTATTGTTGATATCACAACAACAAACGATAAATGTGCAAGCAATAGCAACATCATCAAACACACCCCTAACATCACAAAGCATAGTCTCTCAAGGACCAACCACATCAATAGCACTATCCAACACCCAAAATATCAACACAACATCATCACCTACGACCATTCCAAATCCACCACCACCTCCACCACCACCAACTTTCACCACATCAAGCCAATACGATGTAGCATTGCAAGCTACTTTTTAAAGAGGATACCAACAAGTTCAAAAACAAAAAGTCGTGCAACAAGTCGCTCAAGCCATACAAGCTGCCCAAGCTACACAAGCCACATTACAAGAGCAACAAATGCAACAAGCCCAAGCTTTATTGCAACAACAACAACTAGCCGCCCAAACCACACAAGCATTGGAAGAACAAAGGGCCACTCAAGCACAACTTTTATTTAAGCAACAAGCCACACAAGCACAAGTAGCACAAGCGCAAGCCCAAGCACAAGCTTAATCACAAGCTCAATATCAAGTACAACAAGCACAAGCACAAGCACAAATTCTTGCACAAGCAATGCAAGTGCAAGCATATCAGCAAGCACTAAAGCAATATCAAGAGCAGCAAGAAGTGGCAGAATTGGCAACCCAACAACAAGCGTTGTGGGAACAACAACAAGCACAACAACAAGCATTGTTGGAATAGCAACAAGCGCAACAACAAGCACAAATCCTAGCACAACAAGAACAATATCAACAACAAGAGTTGTTCATACAAAAGCAAGTAGAAGCTTGCTTCACCCGCCAGAACATACAGATACCATTGAACAATGCACCAACCAATCCACCCATCCAACCAATGATTGAAACACCCAAAAACACTTTCATCCCACCCCCTAATCCACAAATTGATGTGATGACATAACTCAGGTTGCTCTCACAACAAGTGCTCAACCTTCAATCAGGATGAACAACCAAAACACCAAGCAACTTGTGTCCCTATCCATTTGATAGGAGCTTAGAGATGAAACCATTCCCCAATGGATTTGAAATCCAAAAATTTGACAAATATCGAGAGATGGGAAACCCTGAAGATCACATCAGAGAATTCCAGGTTCATTGTATGGAGGTTGCATATGATGATACTTATCTGATGTAGCTATTTCTTAGGAGCTTGGTAGGCCCCGCTCTAGAATGGTTCTCTCACTTACCTTTAGGCATTAGAACATTCCAAGAAATCAGGGACACATTCATTAAGAACTTCTCATGTAACATTGCAATGGATGTTAGTCTTGAAGAACTATATGCTCTAAAACAAGGAAAGAATGAATCTTTTGCTTCATTCCTACAATGATGGTGATCCGAGGCCAATCAAAGCAAGTGGACCATGCTAGAAGAACAAAAAGTCTATACCATCATAGCCAACCTTGAAAGTTACTTGGCATTTCATCTCAAGGTTTAGGGCATCACCACATATGAGCAATTAATCTCCAAGGTGCTCAACATTAAAAGAGCCCTTGTGACTCAACCCGCAGAATCAACATCATATCATGAACAAAAAAACAACCGCCCATCATCCAATTACAATGATAAACCTCAAGCATGGGCATGGAACAATAACATTACTAATGATGGTATCATTGATGCCAAGGTGGTCATTAGTGGTCCACGCTAAAATACACCCATACCACAAAACCAAAATCAACACCAAAACACTCATCACACAACATACCAACCCAACAACAATCCAACCATAAATAACCTCAATGATCAAAGAGGACCACCCCAACGCAAAACTTATCCCAAACGAAAATACACTATTTTGGGGGAACCATTGGAGGACATAATGAAAAAGTTGATTGACGAAAAACTCATCAAGCCTCCTACATTCAAGAATTACCAAGAACCCAACGTCAAACCCCCTTGGTATAATGAAAATCAACTTTGTAAATTTCATAAAATCAAGGGTCATACCACAAACAATTGCATGAGACTCAAAAATATCATCCAAGATCTCATTGACAAGAAAATCATCATAAATGTGGAACAACCTACTGAAAATTAGGATCTTAAAATCTACACGAATCCGATGTCGAATCATGGCAACAAAGGGAATAAAAATGATAAAGGGAAGGGTAGTGTAAATCATGTGTACAAAATGGTTGTTTTCTCCTTAAATGAATATTGCATGGTCATCACTATCAAGGGCGCCCATGCCGAAGATTGTGGAGTCACCACAAGAGGTGGCAAAGTCACCATTGCAGGATCATCCCAAACTAATATAATCCCTTCATCTAGAGTTGTTCCACATAGCTACAATGTTGTAGAACAACTCAAGAGAATGCTAGCACACATCTCCATCATGGAGTTGTTAAAAATCTCATCAGCACATTAAAATATTCTCAAGGAAGCATTCGCCTCATCCACTGTCCCCGTAGATCTCGATGTAGACCAATTCCAAGCTATGGTTGGAAATATCATAACGCCTAATCTCCTTACATTCTCTGACCAAGATTTTCCCACCCAACCATCTCAAAACTATGCACTTCACTTGGAAGCCATTGTCAACAAGAGCAAAATCAAAAGGGTCCTGGTGGATGGAGGTGCAGGTTTGAACATCTGTTCTCTCAGCCTCATCAAGTAGTTGAAAATATCAAAAGATTCCATCAAAAAAGGTAAGCGCATCACGATAAGAGCATATGACGACCAAGAAAGAGTGTCTCAAGGCATAATTAAACTCCCTATTCAAGTAGGACCAACGCTCATGGAAACCACCTGTCAGGTTCTGGACCTTGACTTGCCATATAATATCCTCTTAGGACGCCCATGGATCCATGCAATGAAAGCCGTAGCATCAACCAATGTGTGAAATTTACACATAATGGACAAGAGTTCACCGTCCACGAATATCCTAAACCATTTTCATATTGTAAAAATCTTGAAGCCAAGTATTACAAAATCCCCCAAGTGCCAAAGAATGATGAGGGCCCATCCACACCATATATCGACCCTGCCACTCTCGCATTCACTTCTATGATAGAGACACTCACCATTCCCACCATCCCCACCATCTCTGATATCAAGCTCATCATCTAGGAGGATGGTTGTGGAAGCTACAAGCTCCCTAACAATGCTTTTGTAATAGGAGAGTTACCACAATCTCCTAGTTCATGAGGATGCCCACAAGAAAATCAAGCTTCCACATCACAAACCTATCCTCAAAACTATCCTGAATTCACAAGATGGAGAGCCCTTGGCCATGAGGTTATTGAAGTAGATCCATCTCACATGTTGTATCAGGATGAAAGAGTGGTAGCTAATTTACCAATGGATGAGACAAGCAAGGGCCTACAAATGATGCTTGCAATGGGCTATGACAGAAATCAAAGACTGGGACAAAATGACAATGGACTCATAATACCTATCATGCCAGAGATGTGACCCATAACAAATCTTGGTCTTGGACGTACTCCTCTGAGAATAACCATACATGGCTGACGTCCTCTAGTTAGAATGGTTAATATTTCTCCTCAGCCAGTACTAGTACAAGTACACTCACCAATAGTCACAGGTAGAGACACACATAATTTTATAACTGAGCCCTATATTAGTAGCGATGATGAGGATACCATATCCAATCTACCTAGGTTATTTGAGGAAACCACCCTATGTATTATTAGCACCCTCTCCTTTGAAACAGACCATCCAAATCATGAGATTCATTTAGTGTACCCCCAACTGATCGACTATGACCAATGAGGACCACCTGTTCTTAATACATTCAAAAACAATGAGGCACTCTCAGAATTCATGGGGTTGAGGGATAACATTCCAAATGGAGATCACAAGGAAGGGTGTATAATGGAGTTGGACAAACACACCTATTATGGGGAAATGATTGAATCCTTCATTCACAAAAGTGAGAAACTAAGAATCATATCCAAGTCCTTGAGTGAAAACCACACTGTGGCACTCTCTAACAAGAAAATAGTAAAAAGAAAGGACGTATTCAATGGTGAAAACCTCTCTGAGGCACCCAAGGATGAAGGATTCAATCTTCCTCTAAGAGATATTCATCAAGAGAAGTCAGCAGTCTTGGCCAAAAAATGCAATCCTGTCAACCTAGGAACAAAGGAGACCCTGCATATTACATTCTATGCGGAATCACTATAATCAAAAGAGCAAGAACTCCTAGCAACATTCCTAAGGGAAAGACAAATAAACTTCGCATGGAGTTATGTTGATATGCCAGGTCTTGATCTAGAGACTGTGGGTCATCACTTAGCTGTGTATCCAGAAGCAAAGCTGGTCAAACAAAAACTTTGAAAAATGCATCCTCAAATCACCTTATTGGTCAAAATGGAGCTCAAAAAGTTATTAGATGCAGGATTCATCTGACCAATCAATTATCCAGAATGGATGTCAAATTTAGTACCTATTTCAAAGCCTGGCGGAGCCATTAGAATCTGTATCAACTTCAGAGATTTAAACAAAGCATGTCCCAAGGATGATTTCCCACTTCCCAACATTGACATGATAGTAGACATGACACCAGGGCATGAGATGCTATCACTAATGGACAAATTTTTTAGGATACAACCGGATCATGATAACAAAGGAAGATCAACACAAGATAGCTTTCACTTGCCCATGGGGGACCTACTGCTAGAACATGATGCCATTCATCCTAAAGAATGCAAGAGCAACCTATCAAAGGGCCATGACATTAATATTCCATGACATGATTCATAAAATAGTCGAAGACTATGTCAACGACATCCTAGCAAAATCCAGAAAGATACAAGATCATATAGAAACCCTAAGCACTATCTTTGACAGATTGGAGGAATACAAAGTCAAACTAAATCCCAAGAAGTGCGTCTTCAGCGTACAATTAGGTAAATTGCTAGGATACATAGTCTCCATGAGGGGTATCGAGGTAGATCATAAAAAAGTGAAGGAAATCCTTGAGATGGAAGCGCCAAGGACATTAAAACAATTGAGAGCCTTCTAGGGCTGACTTCAATCCATCTGACGGTTCATAGCACAACTGGCAGACAAGAAAAACCCATATTCTCACGTACTCCACAAAGGGGTTGCGTACAAATGGGATTAAAAATGTGAAGAGGCATTTAACAAAATCAAGGAATATCTACTGACACCACCAGTTTTAATGCCACCTATCCCAAGAAAGCCATTGATCTTATATGTGTTAGCAACAGCGGCAGCCCTTGGAGCTCTCCTAGCTAAGCATGATGAAAACGGAATGGAGAGGGTCATTTACTACATCATCAGGACAATGGTCGGTCATGAGCTAAATTACTCATTCATCAAGAAAGCTTGCCTCATAGTAGTGTTTGCATCCCAAAAATTTAGACATTACATGTTGGCACATAAGATAAAGCTCATTGTGAAAATTGATCCCCTCAAGTATCTTCTATCAAAGGCAATGCTCACAGGAAGAATGGAAAAGTGGGTAATGATATTATCAGAGTATTACATCAAGTATGTAGAGTGGAAATCCATTAAGGGACAAGTTATTGCAGATCAACTAGTAGAAGCACCCATTTATTCTGAGAACCCTCTTGTCTCAGAATTCCCAAATGAATCCATCTTTAACCTCAATGTAACTGACCATTGGAAACTATACTTTGATGGTTCATACACACAACAAAAATCAGGAGTTGGTGTCTTCTTCATCACCCCACAAGGGGACTACATACTAAATTCATACAAATTGGCATTTCCTTGCACTAACAACATAGTGGAATACGAGGCTTTGACTATAGGCCTCAAGATAGCAGTGCAATAGAATATCATACCTCTCAAAGTCTACGGAGACTCTCAGTTGATCATAAATCAGGTCAATAATGAATATCAGACTAAGGATGATAAGCTCACTCCATACAAGAAATTGGTCGAGATTCTAAAGGAATCCTTTATTGACATAACATTTGAGTAGATTCCAAGAACCAACAACAGAGCAGCAGACACCATGGCTACAAATGGGTCTCTATTAGACATCCCTCATAATGTGCCGAAATATGAATTTCTGATTGAGCAGCTTCTCGTTCCCACATTCGAGGTACCAGAATCAAAAAATGTGTGTGAAATCATTGGTCCTGGCGATCCTTGGTATCATGACATCTATACATATATTCTAATAGGAGTTATACCCACTGACCTACCATCGAGCCTAAAATGAACCTTTATCCATAAGGCATCTAGATTTGTCATCCTAGGTGATACCTTATACTGTGGAAGCATAGAAGGTACCTTGCTACGCTGTTTAAACACTAAGGAGGCATTAACCACTCTAACTGAGGTTCATAATGGTATCTATGGCTCACACTCAAGTGGAATGACCATCACCAAGAAACTGTTGAGGATGGGGTCTTATTGGCCCACAATGGAAAGAGAAGTGCATGATCATGCTAAAAGGTGTTTACAATGTCAGCAGCATGGGGACCTCATCCATGCTCCAGCTCAAGAGCTTCTCTTAATCGTCACACCATGGCCCTTTTCGCAGTGGGGACTCGATCTCATTGGAAAAATATCACCCACCTCATCCAATGGCCATAAGTTCATTATAACTGCAACTGAGTATTTCACAAAGTGGGTGGAAGCCATACCCATGACATATATAACTAGGAAGTAGATCTCAAAATTTATCCTGAACTATCTTATCTATCGTTACAGTGTCCCACAAGCCATTATCTTAGATAATGGGACACCATTCAAGAACCAGGAGGTTCACAACTTGTATGAGAAATTCAAAATCCAGCATCGCTTCTCACCCTGTACTATCCCCAAGGCAATGGCCAAGTAGAAGCCATGAACAAAACCAACCTTAAAATCCTCAAGAAAATAGTCAATGACATAGGTCGTGACTGGCATCTGTAGGTTAATCCCACCCTTTGGGCTTATTGAACCAACATTTGCACACCCACTAGTGCGACCCCCTTCTCCTTGGTCTATGGATTAGAATCTGTACTCCCCATTGAGATCGAGCTCTTGTCCCTCAGAATATCATTGCAAAATCTCATCACTAATGAGGACTACCAGGTGTCAAGATTAAACGAGCTGGAGCTACTAGATGAGAGACACATAGATGCTTTAAATCACTTGGAAGTCTATCAAAATAGACTCAAACGGAGCTACAACAAAAAATCAAAAGCAGGTATTTCCATGTCAGAGAACTGGTCTTAAAAGAAAATCAGAAGAATGTCTTGAATCCTAGTAGCAAAGGCAAGTTCGAACCTAATTGGTTAGGACTATTTGTCATAACAACAAGTTATAAATTAGGGGCATATCAACTATCAAAACCCAAAGGGGAACCTCTACAAGAGCCAATGAATAGGTCCCATCTCAAAAAGTTTATGCCTAATTCTTTTAGGGTATAAAATAAAATAAAATCCAAAAAATTAGAAAAAAGTCTTGAAAGAATGGTTACTTTGGCAAAAACCTAGCAAACAGGCATCTTGGTGACAACACAAAAATCAAAAAAGAAAAAAATCCAAAAAAAATAGAAAAAGGATCAAAAAATAATAAAGAGAAAAATTGTCCTCTAGTGAAAACCATTTTGGTGGCACTTTGGGCAGGTACCTCAGTGAAAACTTGGAAAACAAGCGCCATGTGTAAATAAGCACTTTCCATCCACCAGGATCTTCACAGCTTGTTTGGCATCATCCATCCATTTCACTTCCATCATTCATTGCATTCGGCTCTCCATCCATCACTCATCCATTTGCATCTGCACCATAGCTTGGTCCTATTTTCGTATCATGATCCCTCCTAGTACTACTCGGCCCATCCTCAAGGTCAATTTGTCCTGCCTTTATTGGAGTAGTCTATTGCATCACATTCTCATTAGATCGGATTCGTGTATATTCTTAAAGTCCTCAAATTAGAAAATCCAAAAACATCAAAACATATCAAAATCCAAAAATAGGTCAAAAAAGTCATTCAAAAAATTCAACAACAGGGTCGTCTTGTCGAAGTACGTCATCTCTGAGCTTGAACATAGGAAAGGTTGATCTTTGATCATCCCTCGAGACATTTAGGTCATTCCTATAGGAGTCCATCATAATAAACTGACATTTCATCATGTATATCTCCATCTGGAAATCGGTCAAGTTGTCGGTCGAACTACATGGTCTCTGCGTGTATAACGTAGGAAAGGCTAATTTGTTGATCAGCCCTCGAGGCCCCTAGGCTAGGTCTTTAGGTTAGTCTCTTGGTTAAAATCTCACAAAATCCCAAAAACATTTGAAAAATAAAAAATCAAAACATTTGAAAATCTCAAAAAAATACCAAAAAATAGCCTCAAAAACATTTCAAAAACATCTAAAAATCCATCTGTCTCATCTCGCTTGCACCTGTAATAAACACCATCCATAATAAACTGATCGTCATTATCAACCTCTGGTGAAATAGTCAGAAACAAGTTTAGCAAGTTTAAAAGTGAAAACTCAAAAATGCCAAGTCTAAAGTCTAAGTCAGTGCGTAAGTAAGTTGGTTATCTCTTCGTATTGGTAACTCATCATCCAATTGGTCCCATATCAATCATCCCTTATAAATGAAATGATGTGTTACCATCCACTAACATGTCCTAGGATGAATCCTTCCTATAATGGGAATTATCTTTTGGCAATAAGTTTCAGTTATCATCTTAGAAAACACATCCTCTTTCCATTAGAAGTATTGCAGAACATCAGTTTGTTTGTTTACTTGGTCTTTATCTTTTGATTTATCTTATTTGCACTCATTCCAAGGATGTCTCGATGATATCCCAAAATAGAAAATTTAGAGAAATAGGAATGGGACAATGATCATTATCTTTTGTCTGTTGTGCTTGTTGGATGTTCTTGCAATATAACCTTGGCGAATACTTGCTTTGTTAGGTATGTATGGAAGAGGTCTAGGGCAACTTGTTGACTATTATAGGGATAGGTTTACCTTTTCATGTTTTGGTCTGAGGTATTTGAAACTTCTAAAATACATCCTAGCAAGGTTTTCGTATGTTAGCTGTGAACAAGAATACTCCTATCTGATTGTCGAGTCAAAGTCCATCACACTGGGTACAATTCCATCCTAGTTTTCTATACCTTGATGCATCGTACCACGTGTGTTATCAAACATAAGAAAATTTGGACCTTTGAAAATCCCAATTCCTCGGCAAGTAATCATCATCATCATCATCATCTTCATTTGTGTCATCTTGTGTCTTGTTGAAATAACTTCTTTTCTTACTAACCACACTAACAAGGTACTATGACAGTTGATCATCATCACCATCGTTGTCATCGATCCTGCATCCACAAATCATTAGTATATTGCATAAGCATATCATAGAGAAATCATTAGCATATTGCATAAGCATATCATATAGAAATCATACACATTGCAGTTTATCATAAACATCTATAAATAGGTACATCCATGCCATTGCATTTCACCCATTACATTACATCTCATGGCATTATATCGATCATTGCATAAACATTCATTTACATCTCACAACCATTTCATATTACCATCTAAATCATCACATAGCATCTACAAAAGCATTCCATAATCATTTTTGTATAATCATAAAAAAAAGGTATATAAGCATTTAATTCATTACACATATCACCTTGTATTAACATATCATGGCATCACATACATCATCATATAGGATAATAACATTTGTTATTCTAAGCATCTCAATTTCATTATGCATTAACACCATTTCATTTGCATCATATCACGACCATCGCATCATATCACTTCCATCCATAAATCATCTCAGATATAAGCATTTTCTACACATCATTGCACATCATATCATAGGTTAGCATAATATAGATCTGTTAATCATAATCATTGCATAAAAATCATTAGAAATAAATGCATCCATAAAATATCACTGCAAAGCATATAGAAATAAATCATCCATACATAAATAAAGGAGTACATAGTACATTACATCAAAATTGGCTCATATATATGATATCATCAACTATCATAGTACAACGAATAACCGGATCACTGTACATATGTGTCAATCAGTACAAAATGCCCACCGGGCTATCAAAAATGAGCCCATAAGGCACAAAAAGTGTGTATCATCTAGATCACACTCGATCTCCATGAATTCTGCCCTCACCCTTGTCACCATGACCTTCTGGTGGTCTCTGGCTGGCTTGCACTGAGTACTTAGGGACCCAATCTGCTCTGGGTATAGTTTCATGGTAAGCCTGATGATAGTACTCTATCTCTCAGATAACATCCCTATAAGATCACATCGACACTGTACCCTAGGATGAAGAGGCTATCATACTCTCAATCTACTGCCTACGGCCTAGCTCTATAGCTTCCTATAGCTCTACAGCTTGTCTCTACTACATAGCCTGATCCCTCTTTGCTCAGAACTACTCTCTGTCAGCCCTCGCCTGGCCCCTCTCTATTGTCATTCCCTAAACCTAGGCCTACAACTGTAAAATTAGGGCATCCCATGTGTCTGCCTACCCTGTTGGCTATACCCATGGCTGCACATGAACCTGATCCTCACCCTCAGCTCGTGGTGGTGGGACTGGAGGATCCTACTACTGATCCTGCATGTGGACATCCCCGTAACTTGGTGGGACTGGGGGTACCAATGGTGGATCCTGTTGAATCTCCACCCTCGGTCCTCGCCCTTGTCCTCATCCTCTCCCCTTTCCTTTAACCTTGTGCACCTCTCGATCCTCGCCTGGAATGGTCAACCAAAGGGGAGGTCTAAACCAATATTTAAAAGCCCTATGTGGTCCCTGGATCTGCTGGGCCTTGATCATAAGCCCATAGTCGGGCTACCAATTGTAAAAAGCCATCAACTACCTCTGCAGTAGGAATGTCAGGCCCCCATGCTATTTGTGTCATGATGCATGCAAAGACAGCTACATAACTATCATCAGGTCGATCTTGTGGCTCTCCAAACTGACACTGTATGTGCCTAGGAAGATACTGCTCAATCATCGTGTGCTCCCGACCCTGCATGTATCGATCCTAGCGGCAGTAGAAGAGTTGAACAGCATCGTCGGCCCATCTGGGCTGACCAAGGTATGGATGCCAAGTAAACACAAGAATCTCGTCAAGGACTCACCTCTAGTAGGGGATCCCATACTCACTAGTGTGTGTAGGACACACCACCTCTGTATAGTGCCATGAGGGCATCCTCTGCCCCCATTAGAACTAGAACAACCCGTGGAAATAGCACAGAAATGTGCTCCCATGCCCAAACATGAAGAAGAGTCACTCCAACTCCCAACACTCTGCCATCCATGTATACATACTCGTGGAGATCCTTGTAAAGTGAAGCTAGAAGGACAGGCCCCCATGTGAAGTGAACTAGCCTATCTCGGACCATCCTCTCCCAGTAGTATCCCCAACCCGAACTGAAATACCACCCTCGTCGGTCTAGGGCAACCAAACCCAAAATGATCGCTGCAATCACCCAGTGGAAGGGAGTTACTATAACTTTGTATCTCTCTAGCTCGATCTGACCCTCGCAATAGATTATGTCTCATGTAGTGAGGACTCTAATGTAGCACTCGCATCCCTCCTCCATATCGTAGATCACTTGGCAGCCATGAATGTGCAATCGTAGAATGTGCCAAACGTCCTCCAAGGTGACGGTCACCTCGCCAGTGGGAAGATGAAATGATGATGTCTTGCTATGCCACCTCTCGGCTAGCACTGACAACATCCCAAGGTGTGTGCGCACGGGTGCTGTGTATGCAATGTGCCATAAGCTGATAGCTCCCAGTCCATCCTGATCTCTGTCACTCAAGTCCCGTAGGATGCTCACAAAATCCTGTGACCGGTGCTCCCAAGAATAAAGCTCCCTAGGCCCATCCTACATCAAGAAAAGTCAGCATGCTAATTTTTTTTGGAAAAATCCTTGGCCTAATGCTCCAAGCTTGCTTCTAGCGGTGCAGTTTGTCATGGTGTCACAGTTTGAGTTTCCTTAAACTCTGACGCTGGACCCTAAATTAATCCAAAAAGTGCTGCCACAATGCACTTTTCCCAAACTAGCCTATCGAGCTCGAGCCCAGCAGCGGAGTTTCTAAACTCTAAACTGCAAAGCTGCGGTGCAAAACGGTAATTAGCGGTGCATTTCAAATGCCGAGCGGTGCTATAATAGCCCCGCTAGAGGCGAGCTCAACTTTAAAGGTCTAATTAATGCATTAAACAAAAAAATTAAGCTTCAATAAGGATCACATACTTGTGCCCTGATGCTAGGTGGCCGCTGGTAGGTCTAAACTTAGTCTCAAATGTGTAGAGGAAGCTTTCGTTGCACCATATCGTCAGAGGGTCAGAGCTTGAATCACAAAGTTTTCTAGCAGAGGTGTGTGAAAATGACTTGAAAGTGACCCCTCGGGCCCCTTTTAAGCCTAAAAAATTAGGGTTTTTTAACCCTAAATGGCTGTCCTACTAGGGTTTTGGACCCTCGAACCTATTTTTGTTTGTTTGAGGCTTGTTTTTCATCATCTTATTGCATTTAGACATGTTTTTAGCCTCCCAAACCCCTTTCGGACTTGACAGGTACTTTGTCACTTTTTTTCGTGAGATCACCCAAAAAATTAAAATTTTTGTCCAATCTCTCGAGGGGGCATCATATTGGCATATTTCTCTTGCTAGGCAACAGTGGGGAAAGTTTTAAATATTAATTTTTTTTGGCTTTGATCGAGATCGGTTATTCTTTGAACCAACACAATGAGTGTATTGCTTCAAAGAGGGGCAAAATGTAGACACGTAAAATATACTGATTGACATTGTGCATTCGATCCTGACTTACTAACATCGTTTCTCCCTTAATCATCCCTCGGTCTAACCATTTAATCAAATTCCCCTATCTAATTAAATTCATCAATATTAGTCTCTTAATTAAATAAATTATTTGATCTAATTAAGTCACTCTCTCTTATTAATTAAATCAATCCATCTGATCTAACTATCCCTATTTAATTAAATAATCAATTTATTTGATTAAATCTCTAAATTCTATCCATTAAATTAAATAAATTAAAACCTTATTTGATTTAATCTAACACCATCCCTTTTAATTAAATAAATCAAAATCCTTATTTAATTAGCCTCTTATCATATTCCTCTCTTATTTGATTTAAATAAATCGATAAATCTAAGTCAAATAAGTCACATCATCTAATCTTACATTAAATTAATTAACCCTTGATTAATTTAACCTCATCTCATGTCACATCCTCTAGATAATGCAAGTTGCACATGAAAATAGATTTAATTCATTTATTAAATCTCTATTTTCCTCACAAGGCATCTTTTGGAATATTCTCTCAATTTGAATTCAAAAATTCCAAGTCAACATGTACATCCAACAAGGCATTTAAAACCTCTTACATGTCCTTTGCCTTGAGCCAAGTGGCACTTATTGCATCTTCCCTTCCCTCTTGCATGTCATTTCAACAAATTTGAATTTCAAATATTGGCATTTATTGGCACAAACCCCAAATCTTGTACATCCATCATCCATTCATAGCTTGACAAGTGACACCATATCATTGGATGAATGTTAGTCCCACATTGCTCAAATTTGGGCATTCATCCATCTTGAAATCTTATAAATGAAGAGCTCCTCTCCTCATTTTATCATCCACAAATATTGCAATGTTATTATGCTAAAATATTTAGCCATTTCCATCTATCATTTGACTTCTTAGCTAGGCTCTTTTGCAGATTTGGCTTGGAGTTATCATCTTTCAGCAAAGTGGATCAAGATCATCTTCAACACATCAAGATTTCATCATAGGAATTGGGAAAGGGCCAATTTTCACATCAAATTGGCACCAATTCCCCCATGGGATCATATGTTTGCTCTTTAAATTAGGATTAAATCTAGTTTTATCTTTTGTATTGTGTTCTTCATCATTTTCTTTCCTATTTTGAATTTGCAAATAGATTTCATGGGGAATCCTTGCTTTAGCTTGAAAATCCTTGTTTAACTCATTTATTCATGTTGTTTTGCAGGTACTAGGAAAAGGGTTCGCACACAATAAATAAGTAAATATACACCACTTATTGTAAATAAAATATTACACTTTTATTGCAAATAACAATTTACCAACTAATATTCACTTTTTGACAATTGTTTTACTCAACTAAGCATGTGCATTGAATTACATATAAAATTATATAAACTAGGTTACCTTCTATTATTCCCATCACCCTTTTATTTCCACTTCATAAAATTAAATAAACACTTAGAAAAACACTCAATTATGCATCTAATTAAATTAAAACTAAATGCATTTAAATGACACTAGGTGCACATGTGTGTGTATGGAAGAGATCCATTCCTACAATAGCCTTCTAGGAAGCTAACCACCTCTCCTTAGCCACACCCTTGGTCTTCTATGACCTGCATCTCAATACCCTCAGGTAAACATCAATAAATTAGTATCCACATAAATATATACTCAAAAACATTAGAACTTATGAATTTAAATAACATCTTCCATTTTCATTATATTCAAAAGAAAACTACATACTACGCATTGAAATTTTGTTAAATTAAAGCAACATTTCATATTTTATCACACCAAAAATACCATAGTATTCATTATGTATTGTTATGAAATAACTTGCACAATAGAAGAATATGATATGAAATATGCTGTAAATACTTGATAATAACTGAGAATAACAAGCCACTTCGAGGGGGAAAACCTCCAAATATCTCTAATGAGAACACACTTCACACTTGATGATGAAATAAGACTCACAACCTCCTATATATACCTATTTATGCCAAGGATATCACCTAGGCTGACTTAGACACACCTATATAAGACTTAGGCCAACCTAAACAACTAAATAACAATATACTAATGATAATATAACTTAATAGAGAGTTAAGATAGCCACAATCCGACTATTCATAACCTGATGTACAATAATATTAAGGGCGTAGCATGCCCCACTTCTTCAAAGAAGCATTGTCCTCAATGTTAATCAAGTTTGGAAACTTTTGAATTAACTCCTCGTCTTCCCACGTGGCATCTTCAACTGGTAACTTCTTCCATTGGATGAGATACTTAGTGATAGTTATATTCCTCAGCTTCTTTGTGCATGTTTGATGAATGCACTCTAGTTCCAAAATGATTCTTCCTTCTTCATCCAACTCGAGAAATGTTGTTTGAGTGGGAATATTATGCCCAATTACCTTCTTCAAACAAGAAACATGAAAAACTGGATGTATCTTTATTGTTGGTGGCAACTCAAGCTTGTAGGCAACACTACTGATCTTCTGCATGATTTGGTATGGACCATAATACTTTGGAGATAGCTTATTATTCTTTCTTTGTTGATTTAGTGAGATTTGCTTATAAGGCTGCAATCGCAAGAAGACCCAATCCCCAACTTCAAAACTTCTTTCACTACGATGTTGGTTTGCCTGTTGTTTCATTTGATTTTGTGCCATGGCTAAATTCTCCTTGAGTCCTGAAAGTACTTGTTGATGAAGCAAGTGGTCTTCTACTGCCTGAACTCTTGGGGACACCTTAATTGATGATGTGATGGAAGGAGGATGATATCCATAAAGTGCCAAAAATGGAGACATTTTTGATGAGCTATGAAAAGAAGTGTTATACCACCATTCCACAAGTGGTAGCCAATCTACCCACTGAGACTGATTCTATGAAGTGAAACAATGTAGATATCCTTCCAAACACTTATTAACAACCTCTATTTTCCCATCTGATTGAGGGTGGTATGAAGAGCTAAGAGCCAATTGAGTACCCAAACATGAGAATAAATCTTTCCAAAAGTGACTAGTGAAGATAGGATCACGATCACTAACAATAACTTTAGGTGTACCATGTAGCTTTTGGATATTCTCCAAAAAGGCTTTAGCCACTACACTTGTTGTAAAAGGATGTGCTAATGCAATGAAATGTGCATATTTAGTGAGCTGATCAACTACCACCATGATTACATTATGACCTTTAGATTTGGGAAGCCCTATGATGAAGTCCATGGATACCTCTTCCCAACGCTTGCTAGGAATAGATAAGGGTTGCAAGAGACCTGGTTTCTTAATTGTCTCCCCTTTATGCCTTTGACACACCAAACATTCAGCCACAAATTTTTGAACATCACCCTTAAGCCCCTCCCAAAAGAAATCCTGCTTGACTCGATGATATGTCTTCAAAAATCCTGAATGACCACCCACTAGAGACTCATGCAACTCTATGAGAATCTTGATTTTAAGGTTGGAATTCTTGCAAATATACAAACGCTCTTTATACCAAAGTGTATCTCCCTTCCAACCAAACTTATCTGAACTACTAGGATCACTTTTTAATTGCTCAATGAGATTACTTGTTGCAACATCATTTTTCCACTCTGCTTTGGCTTCCTCCACCCAATTTTCTTGTAATATTGAAAGGGAACACAATAAGGCTTCATCTTTCTCATCCTTCCTTGATAGTGCATCTATGACAATATTTTCTTTCCCTTTCTTATATACAATCTCAAAGTCATATCCTAACATCTTAGTGACCCATTTTTGTTGCTCTTTAGAAGATAGTCGTTGTTCCAAAAAATATTTTAGGCTATCATGATCTGTCTTAACCTTGAAATTTCTACCCAATAGATAAGGCTGCAATTGTTTCACTACATGGAGTATTGCTAGCATTTCCTTCTCATAAATAGGTTTTAGTTGATTGTTACCTTTTAATTGATGACTCTAAAAGAATTGGTCGACCTTCTTGCATGAACACTACTCCTATCCCATTTCGGAAGCATCACATTCCATAATGAATTCCTTGGTGAAGTCAGGAGTGGCAAGTACTAGAGTTGTACACATAGCCTCCTTCAATCTCTCAAATGTTGCATTGGCAGACTCGTTCCAATGAAAAGAATCCTTCTTCAATAGAGTGGTGAGAGGTGCTGCTATACTACCATAATTCTTCACAAATCTTCTATAGTACCTGTCAATCCAAGAATCCTCTCAGTTTCTTAATGGTTTTGGAATAGGCCATTCCATGATAGCCTTAATTTTGTTAGGGTCCACCTTTACTCCTTCATGTGAAACTATGTGTCCCAAATACTCCACCTCTGTAAGACCAAAGAACACTTGGATGGCTTAGCATAGAGTTTATGATCTTCAAGTATTTGTAATGCTTGGTCCACATGTTGCAAATGTTCTTCCCAAGTCTTGCTATAAATTAATATATCATCAAAGAGTACTAACACAAACTTTCTCAAGAACTTCTTAAAAATGGAATTCATCAAACTTTGGAATGTAGATGGTGCATTGGTAAGACCAAATGGCATCACCAAAAATTCATAATGAACCTCATGAGTCTGAAATGCTGTCTTACAAATATCTTCCTCCTTAATCGAATTTGGTGATAACAGATCTAAGATCTAACTTGGTAAAAAACATAGCTCCATTTAATTCATCTAGCAAATCATCAATGACTAGAATTGGAAACTTATCTTTAATGGTGTACATGTTGAGCACTCTATAATCTGGACACATGCACCAAGTATCATCCTTCTTACGTACCATCACCACAGGTGAGGAGTAAGCACTTTGGCTATGCGATGGTTTCCTCTAGCATCTTCAACATTTTTTTCTATCTCACTCTTTTGTATGTGTGGATACTGTAAGGCTGATGTTTGGTGGTTGGCTCCACTGGACTAACTGTATGGTATGATCATGATCCCTCTTAGGAGGAAGTCCTTTAGGCATATCTCCAAGAACAATTGAGTGACGATCAATTATATGAAATCTGGATGAGTAGGAGTATTAGATTGAGAGACTTCTAATGAACATAGTTGGGCCACAAATCCATCCACTCCTTTCTTAAGAAAATTTTGCATTTGATGAGAGCTTACCATTTGTGGAGATTTTTCCTTCAACCCCTTAGCTCTACTAGCCTTCCTTTTGATTGAAATCTCATGAATAGTTCTTGGAAGTTCATCTCAATTGTTCCTAATGTAGTAAGCCATTGTACTCCCAAAACAATATCTGCTGCACCCATGGATATCGCATACATTGGGGTATCAAGTTGATAATCTCCCATTGATAATTTAATGCTATGAAACTTCCCTAAACAACTAACTATACCACCATCTGTAATCAAAATTTGAAACTCTGGAGCTAGATATATGAAACAATTTAGATGAGTAGCTAACTTTTTGTTGATGAAATTATGAGTACTACCTGAGTCGATCAACATTGTTACCTTCTGCTTCTTTAGGAACCCCACCACCTTGAGATTTTGTGGAGCGCTAAAAACTGAGAGTGCATGACAAGAAATGATTGGTTGAGAATCATGCGATTCCTCATTTGAATCCCTTTCATCTTCTAGTATGGGTTCCTCCTCTTCTTCCTCATTGGGACCTTCAATATAAAACAATTTATTTTCACTACATTTATGTCCTCGACTGTATTTGCTATCACAATTGAAACACAATCCTTTGGCTCTTTTCTCCTCAATTTGTTGTGGAGTCAACTTAGTAGGTTGTGTTGAATATCCTTTCTCTCTTGTCACATTAGCCCCTTGCTTCTTAGGAATCAAATACTTCTCCTCTACCCTGCATGCTAAGATAAAAGACTCATTTATGGAACTAGGGCTAAACATGCATACCTCATGTTGAATGTGATCCTTGAGACCACCCAAGAATATCTCATTCAAGTTTTCCTCCGTAATTCTATCCACCCTTAAGGATAGATTTTGGAATTGTTGAATATAATCCTTAATTGATCCTGTTTGTTGAAGTTTAGCTAGCTGGCTGAAGAAGTCTGTGACGCTATTGCTATATTGTGCTTGGAGTTCCTCTGTAAAAATTGACCATCAGACAGTGAGCCCCTTTTTACTTCGATGAGTGCAAAGCCAACAATACCAAATGAATTGATCCGGTTCTAGATATAAGGAAGCCATCGTGACCTTTTGTCCATTTGGGATTTGGTGTACTTCAAAAAATTATCCATTTGGTTTATCCATGTTAGAGGATCCTTACCATCGAACTTGTGCATATCCACCTTCGGAAATAAATTCCTATATCCCATAGGAGTACTAAAGCTTGTGTCAGTAGTAGCTGACCTAGAATTTTCACCTTGGCCACTTGAGAACTCCTTTCTTGATTCAACCCTGTAGGTGCTTAACATGTTTCGTATATCTGATATATCTCCTCTTAGGTCACACATATCCATCTTAATTGAGGAAATTTCTTCCTTGACCTTATTGATTTCCTCATTATGAGTAATATCCTCAATTGTTTCACCATCCTTATCAAGAGAATTCCCCGGAGTGACATTCTTCTTACCCCTTGTTCCAGGCCCTGGCATGATGGAAACCACTAATTTTGAAATAAATCACACAAATGAAACTTAAATTCTCTCAAATTTTTACTGTAATCTCCTTTATTATGTCTTCAAAAACCCAATAAAAATTAGACTCCAATTCAACAAGATGTGCGAGATATGTAGATTCCAAAAAAATAGTGTAGAAACTCTAATTCTGCTCCAATTCTTCTAAAATTTGGACTGTAGCTTCCTTAATATGTTCTTCAAAAACCCTTTAAAAATCAGAAAAAAATTCGCCAAAATATGAAAGATATGCCCTTCCAAAAATTGCCTCTAAAATTGAGAAAAACCTTACCTCTATGGTGCCAAGATCATGCTCTAATACCACTTGTTATGAAATAACTTGCATAATAGAAGAATATGATATGAAATATGCTACAAATACTTGATAATAACTAAGAATAATAAGCCACTTCGAGGGGGAAAACCTCCAAATATCTCTAATGAGAACACACTTCACACTTGATGATGAAATAAGACTCACAACCTCCTATATATACCTATTTATGCCAAGGATATCACCTAGGCGACTTAGACACACCTATATAAGACTTAGGCCAACCTAAACAACTAAATAACAATATACTAATGATAATATGACTTAATAGAGAGTTAAGATAGCCACAAGCCGACTATTCATAACCCGATGTACAATAATATTAAGGGTGTAGCATGTATTCTACCACACACATCCAATTGTATGTCAAAAATGAGGAGCATCAAAGTTTGAGACATGAAATCCTTCTCCACTTGGAAGAGACATAAACTCGATGTCTTATTGCAAACATCCACACCATAGAGTCCATAAAATCAGTGTATCATTAGTCTCAATATGTAGGAAAGGAAAAAATTATTCTAAAATCTCAAATGAGAAAATAATCTGTCAATGTCCTCTGCATTCTCCCAAGTGGCCTTATCCACTGAATATTGGTCCCACTAGACCCTATACTACATAATATCTTGATTTTACAACTTAACATTGCACTCTTCTAGTATCTTGATGGGCTCCACTAGCATCACTCCTAGGTCCTGTACCTGTAATGCACACCAGTCAAGGATATGAGCAACATCAGGATGATAGGGCTTAATCACTCAGACATGAAAACATTGTGGATTTGACATAGAGCTGGTGGAAGAGCAATCCTATAAGTAACTGGATTAACAACCTCCAAAACATCAAAGGGTCCAACAAATCTAGGGGCTAGCTTTGAGTTCTTTTCAAAAGAGATTGAACTCTTTTGTGGTTGAACTCTCAAAAAAACCTTGTCTCCCATAGAAAACTGTCTAAAAGTCTTGTTCTTATCTACAAGAATCTTCTATTAAACTAAAGCTTACTTCAACTTTTCTTTGATGAGCTTCATCTCATCTTCCATCTCTCCTAACATTTCAGGTCCAATTACAATCCTATCTTCCACCCTATCCCAATTGATGGGTGTACAACATTTATGACCATACAAATCTTTGAAAGGTTTCATACCCAAAGAGGTGTGGCAGGAGGTGTTGTAGGAAAAATCCACTAAAGGAAAATATTCCTCCCACTTGTGTTATTGTTCCATACAATACATTTGGAGGAGATCCTCCAAAACCTAATTCACCCTCTCTAACTGACCATCAGTCTGAGGATGATATGTAGAACTAAAATTCAATTTGGTTCCCAAGGAAGAATTTAGTGTAGTCCAAAATCTGGAAGTCATATGAGTGTCACGATAAGAAATGATCATCTCAGGCACTCCATGCAGTTGGAAAATCTCCTGCACAATTTTTCTTGCCAAAACTAACAAACCATCCTTGAGATTCCTAGGGATGAAATGAGTCACTTTTGTCAACTTTTCCACCAGAACTAAGATAGTATTATGTCTATTCCTAGACATCAGCAACCCCTGAATAAAGTCCATAGTTATCACCTACCACTTATATTCTGGCACCCTATGTGGGTATAAAAGTCCTGGCGGATGTACATGCTTAGCCTTGACTCGCTAGCACTCTAAGCATTGGGCTACAAATGTAGTCACATCTCTCTTGAGTCATGGCTAGAAGTATAGTGGCCTAAGTCCTTCCATCATTTTAGTAACAATGGGGTGCCTTGAATATGGTGCATTATGGAACTCCTCTAGCACAAACTCTCTCAATCCTATAGAATTAGGAATATAGATACAACCTTGGAACCTCAAGAGTCCATCAGACTCAAAAATATAACACACAAATCTGTGATCCAAAGGATCTTTCTCTAGGGTTTATTTTACCCTTTCGAAATGATCATCCCCTAGTAAGGCCTAAATCACCTATTGCCTAAAATTGGATTTTATTATAACCATGGCTGCAAGATGTCTTCTTCTACTCAAGGCATCTACTACCCTATTTCAATTTCCCTTAATGTACTCAATGCCAAAGTCATACTCACTCAGAAATTCTAACCATTGTCTCTAGCAAGCATTTATGTTGGGTTGAGTAAAGATATAATGCAATCCGGCATGATCTATTTTTAACTCAAAGGTCTTTCCCAGGAGGTAGTTCCTCCACATTTGAAGAGCATGTACAATGGCCGCTAAATCTAAATCATGTGGTGCATAATTGAGTTCATGTTGTTTCAAATTTGTGGACTCATATGCCACCACTTGTCCTTCTTGCATGAGGATTTCTCCTACACTGTCCCTTGATGCATCTGTAATCACTATGAAATGTCCATTTAGATCAGGCACAACTAGAATAGCTATAGAAGTGAGTTTCTCTTTGAGCAACTGAAATGATTTTTCACATTTATCACTCCACTTGAATTGATGAGTACCCTTGGACAAACCTCTTATAGTAACTGGCAAGCCCCATGAAGCTACAGACTTTAGAATCATTCTGTGGTGTTGGCCATTCCAATATTGCCTTGATTTTATCTAGGTCCATGGCTATCCCATCTACTGAAAATAATGTGCCCTAGATAGTGCACCTCAGACTGATAAAAGGTACATTTGGACATTTTTCCATATAAATTATGATCTCTCAGTCTCTGCAACACAATCCTCAAGTGCCTGCCATGCTCTTCTTTTAACCTAGAATATATCAAGATAGCATGATGAAAAATTAAGATAAAATTATCCAGGTAGTCCTGAAAGACGTTGTTCATCAAATTCATGAAGGATGTTGGGGAATTGGTTAGCCTGAACAGTAACATTATGAAATCATAGTGCCTATATCTTATCCTGAAAGCAGTCTTGTGAATATCTTCATCTTTTATCCTGAACTGATAGTACCCAAATCTCAGGTCAATTTTTTTGAATACCTTGGCATCTTTTAACTAATCAAACAAATCATCAATATGAGGGAGCAAGTATTTGTTCTTGATAGTAACCTTATGGAGCATCCTATAATTAATGCATAACCTCAAGGCCCCATCCTTCTTTTTCACAAATATAATAGTGGCTCCCCAAGGGGACACACTAGGTCTAAGGAAACCCTTGAATTAACAATTCCTCCAACTGGTCCTTCAGTTCATATAACTCTATGGTGTTCATCCTGTACAATGCTTTAGACTGAGGTTCCACTCTAAGTAGCAAGTCTATAGAAAAGTAAAATATATGCTTAGGTGGTAGCTCAGTCAACTCGTCAAGAAAAACATCCTAAAATTCTTTTAGAATGGGATGATCATCAACTAATGACTTTGTCTCTTCAAGGTCCTTGACCTTTATTGCATAAATAGTGCATCCCTTTTGGCTTGCCTTCTTTAACTGCATGGAAATGACCTGCTTGAGCTCCAAAGGCCTTTTTACACCACAAATTTCAACATGATTTCCTTGATCATCAAGACACTTTACTATTTTCTCTTCACAATCAACAAGGGCCTTATGTTCAATAAGCCAATTTATCCCCAAAATTCCATCATAAGACCCCAAGGGTGCTACATATAAATTGACTTGTGTTTCAAAACTAGGGAGTTCAAGTTCATTACAAGATAGGCATTTCTCTACCTTCCTCTCTACCTGGTTCCCATACTGAACTTTCCATGAATTTTCCATATAGCCTGGCTTAACAGATAATATAGATACAACATGAGGATCCACAAAACTATCAATGGCACCAGTATCAATCAAAATAAAAATAGGGTATCCAAAGATTTTACAAGATAGCTAGATAGGTGTAGCCTGATAATCAGCTTGGTAATTATCAACCACTACATGAATATGATGTTGGTTCCTATTATTCTGTTTATTCACCTTCTAAGGGCACACACTGGCATAATGCTCACCACCACAAGTATAACAGCCTCCATGAGGTGCCTTGGGCATGTTAGATAAATCCCTCCTATTATTGTTATTTTTATTAGAATTATCCTTCTTATTGCTACCCTGATTCCTATCATTTTGATCCTGAGCATTATTGCCCCTTTTTAGATTTCTGATCTACTTGCTATTATTGCCCTAATTTCCTTGATTTCTCTGATTGCTCTGGTTACCTTGGTGATTACTTTAGGATTTCTTATTTCCATACTTCACATCTTTGCTTTTCCTATAGTTTGCGACCTGTTGCATTTTATGTTGTTACTTAAGCACCAATTCAAAGGTTTCATCCATGGTGGTTGGATTATGCATGTACACCTCATTTCCAATTTGAGGCCTAAGCCCCAAAATGAATTTTTCAATCTGAAACCTCTCATCATGTTGGTACTGTGGTATGCACTTAAGAAAGTGAGAAAATTTCTCCCAATATTATGTCACCATCATTCCTTCTTGAATGAGAATCTAGAATTCTATCATCTTTTTTTCAAAATATGACTATGGAAGCCACCTCTTTTTGAATATCTACAAGAATTGATCCCAAGTTACCTTACCATGAAAAAAAAAAATTATCAGCCCTTTCATTCTCCCACCAAGTGGCGGCTTCACCGGTGTGCTGGTATGACCACCATTCAGCCTTAGTTTCATCAGACAAGTTCAGTAGGGAAAACTACCTCTCCATTTCAATTATCCAAGCTTCTACTCCATCCCCAAAAGATTTTCCATCAAAATTTGGTGGCACAACCTTCTTGAGGTCCTTACCCAATTCTTCAACTACCTTTCCTAGCTTACTTTGATTTATTTCAGCCTCATGGTTTTCTCCATTTGTTTCATTCTTGTTATTTTCACTTTCACCAGGATTCATCCCTGATGGCCCAGTTTGTCTTCATTGTTCTAGGTTATCAATCCTCACCTCTTGTCTACTCAGAATGGAAAAAATTTGATCCAACTTATCATTGGGATCTCCACAGGATCCTCCTCCCCATTGATAGTATATAACATCCATTAGGAGTTACCCTAGAAAGACATAACTTCAAGTGTAATTAGGCATAGGTCTTAGAGTTGAACCTTCTTGCTCTGATACCAAAATGTAAAGATCGAAAGATTTCCAAATTCCTTACAAAGTACTTTCATGAATTACACATGTTTCAAGTAAAGTATAATAAATACATCCATAACATGACATAACCATAAATGCTCCAAGCAATTTCATTAAAGAATTATCAGTTTACATACACCAACAAGGTGTTATAAATAATCTATTTCAATGATACATAAACAAGTTTACATAAATGTTATATTCATGAAATAAAGTTACAATGTACAAATTGGTTGTGTAAGAAATAAAAGAAAATAGTATATGAGATATATCCATGAAAAAGTGAAGCTCTGAACCTCATCCACCTTGACTCCACTAGTATTCTTGCACTAAGGCCAAGATTGTGGTTAAGGTGCATTTTCCACCCAACCACAAAGCACATGACTTCCCTG
Organism: Sequoia sempervirens; assembly: GCA_007258455.2. Classification (NCBI taxonomy): domain Eukaryota; kingdom Viridiplantae; phylum Streptophyta; class Pinopsida; order Cupressales; family Cupressaceae; genus Sequoia; species Sequoia sempervirens. The sequence continues at coordinate 723,132,933 of VDFB02270651.1, forward strand.
GGTTTCTTCCTATCTTAAAGAAATCCTCGACACTGCACAAGGAGCCTAGCAACTTGGAACAACATAGTAGGAGGGAACTCTTGATGCAAGTTTGATGCCTATATACATTCCTATACTTAGAATAACATATTTCTTGCAAATAGGAGGTGGAAAAGACCTACAAAACATTTAATTCTAGGCTTTTATTCCATCTATTTCAATGGTACATTGCTTGGCCAAGCATAAACAAGAATAAATGATAGTTTTAGAAAAGGTAAAACAATTGTCTCTATGGGTCCACCTTTGGCATCCTATCCTAGAAGTCTACTCATAAATGCATAAGTTTCACATAATTCCCATAAAAAGCACACGAATCTAGCATATTTAAGGAAAACATATAATATTCCACAATTCGCTATTTCCTTGCATAGAGAATTATTCACAAATAAATACATCACATTTGTTTTTTTTTTTTACCATAAACTGGTTTTTGCAAAATAACTTTGAATAATTAAATAAATAATAAACTTGCATGAATTTTGAAAATGCTTTCAGATAAAAAATATTCACATTTTGTAAAAGATTATTTGTCTTTGTAGTAAAACATTTTTCCATAACCTATTGAAGTAATTCATGAATTTTTCTTATTAACCAGAAATGTTGTGTCACTCCACTCACAAATTTAACAATCAGATATTTAATGATAAAAGAAAAACCAAAATTCTATTTCTAGTGCCCTTTTAGAATACAAAAATAACAATCTAATGTAGTAATGAATCAATTGATAGTAAAAAAAAAAAATAGGGGGTAATTTGTCTTTTCTAGTTTGGAAATAAAAACTAACACATTCACATGCTCTAGTATATGAATATATTTTAAATTTGTGATTTTCCTATATAATTTACTTTTATAAATTCAAATTATACATTGAAGGGTGAATAGTTTTCGTAACTGACAAAAAATATAACTAAAACACATAGAATAAAGGTAAATATTTATTATCATATATTTATGTGTGGCTATACTAAACCTTGATTTAATAGGGTGGTAAGTATAATAATATTTGAATTATTCTAGTTAAAAGAAAATCCAATGGTAATATTAATAAATAAAAAGAAAGACATATTGAAGATACATTAAAATTATATAATAAAAATAAAATAAAACCTTCAAGTTTATGTATGTATTTATTTAATTCTCAAGCTTATTAATCTTCTCTATTCAAGGAAATAGTTTTCTGAAAATAACCAAAATAATCTCTTAGTGAAAAGTCTAGATTGAGGAAAATAAGGTATAGTTCAGTCATTTACAATCAATAGAGTCAGTAAAGTTGTATGTGTATAAATGTATATATATAAAAATCATTATAAAATTATATTTCTTTTTTTGGCAAATACTGAAGGTTTAATTTTTAAAAAAAACTTAAAAAAAATTATAGCTCCTTTTGGCCTTCCATAAGGAAGGTGCTACCTGTACGAGACAACGCCTCCTCCACAGGCTACGACCTATGGGGGAAACGCTGCCTCCCACCAACAACCCCTCCTCATGGGAGAGATGTAGGGGTGGGGGAAGGGAAGGTGTAAGCCTCCCTCTCCATCCCTTCCAACACACAATAAATACCATTTCTTTAATAGCAGGAAAAAAAATGAAAATATATGGCTCAGATAAAATTCCAAGTGCTAAATATATATAATCTTTTATATATTTATATAATTATATAGATATATATATCTTCATAATTATATATATTTAAATATATATATAGTTTTGCTTACATTTTATTTATGATTGCTAAAGTTAACTTTCAGTTGAGAAAGGAATTTTACAACAACTAGGTTTAGATTCATGCATGGTAATACATAAAGTAAATTTTAACTATACTTTTATAAGCTTCTACACAAAGGATAGAAAGGTTGAAAAGGAATTACATAAAAGGTGAGGTAATTTATTAAACTTTCAGAGATACAAGGTGCATCTAAAAATCATTATTGAAAGTGAAAAATGATTATTGATTGACAGTGATTTTTTTTCTTGCAAAAGAAAAACATTAAAGGTAATAAAGAGAACCTGGTATTCGCTTTTCCAAAAGGGTTCTCCTCTTCTTATACCCTCGCTCCTATCTTCTGAAAGTCTCCTTCTCTAAGTGTTTTCCTCTTCTTTTTGCTTGATTTCTCAATGCAAATGTTGGCTTTCTTCTTTTCTCAGTTTCTATAAGAAAATGCAAAATAGTTCCTACCCTACTATGCCAGTTTTGTTATTTATTTATTTCGAAGAAAGAAGATCAAGAAAAAATAATGTGTCTTTCTGTTATGCCTTTTTCTCTGTTAAAATATTTCATTTTAATTTTAATTTTGTCATACCCTAATCTTGAAATTCAAATTAAATTCATTTTCCTAATGATTCTTTTTCATCTCTGGAATTTACCTTTTAATTTCACAACAACCATTTATTTCAAAATAAATAAGTAAATAAACACCACTTATTGTAAATAAAATATTACACTTCTATTACAAATAACAATTTACCAACTAATATTTGCTTTTTGAAAATTGTTTTGCTCAACTAAGCATGTGCATTTAACTACATATAAAATTCTTTAAACTAAATTACCTTCTATTATTCCCATCACCCTTTTATTTCTAGTTCATAAAATTAAATAAACACTAAGAAAAAAACACAATTATCCATCTAATTGAATTAAAACTACATGCATTTAAATGACACTAGGTCCACGTGTGTGTGAATGCAAGAGATCCATTCCTGCAGTACCCTTCCAGGAAGCTAACCACCTCTCCTTAGCCACACCCTTGTTCTTCGACAACCTGCATCTCAAAACCCTCAGGTACACATCAACAAATTAGTATCCATAGAAAGATATACTCAAAAACATTAGAACTTATGAATTTAAATAACATCTTCCATTTCCATCATATTCAAAATAAAATTGCATACTATACACAATTGCACTTTTCTTAAATTAAAGCAACATTTCATATTTCATCATACCAAAAATACCATAGTATTCATTATGTATTTTACCACACACATCCAATCATATGTTAAAAAAAGGAGCATAAGAGTTTGAGATGTGACATGATGGATGGAGGAATGCATTCTCAAGGTGGATAAAATGCATCACATATCTCTTGCATAGTGTGGAAATCTTCCACTGACTTGAGAAAGGTAGTATTACTCATATTTTGAGTGCACTGGGAGAATGGTAGCTTTCCCCCATTGCTAGATAGGGTTGGAGAAGCATAAAAGGAGTTAGGGAAATGAAGAAATATCAACAATAGAGAAACGAAGGTTAAATGTAGTTGAATCCCATCCCCTCCCCACAATCTCGCACCTTCTCGCTTTCTACCTCCTATGAGACTAGCGAGAAAGATCCACATGAATGTGGGCCTGAGACATTTCTAAATGCACGAGTAATGTTTTAATGTAAAAGGGGCCCAATGAAAATTTTGAAGGCAAAAACATGGAGATTTTAAAAGATAAATGTGCCAAATAAAGTAGAGAATTTAAATATTTTAACAAACAAGTTTCCTTAAATATTTAAATGTGGGATGAACAGGATGATGTGGGTTCATGAACATCTAAAGGTTGAATATGAAGAAGTGGGTAAAATATTTTACCCAAATGGATTTTAAATGCCTTTACCATAGAGTGCACGAATAAAGTTTTTTAAATTTCCCCATCAAATAGTCAAAGGCCTTTAATATTTAGAAGTAATGCTTTTAGAATATAAAAGCAATTTAATCATGGTAAAAATTGAAAGCATAGTAGGATGATTTTGTGGAGTGAATAAAATATTTACTATCTGGGAGACCATTCTTTTGCTGGAAATGAAAGGGGAAAAGGATTTGATGCCTAGTGAATAAATTAATATATGCACCATTATAATGCAAAGTTCTTTTATGCTAAATTTAAGGTGAAGGGAAAGTATTTCATCATAAGGAAAAAGGATAGACATAGGTGCATATAAATCTCACTCGTGGTATTTTCTAAGATTGCATTTAAATGTTACAGGGGATTATTTCAAATGAAATATTTAAAATTAAATGAAAGTTGGGAGTTAATTGTTCCATTATAAAGTTGAATATTTTACTTTTCTAGGAGATGAATGCAATTATAAAGTGTAGCTCCAGCTTAACAAAGGCATAAATAAGGCTTTCACGAGATTTTTCATGGGAAAGGCTATTTTAAACACTATAGGGTAAATGGAGATATTTTTCACGGAGGAGTGAATTTGTTGTTGCAAATTGGAGGCAAAATTTGTTGCTACAAAGGGAGGAGAGATGGGAGAATCTTTTCCAGATTGAACAAGGAAGCTAACATGTGTCACCATCAAATTGATTTTCTAGCTTCTTTTGTTTCTTCTTATTCTATTTTCTCTTCTCATTGTAGGGGTTCCATTTTTTGAAAGCTCTGCAAGGTAGGCATAAGCTCTAGGTAGAATTGTAAAGCTAGGGTGAATTATAAATGAGTCATTAATCTGAAGTGTTCAGTGTTCTGAATTATGCTTTCATGAATATATTTTATCATATGACTATCTCCATGGCTGAAATGTAGTATTCTTTTGAATTCAATAATCAAATATTATCTGGGTTTTCTCATGCACATTTGCTACATTTGAGTTATAGTTGTATTTGCCTTTTTGTTTTGTGAATAATGTAATTTCTTTAACTAATGCTAGCTACATATATTATTGCCTTATGTTTTAAGGATGGAGTAATTACTTTAACAAATGTGATAGGAGTGTTATGTTTCTAGGTGGATTTGTAAGAATGGTCATGTGATAAAGCTTTAGTGATCTTCTTATCATAATGTGATAACAATTGCAAAATATCTTCAAAACATGTTCAACATTATAGGATGAAATGTTGGTTATATGACTCCATAGCCCTCTTCTTGGCACTGGTCAATTTTCATGCATCTATTGTTTTTAGTTTTGTCCCAAGTTATTAAATCAAAAAACCATTTCAATTCTGTATTTTGAGTTATGTGTGCCATGTTCTCCATGCTGGTTGATGAAATTCATTCAATGTCATAGCCAATGTTGAATGATATTTTATGTTTCTTAGCATAATTTGGTGAGAGAATCATTTGTTAAGAAATATCCTATTAATTGTGTGTATAATCTTTAGATGTTGCTAAAGGGTCACCCCCTAGGTCCTACAAATCCTGAAGTGTAGGGGAAATGTTCTCAAATCCCATTTCCTATTAGTTTACCAAATCCATCTTTGAAAATGAACATAAGAAATTGTCTAGTCTTTAGGATTCATTTGATTTGTTGATTTGGAACACCAATAGAATGGCGACTCTGTTGGGGAGAATTTGAGAAAATTTTGATTGAATAATCTATCCTTAAGAGTCATTTAAGTTTTAATATAGTTTTTAATCAGAGATTTGAAAATTGTGGAATCATATTTTCCCATTCGAGTCACCAACAAAATAGGGGCTCTATTGGGGAGAGTTTTGAATCTCTAGTTACAAATGGATATTTCATATTCATATTATTTTCTATTCTGAATTTGATTCAAATATTGAAGGAATTCAAACTTGGAGAAAGAATTTGTTGAAGTGAACCTAAAGATTTCATGATTTGTGGTGCTTTGTTAGTGAAAGGAACTTAGAAATAAATTTATCTATGAAAGGGCTTCATACTGCTTGAAGTTTAGTCCTCTATGAAGAGAGGTGATGAATCTATTAAAAGAACCTATTGAAGATTTGAAGAAAAGTTTGAGATCTACAATATTTCTAGTTAAGAAGAAGAATTTGCAGTAGCTACAACATTTCCAGGTATTCTCCACTCTTCGTTTTCAAGAAATTTGTGTATGAAAACCATATTTGAATGCCTTAGGAAAGTTTTTGGTTCCCTATTGAGTGATTTACCACTAACAAAGGGAAAATATAGTAGAATTAAGTTTGCATACTTCTGAATTGTAATTTGCAGCCTATGTATTATGTTGGAGAAGTATGTTTTTTTAAAATTTTCCCACTAAATAGATCTTAGGCATAGATGCATTTGAATTATGCATTGTGATATTTTGAGGTCATTATGAAAGATAGAAATAGGGAAATGAATGATCAATTGTAGAGTTGATATTTGAATTTTGGAAGAGGCATGTCAAAATGCTTCAATATATGCATCCTTGTGTGGTTCCTAGTGCAACCATGGTTTGTGGTCAGTCCCAACTAGATTTTCAAAGAATTTTCAGCATTGGAAGGTACATAGCCATCAATTTCAATGGCATTAGTGGTTACCCAAATGACATTCCAGATAAAGTCATAAATAAATTACCAACATTCATTCGTGATAAGTTTGAATCAGCGAATAAACATCTGCAAGAGTTTGATAATTTGATGGATAATTATGAGGTTGATTACAAAGATGTGATCATGAGACTATTTGTTCAGTCCTTAAGAGGAGATGCAAGGGATTGGTTCTCTTATCTATCAACTTCCTCCATTCATTCATGGGAAGATTTTAAGGCAATTTTCATGGAGCAATTTGGTGATAGGATTGATCTAGTCTTAATAAGACAAAATTTCATGAGCATGGAGAAAGGAAAAGAGGAGTTATTCCCCTCTTTTAATATAAAATTTTCAAAGATCATAAGAGAGATTCCTAAAATCATAAGACCAAATGATGATGAATGTTTTTTTGTGTACTTATGAGCATTTGACAAAAAGATGAGTTATCTGTTAAGAGATAAAGAGCCCACAACCCTACACCAAACATATCAAATTTCTATAGATATTGAGAACAATTTGAGATATTCAATGATGAAAGGACATAGGGATGTGAGTGTTGGTCATCCTAACACACCTCATGCAAATATAACTTATGGATCAGATAATAGAAGTGCTTGTCAAGATGCTAATTCTATTGCTTTGATTTCTCCATAATCACAATATATAGATCATAGTGAGCTCCATGTTAAATGTCATCAAAATTTGAGCAATGTTGATCAAACATCCCTTGTTCAAGGATTGTCTAAAATGAAGAGACACAAAGGAGAATCACTACATGACGTGTTCTCAGGGTTTTTGGATGCCTTGTTTAAAGTCCCCATAAATTTTAGACCTGAGGATTTAGTGTGCATTTTGTGAAATCTATGATTCTGGGTTGAGTGCCTTGCTGAGGAAATTGAAGCCTCATAGCCTTGACCAAGTGCTTGATTGGATAAATATTGTTGAAGAATCCCAAAGTAATTATGCACAGAATGTGATGTCTCAAAATAAATATAGTAGCTATCTTATTCAAGAAAATCATAACATGATACATAAGAATGAAAAGTGTATGTAAAAAAATGAAGATCCATTTTGTATGGATGAGGATATTAATTTTAATCAACTCACAATCAACACATGTGCAAATCCTTGCAGCAGTGATGAAGATGAAGATACATGGTGTGATGAGAAAATAGATATGCATGAGAGTTATTCTTGATGTATCTTTAGTTATAAAGAAGTAGAAGAGATGCAAGATGTCATTCCATGTCATGTTTTGATTAGTGAAGATAATGCAATTATTGATGACATCTCATCACAAATTAGTGATCAAGACATCAAGGATAAAAGTTCAAGTGCTAAGTCAGAAGAATCTGAGTATGGTTTATGTAGTGATGAGTCTTCTTGTGATGAGGATGCTAATGATAGTCGAATGCTCCTATAAGGATGATCCAAAGGTACTTTCTTCACATAAAGAGTTCAATGATATGAATATTGATGAAGTCACTTGCCTTCAAGTGAATGATCAAATCCCATTTGATGAAAACTTGGAATGTAGTTCAGGTTTGACATCAATGGAGCATGTCAATTTTGTGAATGATGAAGAATTTGAAGATAAGCATATGCGTGTTCAATTTGTTGATCATGAATATAGTGCTAGAAGTGATCAAAATGTTGATGAACCTGCTTATGTCTTTGTTGCTCATGATTGTTTGTGTGAAGTAGAGATAGAAATGTTAGTTGTACATGAAAAGGATGATGATGTGCACATTGATGAAGGAAGGAGTTCATTTCTGAATGATCAAGTTATGCTTTATGACAAACACATGGATCTAGGATCATCATTATCACCTATTGATAATATGAAACAATTTGATGGGATTTCAGATTATGTTGGCATTGAAAGACCTTTTAATCAATGTATGGAGTAGCCATATGAATCCAATAACAATGGGTGTGATGTTAGTCAATATGAAATTGAATATCGATTTGTCTTTGATGATATCTCTCGTATTCACAGTATGAAAATGGATATGTTTTCTTTGAATGAGGAGTGCATTGGTGTAAATGAGAATAAAGGTTCTAGCTTTATTGTTGATGAACAAATTTTAGATAATATTGAGTCTTTGGCACATAGGTCAATATGCCTATCAACTGAAAGTGCACATGAAAGTCTTTTTGTTGACCTTGTTAACCTTGAAAATGATAGCATTCAAAATGATTCAGACACTAAACATGTTATGAAAAATCAATGTGAAGTTTTTGGCTTAAGGCTAAATTATGAATTATCAAAATCTTTATTTGAGACATTTCATATGGAATGGTATAGTGGTCTAAAGAATGGAATTGACATCATGTGTGAACTTGAGATAGAGAACATTTCTTATGCATTGGAGATTGATGTTTTTGCTGAATTCCATGGTTTGAATGAAGATAAAGGTATTGTGGGTGTCAATAAATCTAATTTTTAGAATCTTGAAACACATGACAATTTGTTTGGGCTGTGTTTTTTGGATGATGAAAAACTGACTTATGATGAAATTCAATTAAAGGAATTACAAATGTGTGAGAAATATTTTCTCAACACACAAGAGGATTGTTTATTATTTTTCATCTATGATATCTCCTGTGAACATGATCATTATGAGGGTGTTAATGACTATGATTAGGCTATGCTTTCATATGGTCTTGATCACCATCTTCAATTTTTTCCATTTGATACAAAATCAGAGAATTAAGAGAGTGGCAGTGATGTGGCATCTATGATTTGGTTGCCATGTGATGACAAAGCCAAACAGAGAGCAAGTTTACACTTGCATAAAGGTAGCTTGATACTTGTGCTTGCACAAATGCAGTCACTCATGTTGTGGTGGTTTGCTAGAGGCAAGCAAGAGTTGAGGGAGATTACTTATTTTATTAGATTGGTGTTTAGCAGAGGTAAGAATTGACTCCACTTTTTCATTTGGTGGCCTAGGGTCACCAAGTGAAGTTGAAAAAGAGGTTGAATAAAGGAGCAATTTGAGAGCACCCAATGGACTCAGAATTTGGTCTACTTCCTAGAGATATGGATTCTTGCTATGCCCACAGGTAGCATACATCCCTAGTTGGATCCATTATTGGGACTATCAAATTTTGAAAATTTGAAGTGCCCATTTCAAAAAAAATTCCTTTCCACACTCAAATGTGCACTTTTATGTGATTTTCAAACTTTCATTTATGCAAAGTAGCCTCTCGTTCAAGTTAATATTTTGCAACTGGATGAATTTCAATTCAAAATGATTGTTTCTCTATATTCTCCAACCTTCATGTGCTCCCCTATCAGGTTTCAAAGCCTTTCTGATTTACTATTTTTTTGAGATCAAAAGTAAATGTAATTTCTCCTATTTTTACATCTGTGTTTCAGAATTGTTTTGAGGTCAACTTTGACCCTCAATATCTCCTGAAGATTGATGATTGAAGATAATATCTCTTGCACACATGCTAAATGTACCTAAATGAGCTACTATGTCTAGTGGCAGCTCACCAGGAGTTGATTTGGTATTTTTCCAAAATGGTGATTCAGTGAGTTTTAATTGGTTTTGAATAGTTGTTGCTACAAAAAGTCTAACTAAGAAACTTTGATAGTTAATATCTTTCACCTCATGATCTCTTTTTCCAAACCATATTTTTCATTCCATTCTCAAGTCAAATTTCTACATTCCTACAAGTTTTCACAGCTTCAGGGGGTTGTTTGATTAGTTTCCCAAGGTGATTCGAGGGCCAACTTGGCCAATTTTTCTCATTGTTCAAACATGCCAGAAAGCAAATTTTTATGATAACCTAGTTTATCATTTCATTCCAGAAGCATTCAAAAGTTTTCTTAGATCAATTCAAGGGAAAAATTGTTTGAAAATTATTATTTTTTAGCTAAGCCCACATGGGGCCTGACATTCCTTGCCCAGTTATGAGGTTGCAAGTGTTGCATTGCAGCCTACTGGAGAAAATTGTGGTTACAAAAAAAAATTGAATTGCAAAGCATTGTTCCATCACTAGACTCTCATTTTTCATTATCACAAATTCTTCCATTGACTTGAATGAAGATGGTCTTGCATTCGAGATACCATGAGATTGAGTCATAACACTATCAAATCTTGCTTTGTTATTTGGACAAGCTACACAATGTCGAAAAGGGATAGTAAGGAAGGTTTGTCATATCAGGCGGACACATCTATCTAAAGTTTTCAATAAAAGGAAGAACCAATTTAAAGATAGAAATAAAGTTCAAAATGTCAATCTGGAAGTTAAGATTGAGGGCTAATAAGGTTCCATCAGAACATCAAAAGACAAATCAATAAATTCTTATGGATGATATAATTATTAAAGGTGAGAATGAAATTTTTGAAGACTTGAGAGGATTGATGAATAGTGACCATAGGGAGAAAAGAAGGTGTGTCAAATTTCAACAATAGATAGGTTCAAACATCATAGATTTGGTTGAGGATGTATTAAATATGCATAAAATTTACCTATTGCTTTGTAGCTACTAGAATGTGGAACTAAAAAAAGGGGCAGATTAGAGTTTCCAAATGAAGGAAATACAGGGCATGCGAACTATTTGGTAAAACAAAATCTCCAAATAAATGAGGTTTCAATGAATGCTTTGTGCAAACTTGGGGGTAGGGAACTACAAACAGAGACCCTCTAAATGCAAAAAAAATGGCTAAGGCACATAAAGTGAGTCAGATGCAAAGTAAAGAGAATATTGGTGAAGGCACATTACTCAAACTAGCCATTGAGCATCATTTGGTTGTGGAGATAAAACTGAAAATGAGTTTTAATTTTGCAAATTGCCAAGAAATTGAAAAAGGAAGATCAAAACAATATTTTGAGAATGTCTACCTTATAGAAGAGTTCCCTAAAATTTCATTTGGAAATACAAATTTTGATGGGTGGGGTGATGTCTTGAAAGAAGAGGATATCTATAGATTCAAGCTTGGAAGTCTCAAGGAAATAGCTATTGCAATGTGGCATGTGAACCTGCTTGAGATAATGCCAAATAAATGCCTTCATGGAACACCATCACTGCATGGTATGCAAAAAAAAGGATTTGTTCGAAATGCCTTAGAAAATTTTAAGCAAATGCAACGTAGCTTAAAATTAATGGGAATGTTGGATAGTGTATGTGCATCCATCAAGGCATAGTGGCTAGCGAGCTTTATGGTGAAGGGTGTTGGGAGAGGACAGATTGTGCTCATAATGAAAATGTCTCCAAATAGTTTGAGGAAGTTCTATTTCAATGCAACGAACAGGTGATGTGTATTGCTATACATGGGCACCACTGTTTGAGCTAAGAGTGATCCCTTTGATGTTATAGAGCAGCATGATGGAGTGGCCACTTAGATGGTTGAAAGGAATATGCACAAAATGAAGTGTTGGAAAGGCTTCAAAAAATTTCAACCAAATGTAAGTAAATTTTTGAAAGGTTGATTTGAGAGGGATTCAAAAGGCATGCTCAATAGTTATATGCAAAACAATGTCACCTTAATGGAAATTCTATTTACGCTGCGAATAGAGCAGCCAGTGCACCAAGACCAGGGGTCGACCTCAACAATTAGTGGAGGTGGATTACACAGTAATGAATGAGGCAATGTGTCTAAGATTGATTTGATGGATGGAGGAATGCATTCTCAAGGTGTATAAAATTCATCACATATCTCCTGTGTAGTGTGGAAATTCTTTCATTGACTTGAGAAAGGCAATATTATGCATACTTTTAGTGCAGTAGGAGAATGGTAGCTTGTTGCCATTTCTAGATAGGGTTGTAGAAGCATAAAAGGAGGAGTTAGGGCAATGAAGAAAGATCACTGAAAAAGAAATGGAGGTAAAATGCAGCTAAATCCCATCCCTTCCATACAATCTCGCACCTTCAAAGTGCTCACTTTTTAACTCCTATGAAACTAGTGAGAAAGCTCCACGTGAATGTGGGCTTGAGACATTTCTAATTGCATAGGTAATGTTTTAATGTAAAAGGGGCCTGATGACATTGCCAAAGGAAAAAATATGGAAGTTTTAAAAGATAAATGTGCTTGATAAAGTAGGGAATTTAAATATTTTAAGAAATAAATTTTCTTAAATATTTAAATGTGGGCTGAACAGGGTGAATGATGTGGGTTTGTGAACATCTGAAGGTTGAATATGAGGGAGTGGGTAACATATTTTACCCAAATGTATTTTAAATGCCTTTACCATAGAGTGCATGGCTAAAGTTTTTTAAATTGCTCCATCAAATAGTCATAGGCCTTTAATATTTAGAAGTAATACTTTTAGAATATAAAAGAAATTTAATGATTGGTGAAACGTGAAAGTACAATAGGATTATTTTGTGGAGTGAATGAAATATTCACTATCTGGGAGGCCATATATTTTGTTGGAAATGAAAGGGGAAAAGAATTTGATGCTCGATGAATAAATTAATGTATCCACCATTAAAATGAAAATTTTTTAATGCTAAATTTAAGGTGAAGGGTACGTATTTCATCATAAGGAAAAAGGGTAGATAGAGGTGCATATAAATATTTCTCGTGGTATTTTATGAAATTGCATTTAAATGTTAAAGGGGATTATTTCAAATGAAATATATTAAATTAAATGAAAGCTAGGAGTTAATTTTTCCATTATAAAGTGGAATATTTTACTTTTCTAGGAGATGAATGCAATTATAAAGTGTAGCTCTAGCTTAACAAAGGTAGAAATAAGGATTTCATATAATTTTTCATAGGAAAGCCTATTTTACACACTACAAGATAAATGGAGGGAGTTTTCATGGAGGAGTGATTTTTTTGTTGCAAATTGGAGGCAAAATTTGTTGCTACAAAGGGAGGAGAGATGAGAGAAGCTTTTCCATATTAAAGAAGGAAGCTGACATGTGTCACAATTGGATTGATTTTCTAGCCTCTTTTATTTCTTCTTATTTTGTTTTCTCTTCTCATTGTAGGGGTTCCATTTTTTGCAAGCTCTGCAAGGCAGGCAGGAGCTCTAGGTAGAATTGTAAAGCTAGGGTGAATTGTAAGTGAGTCATTAATTTGAAGTGTTCCATGTTCTAAATTTTTCTTTCATGAATATATTTTATTAGATGGTTGTCTCCATGGCTGAAATGTAGTATTCTTATGAATTCAATAATCAAAGATTATCTAGGTTTTTTCATGCACATTTGCTACATTTGAGTTACAATTGTTATTGCCTTTTGCTCTATGAATAGTGCAATTGCTTTAACTAATGTCAGCTACATATGTTATTTCCTTTTGTTCTAAGGATGCAACAATTGCTTTAACAAATGTTACAAGAGTGTTATGTTTCTAGGTGGATTTGTAAGAATGGCCATGTGATAAAGCTTTAGTGATCTTGTTATCATAATGTGATAACAATTGCAAAAGATCTTCAAAGCATGTTCAACATTACATGATAAAATGTTGGTTATATGACTCCATAGCCCTCTTCTTAGCACTTGTCAATTTTCATGCATCTATTTTTTTCAGTTTGGTCCCAAGTTATTAAATAAAAAAACCATTTCAATTATGTATTCTAAGTTATGTGTGCCATGTTCTCCATGCCAGTTGGTGAAATTCATTCAATGTCATAGCCAATGTTGAATGATATTTTATGTTTCTTAGCATAATTTGGTGAGAGCATCATCTGTTAAGCAATATCATGCTAATTGTGTGTATAATCTTTAGGTGTTTCTAAAGGGTCACCCCCCTAGGTCCTACAGAGCCTAAAGTGTAGGGGAAATGTGTTTAAATCCCATTTCCTATTAGTTGGCCAAATCCATATTTGAATATGAACATAATAAATTGGCTAGTCTCTAGGATTCATTTGATCTATTGATTTGGAACACCAATAGAATTTAGTCATAGTTTGTCCTAGAAATATATAGACAAATTCTTCCTCATACTGATTGTTGAGAGAAACTTTCTAAAAATTTGTATTATTGATTCTAGAGCATCCAACAATATAATTCCAACCAAGATCATGGAGGCATTGGAACTAAAATTTTATAGTATTCATCAAAAATTCTATGTGATGGACTGAAGGGAAGTCCTTGTAACTAGTGTAATTAATGAGCTTCCTTATAGACTAGCTGCTTATCTAGGAAAGGAATTCAAGATGAGTGTGATGGTGGTAGATATCCCAACCAATTACAAAATGTTTCTATCTAGGAAGTGGAGTGCTTCTGTGGGAGGTAGCATGTAGTGTGACATGTCTTATGCTACTTTCCTTATTGATGGTAAGGATTTCTAAGTGGTTAGAGAACCAAAAGTTCCACATATGCTAGAACATGCTCCTGAGGATGATACAATTATTTTTATAGATACTGATATTAGTGAGTTCAAGGTGGAAGAAATACCAAGAGAAAGTGATAGGTTCCCTACACCTATAGATAATGAAGTTATAAGACTATCTGATAAGGATACAATCTTGAAGATGTAATTTGATGGTGCAAACTCTAGAGAAGGGTCTGGTGTAGGTATATTGCTAGTGTAACCTAATGGAAACACTTATAAGTTTTCTTTCACTTTTTATTTTGTTTTCACAAAAAATGTGGTAGAGTATGAAGTGTTGCTACTAGGATTGAAGCTAGCTAAAAAGCATGGGATAAAAAAGCTAATGGTAACTGGTGGCTCTAAGTTGGTGATATCCCAAGTACAATCTAGCATGAAAAAATAATAGATTTTTGGGAAATTTAAATTATCCCAGAAAGAAATATCCAAGATTAGTAGTGCCTTTGGCACCTTTTATTTCATAAAATTTCCTCAAATACACAAACTACTTTGCCACAAAGCAGAATAAAATATAGTTCATTTCCCACACTGACCCTTAGAGAAAATTTAATGCTAATTAAACCAATTCCAAAAAACACCATTAAATAGATTCAATTAAGAAAAATCATTAAACATGAAAGATGGAACAAAAAATATGAACACACATATTTAAATGGGGAAATCCATTTTGGGTAAAAAATCCCACACTCCAAAAGCCCAAATCACCATTGTATTATTCAATAGCATAATACAATTACAAATACAATTCATGATCTAAGCCTTTATAGAGTTTACATCTTGTTCCATCTGAAGAGAATCTGATAGCATAACCCCTATTTTATTTCCCTCTCCCACTTCTGACATAATAGAATGTTCAAAATTTTATAACATTCATTCTCAACCAATAGGAAACAATTTGGTTCAACTTCTAATGAGAAACTATAGTAAACAGTCTAACTATCTGCTATCTTGGATCATCGAAGAGACTTCATTCACACTCCCTTCGAAATATCTAAGTCACTTCAATGTCTACAACACTTGCCAAGTCAATCAGCCAACCAATTACTACTTCCCAGCTCAACACCAATCGGGTCCCACCAAGGCATTCTCCATGAGTTACCAAGTCAATAGATGTACACCACTTAGTCAATCTCACACACCCCACAAGAGTCACTCGGGACCTACCACAAGAGGCACAAGGTTAGCAGATGTCATTGGATAAAACTTATTACAAACATTGATCAAGTTATATCATCACATCATTGTGGTACCCACATTCATCAACTTATTAGCCTATTGAAAGGACTTAACCTAGGGTCCCTTTGATATCAGGAAGTCCCTTTGATATGATTCCTTTATATGCTCCATTGAGCCATTGAGGAGACTCAAGATAGAGTCCCACCAAAATGATCAAATCTCACTAATGGAACATAAGACCAAAATAGTCTCATCAGAGTATCGAGGAGACATGACTTCGAGTCCCATTGATAACAAGAAGTAACCCTGATACCCCTCCAATCGCTCAGTTGCAAAAAACCTGAACCTTAGAACATCTTGTTAGAGGTTACAAAGTTCTGAAAACTTGTGACACATGGACAACAAAGAGAACCTCAAAGCCACTAAGTCGAGAGGTTATGAAACTTTGGAATCCTTTGAATTAAGTTAGAAAAACTTGAAACCCAATGACTTAATTAACAAACCATTTTTTTCCAATGATATTTTGATCAGACTAGTATCTTTGTCTTGGTAATATTCAACTATCTATTAGATAATGCAGAGGCCTGAACACCAGTATGTTTGAGGCACAATTTCTCAACATTCTCCCACTTGTTGAAGAATGTACTACCTACCAATTAACAAATGAATCCTCTGTATCACCTAGGACACCTACAACAACATATATAATGTCTACCATCTTAGGCTATAGTTCCAACCATCCTCCAAAGAAAAGAAATAATCCATGGCATAAATTGACCTATCTAATCTGAGACACCAACATCAGAACTAACCAATAGAAAGGGATTGAACACACTACCACCAATCCACTATGCTCAAAAGCTATACAAAATTTATATCAACTTCAAAGTTCCAAACTAGAACACAACCATGAATTCATCCTCCAGAAAACAAGATAGAACACCTACTAGAACAACAACCAGAACATTGATTGCTCCTATCCAACTAATTAACCCACGCGATTGAAAATAACACCCACAACAAGTGCTAATGCATCCAATCACACATACCTCAAAGGTATCAACATAAAAACTCATGCCACTTAATAACCAACACATCAAATGCAAGAAAAAGCTCCATGTTCCAACCAATCGAAGAAGAAAAAACACATCTAGGAACTTCCACTACATGTGTAATAAATCTGACAAGATCAAGGCATACTAAGTCTACCAATAGCATAATACAAAAGTGTAAAATAAACATGTAGTACCAAGAAAACATCCACAATGATATGCACAACCTGTAAACTAACAACTTGTAAGAAAAAATCTCACCATAATTCTTCACAAGTTTCCCAAGTTCTTTACACACCCAACAAAAGATAAGAGGTAAAGAACAACCTTATACCAATGTAATGTGAAACCAGACATCCAAGAAGATGACCAAGACCAAAGAGAATAAATTGCACATCATATAACTATAGAAAATCCTCCTACATACACCTCTAAAAGTTAATTGTGTCAAGTATGATCTCCTTCACAACACCCCAAAGATAACAACATAACAACACCCAATTGTTCCACTAGTACAAAAATAACAATATATGACTAAATAAACTACTAAAAATTGCATATAAATGACTAATTTTGGTCACGTGACTATTAGTAGTTTATTGCCGGTCATTTATAAAGCTACCAAATTTATGACTAAACTATTTTGGTCATTTATCTAGTCATTGATTTGGTCATTGATTTAGTCATTGATTTAGTTGTTAATTTAGTCATTGATTATTGTTAACTGGTCATTTATTTAGTCATAGTAGTCATTTTATTTAGTCATGGTAGTCATTTATTTAGTCATGGTTTAGTCATTTATTTAGTCATGTTAATCATTTATTTAGTCATTTATGAATTAATGCTTTCAGATGTGTATGCAAACTCTTATGTTTGGAGAATTCTATTACAATAACTAGTCTATGAAATTGTAAACCAAGAGAAAATTTTGTTGTGATTGAATAATATAAAACTTTAAAGCTCTTATGTTATTAAAACTTCAACAAATTTGGGATTGAAACAACATTGGAAAATAATTCTCTATATATTCAAATTGTATATAAAGTATGTTACAAATAACTCTATATATAGAGTTTTGAATACAAAATCTTTTGCAGTATACAAACTGTTGATTTAAAATTAAAAAAAAAACTAAAACTAAATGGTGTGAATGTATGTCTTCAGTGATGTCGCTATTGCACATGAGATGGGCAGTAAATGCATCTAGTAAGGCACTAGTTTTTCATTTTCTCCTTGCTTTGTACCTATCAACAATCAAAAAACAAACATATTACTAGGTAGCATAAACAACAAATATCTTAAAAGTAGATACCCATAAGCATTAGAGGTAGTCTAATAAATAAAAATAAATAGAATTAATGATATTACAAAAGAAATACATTTGCAAAAGAATTAATATCAAAGTATTATCTTAAATATTACTAGTTTATCAAAGCAATATCTTCTTGTTATGTACTGTCCATAAACATATTTAAGATATTACTAAATAGCTGTAAACAATGAATATCTTAAATGAAAATACCCATAAGCATTAGAGTTAGTCTTATAAATAAAAATGCATAAAATTAATGATATTGCAAAAGAAATGCATTTGCAAAAGAATACATATCAAAGTAATATCTTAAATATATTACTAGATTATCAAAGTAAGTCTAATAAATAAAAAATGCATAGAATTAGTGATATTGCAAAAGAAATAATCTCTACTTTTTCGATTTTGGACTCAATTATTGTATTATTCTTTAAATCAAATTGCCATAATATTTTGAAAAATTAAATTTCATTCTAAATTTAAATTGAATTCTAATTTCTAATTTAACAATTACTAATTTAGATATGAAAGCAACCTTTCTTTTTTAGTTTTTCTTTTGTAATGAAAAAAAAAAATTAAAAAAGAAAGATTGCTTCAAAAAAACTAAGCTAGTAATAAAATTATTTAAGAAAAACTTAAAACTTCAATTTTATTCTAAATTTAAATTAAATTCTAATTTCTAATTTAGCAATGACTAATTTAGATATAAAAGCAACCTTTCTTTTTCATTTTTTCTTTTCTAATGAAAAAAAAAAACTAAAAAAGAAAGATTGCTTCAAAAAAACTAAGCTAGTAATAAAATTATTTAAGAAAAAACTAAAAAAATTATTAGAATGTCTCTTGATAACTAAAATTCTATTGTAATAAAATTATTTAAGAAAAACTAAAAACTTCAAAAAAACTTAAATGTATATTATCAGCAGTGAATGAAAGATACACTATGAAGCTGTGAATGTGCTCGAAATTATTGAAAGCACTATGAGAATAAAATGTGTTCAAGAATACAAGCCTAGATTATTTACAAAATCTACTTCAAAACAAAATCCAAAAATGAATGAAGATAGGCCAGAGATTTCAGGAAATGTCAAAAGTTGTGATATTAAGTGGAAAGAAGCTAAAACAAAGCCCTCTATTAAAATCAAGATTTCCAATAAATATAATAATTCTCTTAGTTATGAAGGCCCTCTATTAAAATGAAGATTTCCAATAAATATAATAATTCTCTTAGTTATTAAGGTGCTATCTAGGAATTCAGACACACTTTGGCTACTCCTGTCCAATCTATCATTCATCACATTCACAATTAAACACTTTACTTGGATGAAGAGCATAAAAAAAAATTAAAGAAAGAATTTCAGGGCATGCCATTTATATAATTTTTGGAGTTTCCTTTGTGGAAAGGTCAAGTATACAAAAGTTTGTTTTATTGAGAATTGGGTCTCTACCACACAACCATGAGGAAGAGAAAATAGACATAAAGAAAAATATCTAGAATGCTATGAAGGCCACGACCATTAGAACACAGAAAGCCCTCAAAATAATGAAAACAGGAAGTTGAGAGTGCAAAGTTTTACATTTTCTATAGAAATAAAGTAACCCACCAAGATTTGTGTAGGGAGATATAAGGGTTTTTATCATATTGCCTCTATTGAGCTCGAATTGAGCCTATCCTCATAGAAATTTAAGAGATAAGAATAATGAAACTTACACAAGATTGTTGTAAAGGAGACACCCTCCAAAGTCTTTAGAAATGAGCCTCAAATATACTTCAATGTCAGTCAAACAAAGAGGAGAGATATCAACAAATGGTAAGCAAAGGAAATACAATAGAAAAATACTCAGTTGCGACCAAGTGAGCTCGATAAAATGCTTCAAAATGGAGAATACTTTTTAGTTTTAGAACTAAAGACTTACCTCTGCAAGATTTTTTTTTAGGAAAATCATCAGAAACAACATAATGAGTCACCATTCCACTCTCAAACCCTACCCAGGCATGGCGGTGTTGAGTTCTCTCCAAAAATACAAGTGAAAAATGAAATGAGATTATGATGAGGGTGCAACTCGAGACACAGAAAATAACCCACAAACAAGAGAATAATTTTATTATTTAGAAAATGGAGCTTCTTACATGTAGAGGATCTCAAATCCCCAAGTTCTACACCACATGCAAGCTACGAAATAACCCCTTCACAATATGCGAGCTTGTCCCCAAAAAAGTTACCCAAAAATTAGAAAACCCACCCATAAATAGAGCTCCTCATTTGTTTGGAGCCAAAACAACATTCAAATTGAGTTTAGGCGGTTTGGCACCAAAAATTTACAACATGAAGTTCAAATTTCAAAAGAGCATTTGCAATGGTATCTTCTAGAAAGTGCGCCAACTTCCCGGGGCCATAACTTTTGATCCGGGACTCCGATTCATGAACCGTTTGAACCGTTGGAAAGGTCTCGAAGTCAAAAACGTGCTCAAAATTTGCTAGGCCAATTTTGGCAAGTTTTGAGGCTGATCCAGGAGCTCTAAGTGCCTCAAATCCCACTCAAAATATTTTTAGATGCAAATCCAGAAAACTAAAACTGCAATATCTTTCAACCCAGAAATAGAAAATAAAAACTGTAAATTGAGAATTTCATTATGACAAAAAAGGTATCCAAAGATGTAAAAACATATAAAAACTAAGAAAATTAAAATTTAACTATTTTTGGGTGATGCAAGATTTCCCTTACACCACAGGATGCTCCTGCATCAGACACCCAAGGTAATTTTGAGAAGTGACCCTGTCACGTCTCAGATGGTTGAGGAAAACCCAACTGGTGAACTGCTGCCTTAGATAGCTAGGATGAATCTTCCACATGCCTTCCTCTCCATTTCACCAGATATTCTTCATATTGCCTGTTTCTGGTACTCCTTCCCACATGACTATCCAAGATTTCCTCAATCTCCTCCTTTTCTGAAGTAGGTGCTGGAATCCCACACTATTCCATCATTGGTACTTCCTCTGCACCACCTTCATGATACTCTGTCAAATCTGAAATGTTGAACACAGGGGAAATGTTGAATCCATCTGGCAACTCTACCTCATATGTATTCCCTAAATCATGCATCTTCAAAATTTTACAGGGACCAAACTTCTTCATCTTCAATTTGTTATATGTTCCCACTAGAAACATTTCTTTCCTCAAGTGGACCATCACTTCATCACCAATCTGAAACTCCTTATACCTCCTCTTCTTATCTGCCTTAGCCTTATACTGTATATTCATCTTGTTAATATATTCTCTTACCTTCTCATGTATATCCTTGATGTGTTCTACAAAATCTTCGGCTTCAACACTTATTTTCTTCTCTTGGTCCATCTTCCTCAATTCTGGAGCTGTTCTGGGGCTACCTCCATACACAATCTAGAATGGTGATCTACCAGTGCTTCTGTTGACAGAATTGTTGTAAAAAAAATTTCCCTGGGGTAAGATCAAGTCCCATCCCTTGGGGTTATCTCCTACCAAACATCTTAGTAGGTTACCCAAACTCCTATTAACAACCTCTGTCTGCCCATCTATTTGTGGATGGTGTGCAGAACTGAACTTCAACTCTGTCTTCAACTTCTTCCATAAGGTTCTCCAAAAGTACCCCACAAATTTGGTGTTACGATCTGAAATAATACTCTTTGGCAGACCATGTAGCCTCACCACGTCTTTGAAGAACAAGTTAGCAATGTGGACTACATCATGGGTCTTCTGACATGGAATGAAATGTGCCATCTTCAAAAACCTATCAACCACCACAAAGACTGAATCATTCCCTCATTGTGTCCTTGGAAAACCAAGAACAAAGTCCATACTTATATCCTCCCATGGCCTCTCTGATACGGTAGAGCTGATTTAAGCTTATAATACGGCTCTCCTTTAGCCATTTGACATACTTTGCAACTTTGGCACAAACTTAACTTCATCCACATGACAAGCTGTGGCCAATAATAATGCTCACTAACCGTGGCAATGAATTTATCTGAGCCAAAATGTCCTGCCATTCCTCACTATGTTTCTCCTTTATTAGGTTCTCCCTCATGGAACTCCTTGGGATACACAATTGACTTCCTTAAATAACATGCCATCCTGGATTATGAAATCTAGCCACCATGTCCTGTCCACTGTAACAGGTTCCTTGCAAGCTTTCCAAGCCTCTGCAAAATTAGGATCTTTTGTATATAGTGTCTTGAGTTCATTGAACCCAACCACTTCAATCTGCATCTTTGTCATCAATGTATGCCTCCTACTTAAGGCATCTGCAACCCTATTTGACTTCCCACTCCTATGTTTCAAAATAAAGGTATAACTCTGTAAAAACTCTACCCATTTCATATGCCTCTAATTTAATTTTCCCCGACTATTTAGGTACTGCAAGGCACGATGATCGGTATATAGAAAAAAATTCTTTTGGCAACAAATATTTCTCCATTTCTTTAATGCTTGAACTATTGGATAAAATTCTTGATCATATCTGAATACTTTCTCTTGGCATCATTTAACTTTTCACTGAAATAGGCAATGGGCTTACCTTCTTGGCTCAACACTACTCCAATGGCACAACCACTAGCATCACAATCCACCTGAAACACCTTGTTGAAATATGGGAGAGCTAGAACAGGTTGCTCTGTCACCTTCTGCTTCAACAGTTCAAAATTTTTTTCTACTCTAGTGCTCCACTTGAATTCTTTTCTATCCCCTCTCATTGTTTCAGTCAGGGGTCCACAAATACTACTGAAGTTTCTAGTAAAATTTCTATAAAAACTAGCCAAACCATGGAAAGATCTCACCTCGGTAGCAGTTCTTGGGGTAGGCCATTCCATAATATCCTTCACCTTCTTTGGGTCCATCTTGAGACCTTCTGCTGAGACAACAAACCCCAAGTACACTAACTCCCTCTTCACAAAACTTCACTTCTTCAGATTAATCAATAGTTTCTCTTCTCTTAACTTCTCAAAGGCTCTCTGAATATGCAACAGATGCTCATCTAATGTCTTACTAAAAATAAAAATATCATCTAAATACACAATAACAAAACTTCCTAGAAATTCTTTTAGTACCTCATTCATGAGCCACATGAATGTGCTCGGTGCATTGGTTAGCCCAAAAGGCATGACTAACCACTCGTACATGCCCTCTTTGGTCTTGAAGGAATTCTTCCATTCATCTCCCTCTTGAATCTAGATTTGGTGATATCCACTCTTCAGATCAATCTTTGTGAAGTATTGAGCTCCACTCAAATAGTCCATCAGGTCATCCATCCTTGGTAGGAAAAATCTGTACTTGATTGTTATCTTTTTAATGACTCGGGAATCTGTACACATCCTCCACTCCCCATCCTTCTTTGGTGCTAGTACTGCAGGTACTGCACATGGACTCAAACTCTCTCGTATCAAACCCTTTCTCAACAACTCTTGAACTTGTTTGTTCAACTCCTCATTTTCTGCTGGAGTCATTCTATGAGCTACCTTATTTAGCAAACTGGCTCTAGGAATCAAGTCAATCTAATGACTGATCTTCCTTATTGGTGGTAAACCCTCAGGTACAATATCAGAAACAATATCCTAAAACTCATCCAACATCCTAGAAACTTCTTCTAGAACCTTCTCACTATCCTCATTACTCATTCTAGGGAATCAATGCATAACACACACGCTCATGCTTCTTTCCTTCTAAAAATTTTCTTTCGTCTACATAACAAATTCTAGCACTACTGCATACCTTTTCTTCAGTCTCTTTTAGGGGTTTCAACTTGTGACGAACCCCATCCTTCATCAAGGAATAAGTGTTTGCATGGCCATCATGTATAGCTCACCTATCGAACTGCCATGGCCTCCCCAACAACATGTGACATGCATCCATGGGGATGATATCACAGAGTAAATCATCATGGTAGCTCCTGATCTTGAACTTTACTAGGCACTGCTCATTGACCAAAACTTTGTGGTCTTTCTGCAACCAGGCAATCTGATATAGATGCGGGTGCCTTTCCCTCTTCAACTTCAACTTTGTGACCATCTCCTCTGACACCAAATTATCAGTGCTCCCACTGTCAATAATGACATCACAACATTTTCCTTCACACTTGCACCTTGTGTGAAACAGATTCTTCCTCTATTCTGGTTCCTTTTCTTCAGTCACTAGGGCTCTCCTAATCACTAGGGTTTCTCCCCTTTTAGCATCATCTGAATGTTCAGATTGGGTCTCCTCATCTGCATGTGCAACCCTTCCATGACCTTTTGGCCTTTTGTCTGCCCTTCCTTGGTGTTGTGGACATTCATAGGCTCAATTCCCTTCTTCACCACACTAGAAACACATTCCTTTGAAACCACCTCTTCCAGATCCTTGTCCATATCTCCCTTGTCCCCTGCCTCTTTGATCACCACTGTTTTGATCACGAGGGTGGTAGAAGTTGTCATTCCTTTGGCTTCGGCTGGTACCCACATATTCACTTTTCTTTTCATCATCATTTCGACTTCCTAAAGGTCTTCCATTGCCCCTTCCGCTTTGACCTCCTCATCCTTTTTGCTTTCCATCAAATCTTTTGTTTAGCTTCTCTTCCACCTTTAGAGCAAACTAATACACATCTTCAATGGTGGTCATTCTAACTAGGCTTAACTCCTCTTGAATGCTTGTTCGTGAACTCCATTAAGATATCAATTACCTTCTCCTCTTATTGGCCTCCTATGTGACTCCATTCTAATGATTATCTTGTGAAAATATTCAGTATATTCTTTCACAGATCTCGGCTCTTGCTTCAACCCCTTGTAATTTCTTTCTTCAATGTATCTAACTCATAGTCCACTGGGTATGAACTGGCTTCTTTCAAATTTTCTTACCATAATGACATTCCATCCGTGATCTTGACTTTCCTCTTGATTTCTTTCCAACCTGACCTTTTCCACCAAATACTAGGCATGGCCCTTCAGCCTTCATTTTTGCAAACTTAACCTAACTGGGTCCTCTATTCTCATATACTCAAAAATATTCTTTCTAGCTCGCTGATCCAATCATCAACTCTATGGGTCTAAACTTCGAATAATCGACTTCTCAAGCCTTCGGTCTTTCCTGTATCTTTGAAATGGCCTCCCATAGCCACATTTGGTCTTGATCAATTGCTTCTTCTTCCTTCTTCTATCTAAACCTTCTTCCTCTCCTTCATCGCTACTTTCCTCCCTCAAAGCTTAACCTCTTCTCAACTACTACTCTTGTAATGCATCAACTCTATCTTTGAGGGCTGCTGCATCTCTTCCACTAGCATCTCTGGCTGCCAATTCACCTCCTCGCACTACCCACACCTCATTCCTCTCGCACCACCACACCTACTAGGCATCACTCTTGGAGGCATCTTTCTTTGACTCCTCACTCCACAACCATCGGCCCTAGTGTGAACTCCGCCTCATGATCGGCGATCTGTCCACAAGCTCAAGAAAAACCTGCTCTGATACCACTTGATGAGGGTGCAACCCGAGACACAAAAAATAACCCACAAACAAGAGAATAATTTTATTATTCAGAAAATGGAGCTTCTTACATGCATAGGATCTCAAATCCCCAAGTTCTACAACACATACAAGCTACAGAAAGCTACAGAATAACCCCTTTGCAATATGCGAGCTTGTCCCCAAAAAGTTACCCAAAAATTAGAAAACCCGCCCATAAATAGAGCTCCTCATTTTTTTGGAGCCAAAACAACATTCAAATTGAGTTTAGGTGGTTTGGCGCCAAAAATTTACAACATGAAGTTCAAATTTCAAAAGAGCATTTGTAATGGTATCTTCTAGAAACTGCGCCAACTTCCCGGGGCCATAACTTTTGATCCGGGACTCCGATTCGTAAACCGTTTGAACCGTTGGAAAGGTCTCGAAGTCAAGAACGTGCTTAAAATTTTATTTTCCAATTTTGGCAAGTTTTGGGGCTAATCTAGGAGCTCTAAGTGCCTCAAATCCCACTCGAAAGATTTTCAGGTGCAAATCTGGGAAACTAAAACTAACAATATCTTTCAAACCTAGGAGAGAAAATAAAACCGTAAATTGGGAATTTTATTATGAAAAAAAGGGTGTCCAAAAATATAAAAATATCTAAAAATTGAGAAACTTGAAATTTAACTATTTTTGGGTGATGCAAGATTGCCCTACACCACTGGATGCTCCTGCATCAGATTAGGGCTCGGTTTCTTTTTGATTTAGGGTTTTTTCATTACCCTAGGCCCAATGGTTTATTTTTCACATTGTATTAAAGAAAATAGGTACCTTTTATGATTTTTATTAGAAAAATCAAATACCATCGCCCATTTTCCCACTTCTTTACTTCATTTGATTTTGATTTCAAAATTAAATCTCCCGCTTTTAAATATACTATAATATTATATTTATATTATAATATTTATATTATATTATATTATATTATTATATATATATATTATATTATATATATATTATATTATATTACAATATAATATTATTATATAATATTAGTATTAATATAATATTATATAATATCATATTATATTATAATTTATTATTATAATATATTGTATTGTAATATAATATATTATTATTATTATACTATATTATAATACAATACACTTCCTCAATTCATTTTTTTTTAATTAACCACTTTAATATCATATTGTCTAATTTTTTGTGTGACTAATTATTTAGTCATCTTTATTTGTGTTTGAAATGAAAGATAGCCCTCAAAATTCAATTGGATTGTTTAAATCATATTTTATTTGTGAAATTGACCACAATTTCTCTTTGATACATTTGACATGCTAACACAATAGGAAAATCAAACTAGCTTCAAATCATAGTTAAAAACATTAACGATTCATTAACATAATGAGTAATAAAATTTAAAGAATGTAAATGTTAAAAAAATTTATAAAATATGTGAAGTCCTTAAGACTGCATCGAGAGCCAATGCCTTCCACGCAATAGGTATTTTTGGTGCATCAAGCAACCTAGGCAGCCAAATGGCCCACTTGGGTAGGGGTCCCATGAGGGGGGCTTAAGCTCTATGGATTATGATCAAATTTAAAAGAAAAAAATAATAGAGTAATAGTCATTTATTTAGTTATTAATTTAGTTAATTATTTAGTTATTTTTATTTGTCTGATATTAGTCATTTATTTAGTCATTTAGTTGTAATTTTACCTGATGACCAGATTAGTCACTTATAAATGACCAAATTAGTCATTTATTTGCCAAATTATACTAGTGTTAGTCATATGATTAAAATTTTTAGTCACATGACTAAAAATTTTAGTCACATAGTCATTTATTTGCCAAATTCTACTAGTGTTCAATCTCCAAGATCAAACATAACATATATTTCATGTAATTATATGGATGTAAGCTTCTCAAAATAGATCAAAATACTCCATTTCCCATCTCAGGAAATCAGCCCATAAAACCATCTCCTAACAATCCTCATCAATAAATGATATCTTAAAACACAAAAAAAAGGAGATAACCATGGTAAACATCCTTCAAATGAATCCTTTAGAACTAAATACAAAACTCAAGATCCATATCTATGTTAGATACAACATATATACACATGCTAAACCAATCATCAAATGATTCCAAATCCACTCATCATGAATCAACTCATTCCATGAGAATCAAAGCATGAACATAAAACATCTGAAAGCAATAGTGGGCAATACCTTTCAAATGATAATCTACTGAGTAGACCAAGAGTGGGGAATTAGAATGCTCCTCCAAGGTAACCAAATCCACTTGACTTCTCCAAGAGCAATCTCTTCATTGGTATCTATTGAACTCATGTCCAACCAAGGTGTATTCTCCTCAGACTTTCTACTAAAATCTCACCAAGAGTAACCATCACAACAAAAAAAATTCATCTTAAGAGAAATATAGCCTCACCTTATTATCCATGTATCCATGGGAACCTCCAACCAATCATCTCATTCTAAACTCCAAATACATCACAACACTATCATGAAGTTCTCAAGCATATGACCAATGCACCCAAAACACAAAGAATTACTAGACAACTATCAAAAGCTCCAATTATCTGAATTAGGAACTTATCATGAAATCATTATCTTACCATCCCCTTAAGGAGATCCCATGCTCTAGGTGAACATAAGATGGTATCAAGAGCAAAACATTATATAAAAAATCTAATGCACAATCAAGAGTATACCTTGACAAAACACAAACAAACTCTAAACCACATCACCTATCAAGCACCACCAACACTTCGATCAAAAAATCACAAGATTCTTCCATGGCTTCAAGATGTTACACATCTTCAAATAGTGTCCATGAAAATTTGAAAGAACCCTTCTACAACAATAGGATCTAAGAGCTCCTCCTAGTAACATCTGCAACACTAGAGAAGACTATCGATCACCAAGTGATGAATCCATAGTCATTACTAAAGCTCCCACTAAAACATGACAACCGAGCTATCAAGAATCATGACCCAACATCTGCCAATCTAAAAATAATTTAGGTCCACACATCAACATTTCCATAAAGTGGCACAAATATCTCCAAAACAAAAAGAGATTACCATCACTATCAAAAGCTTACACAAAGTAGTGTATCCAAGCTATCCATGACATCATGATACAACATGCTATAGGTCCCCATAACTAACTATTCAGGTACTCAACACCATCCATCCTATCATTTCAAAGAAACCACACCAATGCACAAGTTTCCATAAACAAGGCCAACTAACAATTCTACACTAACACTGAATCAACCTTGTGGATATAGATAGTCCACTTCTGAGTTATCTCACTATAGCCAATGGGTAGCTAATCCACCAATCGCATAACTCGAAGATCAATCACATCGAATGTGAAAACCCATCATCATACTTGAAACAACATTGAGGTCTCAAAGAGAATAACCACATAGACAACATGACTCAAACACTAGATCAAGTCCAAATCCGATTTTCCAATCATGTCTACAATGAGCACCATAGTCTAGGAAATGACCAAGCAACACCACAAGAATGTTAAGTGAAAAATCACCTACCAACAATCTCATGTAGAGAATACATCACACCTCCTCATACCATGCACACAACATGTATGCCAAATTGCAACTATCTCATCTAATACCACCCCAAAAAACCAAGGTCTAGAAAATAGCTTTAAATGTAACTCCACAAAACCACAAGTTTTTTCTTGACCATGTAAAACCTAGAAAACCACTATGTTCAAGAACACCCATGCACACCCATATCTAGTTCACATCTAGACAACTCAAAGATCTGTAACATAAACACCATAATAGTTAAACTAGAATAAAGGATTATCATGAATATGCATAACTATATATTCTTTAAACAAAAATCTACAAAACCCTCAAATCCAAAGAACATGGATTTGAGCAATGCAAGTACAACACATCCTTAAAAGGAAACACCAATTCAGGAACTTGAGGCCCATATCAAAATAGCTCCAAAACCATCAACATGCACATGCATCTAAGAGAGAGACATGATATTTCAGAAGCTTCCAGACCATCCAATGATCAACTCCATTGCCTACATGCAATTGGGGTAACATAAAGCTATTCCAGGACAAAACACCCAGCATAAGCACATTTCTCCATAACTGAGAAACAACCCAAGATTCTCCATATCATTAGGGATCCCCTCACATAGACACCCAATATGAAAGCTTTTGTGCAATGAAACCATAGAGTGAAATATTCCAACTCGTGCATCATGATTAAACTGCTACCAACTTATGAGCTTTAGGTCACATAATTTCAATATGACCAACTCAAGTTTCTCCATCTTCCCCATCCTTCATATTGCATATTGTCTCTTGGAACTTCAAAAAAAGAGAAATAATTTCTACTCACCAAAGGATCAATCCATCAGTCAATTGCTTCAGATTTCCTCAAGGCTACCACACTAAGAAATATTCACTGAAGGAATACCCAAAATAAGCAACACACTAGGAAAAATCAAATCCCAAAAGAAGGCTCTGATACCACTTGTTGGTAAATTTAAAACATCTTAGAAAGAAACATCCAAGATTAGTAGTGCCTTTGGTAGCTTTTATTTCATTAGATTGCCTCAAAGACATGAACTACTATGCCACAAAGAAGAATCGAACATAGTTCATTTCCCACATTAACCCTTAGAGAAAAGTTAATGCTAATTAAACTAGTTCCAAACAACACCATTAAATAGATTCAATCAAGTAGAACCATTAAACATAAAAGATGAAATAGAAAACATGAACACACAGATTTATGTGGGGAAAACCCTTTTGGGTAAAAAACCCCACACTCCAAAATCCTAGATTGCCATCGTAACAACATAATATTGTTACAAATAGAATTCAGACTCTAATCATTTATAGATTTTACATTTTGTTCCATCCAGAGAGAATTCAATAGAATAACCCATATTCTATTTCCCTCTCCAACTTCTAAAATTGTAGAACATTCAAAATTTTATAACATTTGTTCTCAACCAACAGGAAATGGTTTAGATCAACTTCCAATGAGAAACTATAGTAAATGGTCTAATTTTCTGCTATATCGAACCATCAAAGAGACTTCATTCACACTCCCTTTGAAATCACCAAGTCACTTTGATGTCCACAACACCTACCAAGTCAATTGGCCAACCAATTACCGCTTTCTAGCTCAACAATGATCGGGTCCCACTAAGGCATTCTCCATGAGTTACTAAGTCAAGAGATGTACACCACTTAGTCAATCCCATACACCCTGTAGGAGTCACTTGGGACCCACCACAAGAGGCACAAGGTTAGCGGGTGTCATTG
This sequence comes from Sequoia sempervirens, assembly GCA_007258455.2. NCBI lineage: Eukaryota > Viridiplantae > Streptophyta > Pinopsida > Cupressales > Cupressaceae > Sequoia > Sequoia sempervirens. The sequence goes on from VDFB02270651.1 coordinate 723,163,824, forward strand.
GATCAAACTTATCATAGCCATTTATCATGTTATATCATCACATCACCATGGTACCCACATCCATTAGCTTATTGACCTATCCAAGGGACCTAACCTAGGGTCCCTTCGATATCATGATGTCCCTCTGATAGGATTACTTTATATGATCCATTGATCCATCAAGGAGACTCAAGATAGAGTCCCACTGGAATGATCAACTCTCATCGGTGGAACATAATACCAAAACAGTCTTATTGGAGTATTGAAGAGACATGACTCTGAGTCTTGTCAATGACAATTCATCATGATATTGCTCCAATTTCTTAGTCATAAGAAAATCGAACGTCAAAACCTCTTCTCCGAGTTTATGAAGTTCTGAAAACCCATGACACAATAACAAAAAAGAGAACCTCAAAGTCGCTAAGTCGAGAGGCTATGAAACCTTAGAAGCCTGCGACTTAAGTTAGAAAAACTTGAAACTCGGTGACTTAAGTAACAAACCACTTCCTACCAATGGGATTTTGATCAAACTAGTATCTTTGTCTTGGTGATATTCAACTATTTGTTAGAAAATGTAGAGGACTGAACATCAGTACATTTGAGGCACCATTTCTCAACACAGATTGAAAGAATACAAAAATGTTGTCTAGGATTCAATTGAGTAGTTTGATGCTTTTCAAATTGATTGGATGGAAAGAGGATAGAAAAAAGTGGTAGACTTAAAAAAATTACATTAAGACTAGATGATATAACTTTTGTAGATATCTCTAAGGTTGAGGAACAAGCAAGGCCATCAATCCTAAACAAAGTACATAATTGGAAAATCTTCAACAATGTTGAAGATATTTTGAAATTTTTAAAGTGTGTTGATGAGTATGAGGGACAAGAGATTGATTTTGGTTCCTTTTTTGAGAATGTAGATGGTAAGGATACAATATTTTGGAATTACATAACATTCAACTGAAGATAAACAAAATCCCGAAGGGTCTTGTAGCCCTAGAAAGGGTATTTGATAGTCAAGACAAGAGAAATGTTAAAACAACTACCACCCATCTAGAGGGTTTGGAAGAAGTAAATTTGGGGGCTGAAAATGCCCCTAAAAAGGTATATGTCAGAATGAAAATGAAACCTAAAAGGAAGGAAATGGTGATTACCTTATTGAGAAAATACAGACATGTATTTTCTTGGTTATATGATGACCTAAAAGCATATAAAGAGGAATTATTCCAACATGATATTCCAGTGACAAAAAATGCCAAGCCTTTTAGGCAAAAGCAAAGATCCATTAATCCAACCTTAGCTCCAAAAATGCAAGAGGAATTTGTCAAGCTAAGGGATACTAGTATGATAATGAATATTAGGAATTCTTCATGGGTGTCTAATCTAGTGCTAGTTAGGATGAAAAATGGTGATATAAGTTTATGTGTGGATTTTAGAAATTTGAACATATCATCATTTAAGAATAACTATCCATTACCGAACATGGAAGCCATGTTGAATAAGGTGACAAGTTGTGATCTATTATCCATGATGGATGGTTTTTCTATATACAACTAAGTGAAAATGAATGAGTTTGATTAGTACACTACTACATTCATAACTCCATAGGGCACCTATATGTATGTAAGAATGCCATTTGGTTTAACTAACGTAGGTGCCACTTTCCAAAGGGCTATGGATGTAGCCTTTTCTAATTTTATTGACTTATTCATGGAAATATACCAAGATGATTTGAGAGCTTACTCCAAGAAAGAGGAAGAACAATGCATGCACTTGGAGAAGATTTTCATTAGGGCCTTAGAATATGGGATCTCACTAAATCCAAAAAAGTTTTCCTTTTGGTTTCTAAAGGAAAATTGTTGGGGAACATTGTGTCTGAGGGAGTGAGGATTGACCCTGAGAGGGTAGCTGCCATAAACAAGATTCCCCAACCAATGAATGGTAAAGCCATTCAGTCATTCTTTGGCTAGATTAACTTTTAGAGGAGGTTTGTAACAAATTTTGCATAGATTACAAGACCTATGTCCAAGATGTTGGAGAAGGGAGAAAAGGTAGTTTGGAGTGAGGAGCCTAGTCATGAATTCAAGAGTACAAAAAAGGCTATCAAGGAGTCCCCAGTTTTAAGGAATCCTAACTTTTCTAGGCCACTACAATTTTTTTCATTTACATCATTTCATACCATTGTGGTTGTTTAGATATAGAAAAATGAAGAAGGTTTTGAACAAATGATTGCTTTCTTTAGCAAATCACTTCAAGCTACAAAGTTAAAATAAGACTTGGTGGAGAAGCGAGCATATGCACTTGTTAAGGCTATGAAGAACTTCAAGACTTACCTAGTTGGAGCCATAGTCATTGCTTATGTCCCATCTGTAGCTGTGAAGGACATATTTACCCAACAAGTAGTCATGAGTAAAAGATGTGGGTGGATAAAAAAAATTCAATAATTCAATATTGACATCCAGATAACCAAATTGGTGAGAGGTCAAGGATTGGATAAGTTAATGGTTGAAGTGAACCTAGATGCCAATCAGATAAATATGGAAGGTGATTTTATAAAATCATTCATCTATGATATGGAGTGTTCTAGTTGGTATAAAGATGTCATTTATTACTTCCAAGGAATGCAATTCCCTAAAGGATTGAAAAAAAATGAGAAGATAACTCTTAAGTTAGATTCCATTAAATATGTGATTATAAAAGGTTAATTATGGTGGAGAAACTTGGAGGGTGTATTGTTGAAATGTGTTGATGAGACCAAGGCCTTTGAGTTGTTAAAAGAAATTCATGGTGGGGTATGTGGTAGACACTATATGGAAAAAATCATTGTCCATAAGGTATTGAGGACTGGATTTTGGTACCCTACAGTTTTTAAGGATGCATACAAACTGGTAAGACTTTTAAGGAAAGCAGAGATACGGAATAACTTTCCTAAAATTTCAAATCCATAGGGAAGTAAGCAGACAATACTTTTAATTTTCAAATTACAATCTAATTAAGACACACGTGAAAGATTTACAGAAATAGAGAAAATACACAAAGACAACTGAACAACAGATTTATGTGGGAAACCCTTTTGGGAAAAAACCCACCACACCAAGATGAATCTCTTTGTATTATAGTAACAACAAAATTACATACAATCAAAAATACAACTCTCTGGAATTTTACTATAGCTTCATTCACTGTTCATCAGTTACAAAAAAATCCTCTCAACAATTCTATTTCACTCATCGTATCTCCAAATCAGAATCGATCTTCTTTTATTTTATTCACATTCTAATTTTGTCTTTTGTGCATCCTTATCTGCCATTGCCAATCATAGACAGTTTCCTTTCGAGCAAATGATTTTTCCTTGCATGCAATTTTTTCCAGTGTTGCAACTGATGCAAATAACTAACTGTCATCCATTTGAAAACTGCTTCCTCTGATTGGTCCAGCAGGATGCCACATAGGATGGTCACATGGTCAATGGTATTCAAACTTTGTTGGCATCTCGGTGAGACACTAATAGTGTCTCCCCGATGACACAAAGTATTCACTATCGATATTGGCTTCAGACCCCAATAGTCAGCAAGAGGATTCTCATTCAACAAGACTCATACCAAAAACCATAAGTCATATCAAACTCAGAGAGAGCATCGGCAAGACATATCAATCTTGCCAAGACCTCATATCAAAGTCTTCAAGTCATGCCATCGAGTGATTTCCATTCGGCGTGACAATCGCATTTCAATGAGACTCATATCGAAGTTAGAAGTCAGAACAATGAGTTATACTATTAGAAAGACACTTCATTCTCACCAAGACTTTCCATTGACCACTTCATGCTACACCAAAGCCTTACTACTATCAGCAAGACCCCATGGTTTCGGTGAGACTTCATACCAAAAGAAAAAGCTTCCACCGAATGTCACATACTGTCAGCAAGACTCATGTCTTTCACTGTGACCTTTCTCCGAGTGCCCCAAGTCTTATTGAAGACTATCGGCGTGACTTACCCAAGTTGCCAAGACTTCTCAACAAAGTCTTTTGTTACCATGAAGACATACTCCCGTCAGTGTGACCTAGCTTCATCGTTGAGACATCTCCCCACGACCTTTATGTTACCCTGATAGCTGAACATTATCAGTAAGACATTTCATACTAGCGGTGACATCTTATTGAAACCCTTGTTTCGCCGATAGAGCCAGATACTATCAGTGAGACATTCCAAGTCGGTGAGACCACATACTAACAATAGACCCTTCGGCCAAGTCTCCCCGATGCCCGATAAGATCACACTGTCGCCTGAAGGTTTCCATTCGCCAAAAGGTCATAGTGATAGACTTTTCGGAAAGACATTAACCCTATCATAGTGATAAGAAAATTTCAAGAACTTCAAAATAGTTAGTCACCCAGACATGAACAATGTCACAATGACTTTGCCTTCAAGGAGTTTCATGTTAGTAAGGATTGAGGCACATATTCCAACAAGAATATGTGATGCATTCCAAATGTTTTCTAGGAAACTAAAATTCTCAAGTAACTTGCATTTTAGACTAGTTCCTGTGTAGAAACCCTTTCAAAAATGGGGTATTGACTTCATTGGAGAAATATTTGAAAAGTCTAGTGGGGGGCATTCATGTAATCTTGTGGCCATAGACTACTTTACAAATTGGGTGGAAGCCATCTCAACAAAAATATTGAGAAACAAGTAGTCACAAACTTCCTAATGGAAAATATATTAACCAAATTTGAAGTACCTGAGAAAATTATCTCAAATAATGCAATGTGCTTCAAATATGAGGAGTTTATAGAATTTTTCTCAAAATTTGGAATCCAAATGTCATACTCTTCACCATATCATCCTCAAGGAAATGGCCAAGTAGAATCAAGCAATAAAAGTTTGATGAAAATTATTGAAAGGATTCTTGAGAAGAATAAAAGAGCTTAGGATTCTAAGTTAAAGTTAGCCCTGTGAGGGGATCAGGTGATAGTTAAGAAGGCCACTAGCTATGTAACTTTTGATCAAGTATATGGCATAGTACCTAAGTTACCACAAAACAACCTCATGCAGATGTATAAGTTTTTCCAGGAGTATGATGAGGACACCTGTGACAAAATACAATGTAGGATTGATGCATTAATGGAAGTAGATGAAACAAGGAAGGATGCTTAGAAAAAAAGTGCCAAATTTTAGTTGCAAGTCAATAACTTTCATTACAAGAAAGCATCCACAAGAAAAATTCAAGTAGAAAACCTGGTATTGATGTGGAATGCAAGATCTGAAGATAAGGGAAAACATGGAAAGTTTGAAGCATTATGGCTTGGCCCTTATTTGATCGACAACATTCATGGTGAGCATTCATATTTCCTACAAGAATTAATAGGTGAAATTATTGAGCTACCAATACATGGATAGTTCTTGAATCCTTATTTCTTTTGAAATATGTTCTATTCCATGTATGTTGTACAGTCCTATAAATGTTATGTAGAGGTGTGTTTGCTTTGGTCTAGGTCTCTTTCCTTGTTCGGGTAGGTCCTTGGTTTTTGGTTTTCTATGTTAGGTCTGCTTAACTTGAGATTTGAAATCTTGCTATGCCTGCAAGAGGCACGCGTCCCCAGTTGGAGCCACTAATGGAACCCCTAAAAATGCTTCATATTCCATCTTAAAATTTTGTAAAATTTTGGTTAAATCCATCTCTCTAGGCTTAGGTTTTTGTTCACTATCACTATTTTAGGGTTTATGTTACTAGAACCCTTCCTACGTAACCCTTAGGTTTGCATCCTTTCCAATGTTCTAATTCATAGTTGACCCCCTATCACTAGAACCTATTCATGTAATTTGCATCATATGCCATTAGAACCCATGAAGTAACTGACCCCTCATGCATAGGTCCAAAACATATTTTATTTTGTAAGGTCGATCGATCAACCTAGTTTGGCCTTTACATCCTTTGGTTAAAATGGTTCTAAGTCTATCAAGGCCTTTTCTTACAAGTCCTAGGTGGTCCTTTTTAAAAAAAAACTAACAATTAACATGTGTAGATCTCCTATTTTGTGAGGACCGTCCAACTGATGAGAGCACATATTGACCGCTCCACGCGCCCTCATTCATTTTTTTTTCTTAAAATATTACCATGGGCTAGAGGGTGAGTGTCATGTTTCCTCTGCATATGAGGGCCCAAACTCCATTGAAAATACTGAAGGTGGTGAGATAAAGGACATCAACAATGATGATGAAGTGACGTGGTTGCATTTGGATCATTCCTTGCTTCCCCATTTAGATGATTTTTTCTTTTAAATACTATCATCGAGTAGCAGGTGGAGGACATTTGTCTATGGGGTCCAAAGGCTTTGAATAAGGAAATCTCTTCGTTTCAATGAGATTAACGATTGAGGAGGGGTGATGTGGGTTAGTCCTGACCAATCCTCGCCATCCTATGGGGGACCCATCTTTTCCTCTCATATCTCAATGGGGAAGTGGGAGAATGCCACGTGATGTCACCTGAGATATGAAGCAAACATTATGAAATGGAAGAAAATTAATGAAATGCTTCCCCATAGATTGAGGATGTTAAAGTTCTTATTACTAAAGGGAATTTTAGAGGCACACGCTATAATAGCAAATGGATCTTTTAATCATGACCTTTGATTGGGCTAGAGGGTTATGTACATAGGCATGTGAGATCATGTTGAGATGTGCAGGCGTTGAAAGTGGGAGATTTAATTTCGACCTTTCCCCATCTCCCCATGCATAAAAATTGCACATGGCTTAAGATTCATGAGGAAGTGGGTAAGTTTACACATGGCCTATCTTCAATGATAAGGACATGGTGGAGCCCACAAAACACTAGCAAGTGGCTCCACATGGCTTGATTGGATTGGATAAAGTAAACGGTTGTGCACATTCAGCTTTTTCATACTAAGTTGGCTTAATCTAGATCAATAGTCATTTTATTTTGCTACAAGATCAATAGATAATATTCAAAGTTGAGATCAAGATAAATTGAGATATTTTGGTTCACATGAGAAGGCCATAATGGCAGATAGGATGTTGAGCTACCAAATTAAGAGTTGTCATGTCTTTAAAACTTTTTTTAAAAGATAATTGAGGATTGATAAAAACATTCTACAGATCTAGAGAAGCTTGTGTTGCATTTTTTAAGCTAGTTCGACACTAGAGTTAGGGTTTTGAGCTTGCACCAAACCAATGAGTTGGTATACTATATCACCTATGAAATTATTAAAAACTTGCTCAATTATACTTTCTCTGTTATTCTATCACTAGGGTTTTCTTCTTTTTTCATTTCTTTTAAGGTTTGATGTTCATTTAAGAAAATTTAGTAAGTCCTACATTACTATAATTTGTGTCAAACCCTTGTTCAAGCTGTAGATTTTATTTTGTGAAACCGAAAACCCTCATTTATAAAAACCCTTAAGTCATGGCTTCCAAAATGAAAGTGTCTTCCTCTAAGGAGGAAACCTCTAAATCCAAAAGACCTTTGAGTAAGGACCTAGCTAACAAGCTGCCACCCTCGACCAATGAAAAAACCAAGGGCCAATTTATTTTTAGGGGTACACAAGTAATTGACAACCCAGTCAAAAAATATTGTACTATTAGGGATGCCAAATTTTCGTGCACTAGATGGGGATTGTTTTGTAGCTTGTTTAGAAATAGGAATTGTGGTGTTCCAATTGGTAACGCTTGGAACCTCAACTTAGGAAAATTGATTGTGTTGAATGTATACCTAGTTATTGATTTGTTAAGAGCAATAGCTATCAACAATGATCTAGTCACCAGGACTATGAGGTCCTTTGAAAGAATTGACATGGTTAAAGTCACCATGGAATAAACTGCTCGTGTTTTCAAACTCACCAAGTGGAGTGATGATATGACTAAAATTGATGAAAAGGATCTTAGGTAAGAATATGATAAAACTAAATATGAATTCAAGGTCCATATATTTCCAAAGTATCTAGCAAAGATTAATGGTTGTAAGGTTACATTGGGACCATTTGATAAAGAGCCTTCTCTTGTTAATTATTTTGTCCCTTCCAAAGAACTTGCTACTCCATTTATCAGATAATTGGCTATGACCTAGTTAATAGAATTCCCATGGCTTGGATGTATATGGTGGAACACATACAACACCCCTACTATTGCATAATATATTATTATGCAAGGTTTCTTGCAAATAAAATTCATGAGGGTTTGGTAAAGTTGAAGAAGGGTGAGATGGGGGTAATATTTAGTTAGTATTCATTGCTCATGAACATGTTTCTATTCAAAGGTGCACCTTACTTTGGGAAAAATATGACATTGGATATGAAGGAGGGTAACTTATAATTACCTATCTAGTGTTGGACCATTGTCTTAGATAAGGATGACATAACATTTGATTATATGATATTTGAAAACCAATTTTCCTTTGAGTTGACAAGAGCCTTGGTTATGAATGTGCCAAGAGTTCCCAAGGCCCTACATGAATTCTTGAGACCTAAAGATAGGAAGCTTGAATTGGGGGTTAATCATAATTGGGGAGATGTTATCCCTTATCTTGCATATACGATTTTGAGAGTTTATGGTGCCACTATCCCACCTTACTTTTTTCCTAAATATGTACCAGAATTAATTGGGTTTCTTGAGGTGATGTATCAATTGGGAAGTTTGGAGAAAAAATATTTGTTGGATCAGGGGAAGGGAACTTTTTTCCCCTCATATACATGCTTCTCTAAGTTTGTAATGATTAAAGGAGGTCATAATAATGTAATATACTTAAAATATTTCACATGAAGAGAGAAGTGTCAAGAAAGTATCATGATCCTGAAGGTTTCATGGCCTGGTTAAAAGAAAGGAACAAGAGTTCCAATTTTGTGCATATTTTCTAGTACCTTGAAGATATAATAAGGAACATCTTTGATCTTGTCGAGCAAGAGAATAGAAAAGAAAAGTGGATTCCTTTTAGAAAAATGCAAAGAAAGAAAAAGGAAAATGATCCTAAATTCGTTGCTCTTGCAAAAATCCCCAATATAATGCAGAGAATGGAGTATGTGTTCTAGAACATTGAAACAATATTTGGTCACCTTGGAGGTGAAAGAATGATTCAAGACAAGGGGAAAGCCCCTATGGAGGAGGAACATGGTGGAGGAGAAATCCCTATTATGGAGGAAAGACCTATAGACCAACCTCCTAAGGAACAAAAAATAAAGGTTTTCATAAGGAGAAAGAACAAAGCAAAGAAAGATGATGCAGTAGTTGCTCGCTCTCAACAAGAGGAGAAAATACCTCCTTCTCCAATGCCACAAATTCCACTACCATTCCCTTTGAGGTCCACTGCATTTGAAACTATGGACATTAATTACCCTTCACAACATGCCTCAGCACCAAAAGAGCCACTACTAAAGAAATAGAAAGTCAAATTAAATAGTTTGGTGGATTATGATGATGATGAATCTGACAAAGAGATTTGGGTGTTTGAGCATGAAATGCAATAGGAAATTCCACCAGCACCATAAATGATTGTTCCAAAACAATTGATTAAGAGGTTGAGGAAGGATGATCACATTGGGATAAAAAAATTTGATGATCTCAAGGTGGAGGCTTGCACAAAATTCAAGGATGATGATTCATTTATAAAATCCCAAGCTTTCATGGAATTTTTCTATAGGGCTTACAAGGATGAATATGTTGCTATTGTAGCTAAGCAAAGAAGTCTTCATCCAAAGTTTCCAAAGGAAACTATTCAAGCACAAGTCCTAAGAGAAATGAAAGCCAAATTTCATAGAATGATTGCAACAAAAGGTAGAGAATTGGTAAGAAATAGTGGCATGTTGTTACCATAGTGGGATCTGGCCTTTGCTATTGCTTTTGATATGATAAAGAGATGCACCAAACCACTCTACAATTCAAAAGAAGAAGCTACAATTGCACTATAAGGATAAAATTACCGTGAGCAATAAGATGCATTAGCTATATCATCCATAGCCCCAAGCACAAGGAAGCCTAATGTTGTAGAGCCTACACCAGACTACAAGGGAGGTCTAATAATAAAGAGAGTGTCAGATACATTAGCTCTTGAGGTAGAAACAATGTCAGTGCATGTTGCTCACTTCACAAAAACCACAATGGAGTTGGTAATTATAGAAAATGAAAAAAAAAGGAAGCAATACAATGACTTGTTGGTTGATTATGGGAAGACTGAACAACAAAAGATGTAGATGCAAACATAGATAGCATTATTGAAGGAGAAATTGCTAAACTTGCAACCAAGAGAGCAAAAGTAGACTAATTTGGCCTCCCTACTACTTCACATGAACCAACACTTACTGACTATACTCCTAACACAAGTTCTTCATGGGAAATTGAGCCATATAATATGGGAACTATACCTATTTCAGTGGTAGAGCTAGACACATCCAAAGTACCACGAGTAGAGGAAGGTGCTAGCAAGGAGGAGTTGCTCAAGCATCTAAGTGATTACAAAGAAAAATATGATAATCACAATAGGGAAATCTTTATCAGTAATATAAAGATCGTCACTATAGTCTTGGAGCACTTAAATAGGGGTATTAATAACAAATTAAACAAGATTCATGATAGTTATTCCTCCATGAATTCTGCTATAAATAATTTTGGCCTAATGATAAGGAGAGAGCTATTTCTCTTGTGGATACATGGATCCCCAGGTTGCAAGAGTTGAGAATAGTGTCTTTTGGAGCCAAGTAGGATATTGACCCCCCTAAGAAGCTTAAGCCCACCATTACTATTATAAATAAGATTAAGGAATTTAGGGGAAATATTGAGCCTTTGGAGACCAAGATAGGGGAATTGATAAGAAAATTTCATGAAACACATCAATTCCTCCTCCCATTTATTTTAAGGGATGATGGTAGCATAAAAACCCTATGAGAGTGAAGAAATGAAACTAATGATGTCATTTCAAGTCAAGCTACTTCAATTTGTTAGGAACATGATATGGGTACACTAAAGAGGAACATGGACATCTTGTCCCATGTAGAGATTTCCCTGATAGAGTTTGATAAGGAATCCAATCAAGTTTATACCAAATATTTACCTTACAGACAAAAGGCTGATAGTGTCATGAAATTTAGCTAACCCACTGAAGAGGAATTTCAGGATTGGAAGAACAAATAATTGGACATACTGGAGGATTGAATTGCAATGGTGGGGTGGTGAGTATAGTTTTGGTATTGAAGTCTACAACCATGATGATTAATGGATGTGAGAGGAACAATGCATAGCCTAGAAGCAGTACATATTAGGATTTTGTTGAAGTATTGCAAACAATATTGTTCTCTCTCCAACATGGAAATTAGTGGCACAAGTGTTGATTTGGATGGGTTAGTTTTTATCTTTCCGTTGCTTTTCATGATTTTAAAATTTATCTAATGGGGCATGCACGTGGTAAATACTTTTGGCTCATGAAGAAAATATTTTGGAATTTGTTGCAACAGATAAAAGATTCCTTTTGGAAGATGGGTGTATCTTCTTCAACATGTGCAAATAAGTTTTGTCTTATATGTTTTCCCCCCACTTTCAAATGATGCAAATATATCTACTTTGGGAATCTTGAAATTGAAAGTGAAATGTTTTTCAAATGTAAATGTGACATTAATTGTAATCTGGTTATGTGAATGGTGGATCTAGACTTGCACAAACACAAACAACAAACACAATATTAGTCAATTATGTAAATCAAATCCATCATTCTCCATAAGATTCATTTGAAGCATGAAGAAAAAGAAATAAAGTAAAGAACACAAATGAAATCAAAATAAATCTTATTCAAATGCTCAAAATCTCAATCCCATGGGGGAATTGGTGTTATTTTGATGTGGAAAATAGCCCTTTCTCAATTCCTTGCAAGCTTGATGATGATCAATGGTGCTCCTTGATAAAAAATTCCATAACCTAGCTATGAAATTGATGAAAACTATGGAACTTGGATGAGAATGGATGAAATTGCTCAAAACGTGATCATGGTGTTGCATAAAGTTGTGGATGAAAATGCCTAAGATTGGATCCCAAATTAGTAAAAGAGCCCTCTATTTATAGAAGAGAAGGATGGAGGAATGAGCCAAAAGGATGAATGTGGGACAAAAGATCAACTAATAGCACAATTCCACTTGTCAACATGTGAATGGAGAGAGGTGGAGCACATTTTGTTGAATGTGCACATAAATTCTATTAGTTGGATATTTGAAATTGGAGAAGTGACATGTTGGAGGGAGAAGAAAGAAGAGTTAATGCCACTTGGCTCAAGAAAAAGGACATGTAAGAGGCCTTTAATGCCTTGTTGGATGGACAAGTCCTTTTGGGAGGTAAAATTCAAACTTGAAGAATATTCCAACTTGATGCCATTTTGAATGAAAATAGATGAATTATAAATCAAATAAATTGATTTACTTGCACAAGTTGAAAAATATAGAGGATTTGATGGATTAGAGTTAGTGTTAATCGGGATTTGATTAACTTAGATGATAATTAGCTGATTTGACAATTTGATTTAGACTTTTGGATTTATTTAAATCAAAATGAGAGGAATAATGATGTTTAGACTTAATTAAATAAAGTTGTATTTAATTAATTAAAAGGAGATGGTGTTAGATTTAAATCAAATAAATTTTAGTTTATTTAATTTAAGGGTGATGACTTTAGAACTTAATTAAATAAAATGAATTATTTAATTAAAAGAGGAACAAAATGATTTATTTATTTAATAAGAGATAATGATTTAATCAGATAAACTTGGTTTATTTAATTAAAAGATGAAATATGAGGAATTTAACCAAATAAAGATTATTCAATTAAATGGTCAGCAAAGGAGATTATTCAGGATGAACTAGTGTTAGTAAATCAGGATTAGGTGCATGAGATCAATCGTTATATTTTTCGTGTCTATAGGTTTGATGCTTGTTACTACCATGTTTCTATAAATGGAAATTCATGGCCAATTACACTGGTATTTTGATGGTTAAGCGATTTTGAGCTCATGCATGAGTAATTTTGATAATTTCAAGCACAAAGAAATAGATTAATGTTAAGTCTTAGGAATGTATTCAGATCTGTAATAGGCTTGATTGCTCTACAATAGAAAAGATATATGAATGATAATTACAAGTTCTATGAGTAGTTTCTCTGCTTTGTAATTTTGGCTTCTAAATTATGAATAAAGGAATCAAGGTTCATTTATTCATCCTCAATCACTCTGATTGAATGTGTGATTTAATCTTTTGATTTAGTTCAAAGAGCTAAATAAGTGCTTAAATGAGATCATAGATTTTTAAGTGAAATTCAAGAATTGTTAAGAAGTTTCTAATTCTAGACATATCGAGTTGTGTTATAAAGTAGTATACAATAGTCTACAAATACTTGTTTCCATATGCTAAATGTATTATGGTTTATTGCATATGTGAATCTGTCGCCCTTAGATAATGCACTAGTCCATTTTTTTGGTCACCTCTAATGTTTGTGAGTAGCCTGTACCTGACAAAGAACACAAATATTTACAACAATTTTTGACACACCTATAATTATAGTATAGTGTTATGAAGTATTTCACATTCCTAGCTGTAGGTGCAATACATTAAGGGGTCTACTAAATCCTTAAGGAATTTTGTCTATTTGCATCTGATAGGGATGTATCTGTTTGTTTTCAATGTTTTGTGATAAAATGGCATGAGATTATCATATAGACATTGTCAGGATCTCCCTCTTGGGTTTCATAGAGCCTAAAGAGTAAAGGTCTAGCCTAATAAAGCTAGTAATTTTTTGTTGGCCAATCCTTGCCTTTACTTATCATTAGATTCTAGAAAATTCATAGGTAAACAGTGAGATCAAGTATGGTTCTTAAAATACAACCATCAAGAACAAGCTTTTGAATTGTTGCACATGCTAGTTCTTCCTTCTGAATTGGATTAGGAATACTTACATTCTACATTTCTCAAGCTCTAAGGATTCCATATATTTAAAAAAAAATTAGCTTATCCTTCTAGGTTCATGCCTCCATAGGCACATGTCCCCTATGAGTCACTAGAAAATGTATAGCTTTTGTTTTTCTCTTAAAATTGTGTATAAGAGTGAATTTACATCCCCTATGCAAATCCCCTTTTTTCCTTTATCCAACTTAGAAACCAAGTTTGGAGGGTTAATTCCACCTAAGCCCATTGTTGGTAGTCCACTTGGAACCTATTTTGAGTGTCGGTGGAGGTGTTTTTGTCTAGGACACCTGTGCAATGCATAGACATCTACGCGAGGTGCTTACGTCCCTGGAAAATTCATGCGGCTGAACCTACAAAGTCATTACACTTCTCATTGGCCCCTTCATCTGACTGACCCAAATATTTTCATTTTTCTTCGTTCCCTCTTCAAATTCACCCCTTCAACATTCAATCCAACTCTTCAATAGATCATGGTGTCATTCTTGCACTCTCACATCCACTTACAAGCTCACTTCCACTCACTTCAAGGATCCAATCATTCCATTGCAGCCAAAGCTTCACTTCATCACTTTAGTAGAGCACGTTTGGGACCATGCCATTGCAACAAAGGCTTGAGTTCTTCTCATTTCTCCCTCAAGCAGCCTTGAGTGCTCTTGGTGGAGGTGGTAAAATTCCCTCTCCTCTCCTCTATCACTTGGTTGAGTAGCATAGTACTGCTTTGAAGTGTTTGCATTCTCTTTATTACATTATTTCTCTCTCATTTCCTTGGTTGTCCATGGAGGTGGAAACATGTAAACGGGGGCCTGACTAAGGTAGGCCCCTATACAACTACCCAAAATTTTCCCTCTTTTTGTGTGTAGGTATGCGTGCTTTGTGGAGGATGACCTGGTGAATGAATTCCTTGGTGAAATCCTTCTTATTCTTCTTACAATTGCATTTTTGATTTATAACATTAGAGAATATTTCATTTATTTACTTGTGTCATTCTAGCCCTTTAGTTGAGTAGCTAGGTCATTAGTCATTTTAGCAGGTTTAACCTTGTTTCTACTACTGTTTGGTTGTATAGATGACAACATACTTTTGAGATGTCAGCATGCCATGCTATCATCCAAAAATTGCACTTTCATCCTCGGGTAGAGAGCTCCCTAAGGCACAAAGTTGAACCTGAAAACTGACTCGCCTAGCCTCACCTTAAAACTCAGGATTGTAAAGTGATTGTAGGACCTCATAGTCCTTGTCATTCTCATCCTCATACCCTAAACATTGTACTTAGTTGAGGTAAGTTAGGGCAGCCTCTCGCATCTTGACCCTCTATAACCTGGGGTCTTGCATGCGGCGGTCCCCCTCTCTTACTTTTTTGGTGAACTTGACGTGAACCAATGTTTGTTTATCTGTCATTGTTGAGACTTCCCTCAAGTACTTCATGATTGTTATGTTATTGAGTGTTGTGAAAGTTTATGAGCATCACAACCCAATCCACAACTTCTTGGCATATCGTGAGGAGAAGTAAACAACACCTCTCAATGGATGGGACGAAGGCCTCACTTTGTCTCTCTGTAGGCCTTTTCTCTGGTCCTACCATTAGTTTGGCTATGCAAGAGTAGTTATTGAGGAATGAGATGGGATTCACTAATGAAACCGGTCACATTCCCACTCCTCCTACATCTCCCATGCCATCATTGGTGGATGAGCATGAGGTTGTTCAAATCCCTACAGAATATGTGTTTGCCCTTGCTAAAGGACTAGGTGACCTGGAAAACCATTTGGAAAGAAATCTAAAGATGGATAGAGCCGCTCGGGTCATTAGTGAATTAAAACAAATGATGGGTAAAGATCGAATATGTGTAGAGCTTCTAAGTAGTCTCCTCGGTCTTTTCCGAAGCGTGTGATCCTTCGAGAAACCCTAGCTTTGCACAAGGAGTTACCTTGGAAAAGCATGAAGGATAGTTAGGGGTATCAATGCTTCCCACTTTTGTTTACATGGCCAATGTAGTCCCTTCTATAAGTATCCCTTTTGTTCCTAAGTAACCTAAAACTATCAAAGTGAATAAGGTCCTGTTGGGCTTTAACTTTACCCCTTCTATCACCTCTGGTGGTGGTCTTGGCAGACTGAGTGGTGGAGGCTTTGGTAGTGGTGGTGGATTCAGTAGTGGAGGTGATACTAGTGGAGGCAACTCTGGTGGAGGTCATGGCGATGGTTCCAATGGAGGCCCTACTGGTGGCAGTGGCTCTAGTAGTGGCTCTAGTGAAATTCATATTGGTGGAAGTTCTCGAGGTGGACTTGGTGGTGGCTCTGGAGGAGGTTCCTCTAGCCCTCTATCTTCTAACGACCCTAATCTAAACACTTCGCTTCAGAAAATGGGTAAGATGCAAAGCCAATTGGCAAGCCTTTCCTAGGCCTCTACTAAACCTATCTTCTATCCTTTCTTCTGGCATAGCCCATTGTCGATTTCCATCTTGAACACTCCCTTCCATCAAGGAATGGAGATCCCTAAATTTGAGAAGTTCAGTGGCAAAGGAGATCTATAGACACATGTGTTTGCCTTTAACACCCTTTGCATGGACTTCTTCCATCATGATGTGTTGATGGCTAAACTATTCCCCCAATCTCTCAAGGACACAACACTTGAATGGTACTGTTCCTTGCCTGAAAATTCTATCTTCTCATTCGATCAACTTGTAAATCAGATCCTTAGACAATTCCAAGCAAACATCAAGCCAAAGATGACCTTTCCGGATCTCGTCCAATGTAAACAAGGAGATAATGAAAAGATTACTGATTTCATAGTGCGTTATCAAGTGCTCCTTTCAAAAATCTCATATCAAATGCCCAATTCTAACATGCAAAAGGTGTTCATAAGAAATTTACAAAGTCCTTGGCAAGATAAGTTTTCCTTGATGAAATACCTTTCTTTTGCGCATTTGTGTGCACCTTTGCGAGAGTTCCAACAAATAGTTGCTTAGTTTGGGGGACCCTCTTTGTGTTCCTATTCTGAGGGAAAATCCATCGTATCAATCTCTGCAAAAGGTAAATTTTTTGTGAGTACAGTAGCCATTGTTGATGACAATGGCCTCAAACACAACTGAAAGCTCATGAAGTTGTCAGAATCTTATACTTCCATCTTACAAAAGTTGTTGAAGGATAAGATCATAACTTTACTGACCCCTAAGCCTATTAAGGAACCCTACCCCAATTGGTATGATGTGAGAAATTATAGCCAAGTACCATCATATTAATGGGCATGATACTGAACGATGTATGCAGCTACATCATGAGATACAAGACCACATCGAGGATGGTACCATTTGTCTCAATGGGAATAAGCAGAACACTAAAAAATTAGTGGCGAAGGAAAATAGTGAATTGTAGATATACACATACCCATTTCCATCACACTTTGCTAACATGATTATTGATCACACTAATTTTGTCACCCAACCTGAGGCCTATGTTAATATGGTCATGGTAACTCCCACTGTTCCACTCGCACTCGATTAACAAAATGTTACCTTTACATCACATGATTTTCCCTTAAATAACAAACCTTCACCTCTCTACATTCCCACTCATGTCAATTGTAACATTATGGAAGGATTCTTGATTGACCCCTTGAGTTGTGCGAATGTTATTACTGAAGAAAAATTGGTATTAAATTCACTGCAAAAGGAAAAATATGAAGAAACAAAATCTACCATCTGTACACACGATGGTATGAGTCTGAAACCCTATGGCTTGATTATTTTTTCCATCTTGGTTTGACCTAGGGCTATCGACACAATCTTCAATTTCATCCCAGAGTCAGATCTATTCAGAGTGAAGTTGGGCATTCCCTGGTTAGCTTCCATGAATGGGATCACCACCATTCTTCACAAGTGTTTAAAATTTTCCCATGAGGATGTCATGCATGTAGTATATGACACCAGATATTATCCCTTGGTATCTCATGATAGATATTCATTGGATCACTTATGGCCCTCCCTGATCAATCTGCTTCCTCTTAGAACAAACCTACTTTACAAGAACTACGTGAACTATAAAACTGGGGGAAAAGGGGAGCTAGAGCTAACCCTTCCTATGACAGAACAATTGGATGCCTCCTCTTCCTGAGAAGAGAAGAAGAATCATGCACTGAGGTGCTATTCCTTCTCCAAAAGAGAAGGATAAGTCCACATTGAATCCTTCCCCTTCTGGTAAAGGTAAGGAGAAGGCTACACCGGCCACTCCCTCTTTTCTGAAGAAAGAAGAGAAGCCCATGTCGACTCCCTCTCCTTCTCACAAAGGTAAAGAAAAGGTGACTTTTTCTTGGACAGCCCCAACCTCTCCCCTTTCCTAGGAAGATTATTAGATGAGTAGACCCAGTGGCTACTGACTGAATCTGATGATCCCTCCTTGGTGTAGGTCCAAGATTAGGATCGTGGACCTCCCTAATGAATATCTTGGACCGTGGTACTATTTATACGGCAGAAAGAAAGGTTGTCATAGATAATTTGATCTAAAGCCTCCCATCACTCCTACTCTTAAGACAGTGAGCAAAAAAGAGGCCTGCTACCGAGGCTCTTGAGTTGTCTCCTCCTATCGCTACTTAGCCTACTCCCCCTGCTCCCATATTAGAACCTATTCCTCTGCCTAAAATGGTTGTAGTGGATGTTCCTATGATTGAGTAGGAACCTCTTGCCCCTTCACAAACTCTAGCCTCTAAATCCAAGAGTTGCAGAAACCACCTTGCACATGAACACAAGCACTGGTGAAAGGATCTCCTGGACAAGCAAGCTACCTCGCAACAAAAGGAGGAAGAAATGACTACTCCTATTTTGGGACCTCCTATCGTGTCTTCTTCCTCCCTTCCTTCTACTTCTCTCTAGTCTGGTTTGCTCTCGGCTTCTGTTGCAAGTTCGAATGTGCCTAACCCTAAATGGGTACAGGTGTTCATTGCTCCTTTAGTGGAGCTTCCTTCGCTAATGTCTATTCTAAATATTTAGCCCTTCCTGAAGCCTATGGATATGGTTAACACTTCAGTTGTATCTGTTGCGGTTCTTTCTTCCTCTTCCTCTACACCCCTAGCTTTGTCTGTGGGTAGCTCATCTCCTCCGATGAAGAAAGAGGTGAAGGATAGTCCTTCTAGTGATGAAGGATGTAAGAGGATTCCACCTTCTTCACAAGGTGGTCCTGTGCTAACTTGTTTTGTCCTTGTGACAGAACTAGTCCTGGCTTCCCCTAAGTTTGTGACTACTCCCAAGTCATTCGGTGAGCTTAGCGGTGGACCTCAGGCACAACCTATCCCATCCATAGAAGAAAGGCATGGCACTCCTGTAGGGTGCGTGTTTAACTTCATGGATGAGGTTCTGGCCCTGTCGATGATCTTCACAAAATCGTTGACTTTGACTCCACATGAGCTCGATGGAGAGGACCTTGAGGGGCCCTCTTCCTTGGCCCTTATTATGGGAGGGTCGGATGCTCCTCCTCTTAACATCCTACCATTGCATGCTCATCCTCCTTCCCCTTATGAGGATTTAGATTGGAAAGCAAATGACCTCTTAGCCGATCAATGTTAGGAGGAGGCCCTTTCTTGATCTTGTGTATGTGTGTGTATGTCTTTTGATGTGGTCCCACGTGTTTGTGCTATGTGTTCCTAGATGACCCTCATCACCCACATTGGTGCTTGGATACAAGTGTGGTTTTTGTATCAAAAACCTTCTATTTGTATCATCATTCTTCCATGTTTTTGCTTGGTTTTTGTTAAATTAAGGATGATGCAAAGCATTGGGGGAATTTAGGCTTCCCATCCATGTTGACCCAGTTTTTTATTTTTACTTTTTTTTCCATGCATTCTTCCTTATCTGGTTGGGGATTGATGATCTTTCACCTTGCATTGTGGTTACCTATTATTATATGAGCTCAGAAAGATCTGACCCCGCTAAACTAGATCCCCCTATGTCCTTTGTTTGTACTTTTTATTTCTCTTTTGTTTTGTCTTTATCCTTCTCTTATTTTCTTGAGTTGTCCTCCTATGTGTGACAATGTTCCTCTTCAACACTTCAATTTTCAGAAAATGAATTCATTTTCAATGAATCTTTTCTCGAGGATCTCCACAATTATTTTCCTGAGAATTGCATTCTCAACACGGAACCCCAACAAAACATTTTTCCTTCATCACGGGTTCCTAAAGAAAGGACTTGAAGACCTTCCTCTAAAGTGGGAACAGTTTTTATTTCCCCTTGCACGGGGGCATATCCTTCCTTTCGAATTCCTTGATGAAGTGAACATCTTTCAAAAGGATTCCTTGATGATGAATCACTCTAAAAATAACAACTACTTTTGAATTGTGTGTCCCTTGAGTGGACCCCCCCTTTTCCTCATGGTGGGTTCCTAAGGGACCCTTCTTTCAAAGCCTCTATTGTGAATGTAATTATTTCACGTCTAGCTTGGGGGCAGCTTGATTAGATTCATTTTGTTCACTCTTTCATATCTAGCTTGGGGGTAGCCTGACTAGACCTTACCTTTCAAACAACACATCCCTTGAGTGGACCCCTCTCCTTTTGAAGGGTTCCTAAGGGACCCCTTTGAAATTTTTTTGCTGGTCTACATGACCGTCCATTTTCCTACACAACCGCTTTTGACATGTTATATTTGTGGGTAGACACGTCACCACTTTTTGACTCTATGTAGTCTACTTTCTTAGGTTTCCTCCATGTGAGAGATATTGGGGGATACCTCCTTGCAAGACTAAGAAATTGTAGGGTGTTTTCCTTTGATCTTCCTCCATGTGAGAGATCTTAGGGGTGGCTCCCTTACAGGACTAAGAGCCTATAGGGTGCTTCTTTGGGTACTCTTCATGCTTGAGTTCATGGAGAATACCTTCCCTATGGGACTGAGATCCTATAGGGTGCTTCTTTGGGTATTCTTCATGCTTTAGTTCATGGAGAATACCTTCCCTATAGGATTGAGAGCCTATAGGGTGCTTCTTTGGGTATTTTTCATGATTGAGTTCATTGGTAATACCTTCCCTATGGGACTAAGACCCTATAGGGAACTTCCTCAGGGCTTCCTTCATGCGAGAAATATTGGGGGTTGCCTCATTGTAGGTCTATGGGCCTATAAGATGTTTTTTGTTTCTAGCTTCATGGTTCCAAGTAGCTATGGAGTCCTTTTGCTTTCCCTGCACCTTCAGGTATGCCAGACTAAGTACTACTTCCTTGACAATTTAGGTATATGTTTCTAACCTTATACTCTTCTTGATTTTCTTTATCGAGCACTCATTAGTATTTTTGCTAGCTAAAGTGGGGGAAAAATTTATAAGAGGGAATTTGCATCCTCTATGAAAATCCCCTTTTTTCCTTTATCCACCTTAGGAAACCAAGTTTATAGGCTTAATTCCACCTAAGCTCATTTTTGGTAGTCCACTTGGTGCCTATTTTGAGCGTTGGTGGAGGCATTTCTATTTGGGACACCTGCACAACACACAGACGTCTACGCAGTGCACTTACATCCTTGGCAGATTCCTGCGGTTGAACCTGTAGAAGCATTACACTTCTCATTGGTAGTGAAGTTGTAACGCCCCCTTCAGCGAACCAACAAAAATATGGTCATTTTTCTTCATTCTCTCTTCAAATTCACTCCTTCAACATTCAACCCAACTCTTCAATAGATCAAGGTTTCATTCTTGCACTCTCACATCCACTAACAAGCTCACTTCCACTCACTTCAAGCATCCAAGCATTCCATTGCAGCCAAAGCTTAACTTTGTCACTTCGGTAGAGCACATTTGGGACCATGCCATTGCAGCAGAGGCTTGAGTTCCTCTCATTTCTACCCCAAGCAGCCTTGAGTTCTCTTGGTGGAGGTGGTAAGCTTCCATCTCCTCTCCTCTATTACTTGATTGAGTAGCATAGTACTGCTTTGTAGTGTTTGCATTCTCTTTATTACACTATTTCTCTATCTCATTTCCTTGCTTATTCATGGAGGTGGAAACACCTAAATGGGCGTCTAACTAAGGCTGACCCCTATACAGCCACCCAACATTTTCTCACTTTCTATGTGTAGGTGTGCATGCTTCATGGAGGATCATCTAGCCAATGAATTCCTCAGTGAGATCCTTCTTATTCTTCTTACACTTTCATTTCAGCTTTATAACATTAGAGAATATTTCATTTATTTACTTGTGTCATTCTAGCCCTTTAGCTAAGTAGTTGGGTTGTTAGACATTTTAGTAGGTTTAACCTTGTCTCTACTTTTTTCTGGTTGTAGGAACAACAACACACTTTCGAGATGCCAGTGCATCACATTGTTGTCCAAATACCACACTTTTGTCCTTAGGCAGAGAGCTCCCTAAGGCATAGAGTTGAACTTGAAAACTAACTCACCTAGCCCCACCTTAAAACTCAAGATTGTAGAGTGATTGTAGGACCTCATAGTCCTAGTCATTCTCATCCACATATCCTAAACATTGTACTTAGCTAAGGTAAGTTAGGGCAACCTCTCGCATCTTGACCCTCTGTGACCTAGGGTCTTGCACGTGGTGTTCCCCCTCTCTTACAAATTGTTTACATTTTTTTTCTTATTTCCTTTCATCCTTCCAAGTTCTCCCATTGGTACCATTTTTTGGTCTTTTCTATCTATCTTTCCATGTGTCATGTTGGTGAAATTGTATTGAGGTCATGAGTTTCTTTTTGCTAAAAAGTGCACAATGGTGCCATGTAGTGGTTGTACAACTTGTTGAATATTGCATTGATATTGAATGCAAAGTGTGACATGTGGTCTATCCACAGGGTTTTCTAACAAGTCGCGCAAGGAAATTCTGAGAAATTCCTTCCATTATGCCACATGGTATTTTTTCTATCAGATGGGTTTTTATAGAGTGAAGGAAAAACATTTTTGAATAACACTACTAGGTGTCGATGATTTTTTCCTTCTCCAAGTAGTTACAAGTGTTGGTATTCAATTGATGACATCATTTCTACTCACATGACAATCAAATCGAATTTATGGTAGCTAGAGTTTTCATGATGCCATAATTTTTCTCTAACACAATAAATTTTAGTAGCTCCAAGAATTCTAGATCAATAGGAAATTATGAAGATCACTACATGAAGCAACTCAAACTTTATTTCCTAGATTTCCATTATCTGATTTGATCTTCATCATGGTTTTTGGGCCATATTTTAACTACCACTTAATGTTAGGGATGTTTTTAAGATAGTGGAGAGCGAATTTTTTTGTGTTTTCTACCCTTACCTTATAAAAGGGAATTTCCAAGCCTCTCAAACTAGATTTTGAATTATATTATTCAATGAAGATGTTCTTTTCACAAGTAACAAAACCTTTTCCATGTCCTTACAAAATTGTAGGACCAAAAACATGAAAACAAGAGGAAAAGAAAAGATTAAAATATCTCCACATCAACACCATATTTTCATCAACTTTGAATTAAGGAGGATACAATATTTTAATGTTGATATATCAAATGTCTAATTTGTACTGTTTCTAGGCCATGTATTATATTCCTCCTACTACAAATATTCTTAATACAAATGACTACTTACTGAAGACATAAGATAAAAATTTCATCACCATCCTTCCACTATAGCAACCTACAAGTTTGGGACATCAAGATACTTTATCTTCTAGAAATCAAAATCATTAGAAGGCCAATCAAATTTCATGACCTCATCTACTTTGATCCTGTATGGGTTATACTTTTATAACCACTTCATTATCTTCTTTATCAAACTCTTCATGAAATTTATTGTTGTATTATTATTATCATAGATGTCAAAATGTGAGAACTATAGTGAAACAGAGGTTAGATTCATGATGGGCTCTTCAAGAACTTTCTTGCAATGTGCCTTGCAGGAACAAAAGTTGAAATATACACTTAGAATGAATTATTTCTACTCTTGAGTGATGCTAGGATTTATTACTTAAACCCTAAGGTTTCTATAGTCATGGTGATCAAACATAATTCTATTTTATTAGTGACATATGGTTGGCAGTTGTTGGTGGCTTAAGTGATAACTTAAGCCCATTACATTTGTTCAATGACTGGCCCCATGTGTCTAGCCTTCTAGTTACGTGGTGTCTATGTATTTATTTTAGGGTGATGGCCAAATTTAAGTAGGAGTCAAGTAGGATTCCCTTCAATGTAGCGATGGGTAGTTGTTGAGGTTTGAGGTTCACATTGAGGTGACATTGTGTGTTCAATGTGACTATTATATCGGTCCCTTCAATGTGGAAATTTCTCACTTCACATCCTTGTTATGAAGAGGTTTGGGTGACATTTTTCTTTTAGAGAGAGAAGGTTTTATGTCTCTTCAACATGGCGATGATGGATTGATCAACGATGGAGATCTAGCCTTGGAAATTCAATGGTTGCAAGTAAGAAGATTGGATGGTGCATGAAGTTAGTGAGTTCTTGTGATGAAATCCACTATGTACATGTGGCATGGATAGATGAAGAGTTGAGAAAATGTAGAGGGTATGTGGAACCATATGAAGAATGGTGGAGGTATCAATGAGAAAATGTTGAGTTAGAGAGAGGTATTTTGGTGTCCCCTCGATATACTGATGGCTCTTCATTGGAGTGAGTATTGGAGTTCAAAGAGAATCTTTACCTTGACCCTTTGACATCCCATTAGGGGCCCCATCAGATTGAAAAGTGAATCTCAATGGGAGATACTTGGATGTCCCTTTGATAGAGAAATGATTATTGATTACTTAGTGGGACCCATTTGGGGAGTGAGGAAGATAGTTGGTGATTTGTAATCAAAAGTGGTGAAGATTGATTTATTGCTTTGGTAATTCACATCATTTTTGTGAGTGGCATGGTGATGAGCTAGTCAAGTGGATCTCATATGTGTCAAATAGACTACAGGTTGAGGAGAAGACAATATATCCATAGGACCAAGTGAGCAGTCTCTTCAATACACTGGAAGAGTTTCATCAATGTGACCTACAACTTTCAGTGTGAGTAGTGGTTTCATCTCTTTGATGTGGCAATGAGCAATGGCAGAGTAAGGTTGATGGTTGGGATATAAAGGAGGCTCATCTAATAGTATTGTTTTAAAGGATGATGACTGGTTAAGTCTATGTAAGCGGTTTCAGATTGGAAGCTGACTTGGAGAATGAAATAAATAGGTTTGCTTACTCTAAAAAGTGACTTAATTAGTTATTTGAGATGTAGAATGGTGGCATAGAGTGCTAAGTTATTAGTGATTGGGTTCAAATCTTACAAATAGAGGAATACATTAAATGTGTATTTGATTTAGGATTTATAGATCACCAATGTTAGAATATTTTTTGATATAGAAATTAATTTGAGTAGGCTCAGTGCAAAGTATGCTTCAAAAAGAAGATAGTAGGAAAAATAACCATTGAAGATGACTTGAGATGATCTGGATGTGTAAGAATCTTGAGCTATTAATGGTATGAGTCAATGATGAGAAGAATAAGGAGGTCTACAAAGAAAAATGTAGAAGAGTATGTAGCAGAGGTGTGGTTCAATATGCTCAACCTATTCAAGGAAGAATCAATAGAAAATATTAAGTTGTGGAAGTTTGTGGAGCATTTGAAGTTGACTATGCACATAGTTAGGATTTTTACTAGCTTTTTAATTTGTGTATTCAATGTGAAATTAGGTCAACTTCTAAAGGTATTATAAGTTATTTCACTTTATCAAAGTTCATTTGCAAACAAACATTCAAGGAGATAAGAGTAGATAAAGATAAAAGTGGAGTGATCAAAGTGATTATGATTTGGTGCAAGAAAAACCCTAGCTAGAAGTGATTAAAAGGAATTTCACAATTTCCATTTTCCCTAGTTTTAGAAGTTTATTTCAATTTTCCTAAAAAATGTATACACCACAAGTTGTATAGGTTATAGATCATCTATGCCCTAAATTCAAAAGGAATTTCACCAAATCTCTAGTGGATAATCTAGATGGTTTGTTTTTGCACATCCCACATAGTGTTCTACACAATTAATATGTTATGGCATGCATTCATGTTAAGATGGAAGAATATGATCATACAAAGCTAAGTGATGTGTGATACAAAGAACTCAACAGAGATGATTTCAAGTTGAAATTAGATTTTAAGGTTTTGATAGAGAATAAAATCTATGTGTGGAACAAGTTCCTCATATTTTTCTTTGTAGATAAGTGTGTGAGATACACCCTAAGTAGCATTCATGAAAAATTCATCTAGTTGGATATACCACAATTGATAAACAAAGAGGCTATTAGGGTTTCCACTAGATTCTGCTTAACTAGACTAGCTTTAGTGCTCAAGTCAGTGAAAAATGAAATTATGATGGAGGAAATGGGTGTGAAGTATTATAGAAGGGCATTGATAATAAAGGACATCAGAAACCCGACAGTTAAGTATGCTTCAATGATGATAGGATACAAAATATACTTCACCAATAGGTAAAATTAAGTATCAGTGACCACCATCAACAAAACATATAAGATGTTTGAGAAGGGTGAAGATTATGATCTATGTTAGTTTTTGAGACAACAACTTCAAGAAAATTAGTAGAAGAAAAAATACTATAAGTATAAGTTTGGCACTTTGATTATTTGCTTACTATTCTACTTTTGAATGAGGGTCCAGAACAAGGAACATAGAGTGGCTAAAGGATATACCTATAGCCCATTAGATCATAGATAATTTGATGAGGTTGGGAGACTCAAATGAATAGAAGAATGCCATTTGGGGGTTCTTCAAAAAAATTCAAGAAAATATCCAAGAAAGAGAAAGGATAGAAAAACCATGATAGAAAAGTATAAAAAAAGACATCACTTTTCTTGATACCAAAAACTGTTGCATCATACAGTCTATTGAGCCTAGGACCGTATGGATCCTAGGGATGGGATATGAGATTACAAAAGTTGGAATCATTGGATCTATAGAATTTATGTTGATCAAGCCAAGAGACACATTTGAAGAGAGGAATGGAACATATAAAGACAAATCCATGGAGTTGCACAAGGATCAAAGGTAGAAACAGATAAATAAGGCCATTGGAAAGATGACTGCAATATTTTTGGAGGAAATGGGCCTCACAAAGGAATAAGATGAGAAGGAAAAATCCATGTTTGGAGCACCAAGAGGTTCATCAAGAGTCAGAAGATTTGGTAGAATGACTACCACTACTCCAATTTCCCCCAAGTCCTTTGGAAATAATCTTGTGTTTAGAGAGAAGAGAAACAAGCCTACAAGTGCTCCAATAAAGGAGAAAGTGTCTCTAGTTAAACAACATAAAATGACTAAAAAAGGAAAATGTTTCCACGATACCACATCAACTTGGCCCTAGAAAGAGAAGGGTAAAGAAAAAAGATATAATGTAAAATTACATGGGTGTGAATGTGGAAGATGAAGAAGAAGAAGAAGGACCACAATTGGTCTAGAAGAGGAAACTAAAAAATATCAAAAGGAGAAGCAAGTAAAAAGAAACTCAAAGAAAAAATTATGGATATAGATGATGAGGATGAAGTAGAAAAGGAAAACCAAGCCTTTGTGATCCACATAAGAGAAAAGAAAGCAGATTCCAACAAGAAGAAATCAGAAAAGAAGAAAAACAAAAGAAGAAGACTCTAGTAAGGGAATACAGCCCTATGAAAGTTTATGCTTTGTTCAATGGGATTGTGGAGCATGAGATGTTAGGAGAGACCATTGTGGTATACACTATTATAAATGAGGTAGATAAGGCTACCATTGAAGAATCCATTGTAAAGTATATTTTAATTTTCAAGTTACTATGAAGAATATTGAGAAGCAATTTCTTGAATAACTAAGGAACATATTAGATGCAAGAATACTGGAGGCAATTGATGAAGAGAAAAAGTTGAGAGAATTTTCTCTGGAAAAGATTAGTGTGCCCATATCAGTTGAAAATAAAGACACGTTGTCTCAAGTGTATAATAGGGAATTACGAACTAAGAAAAGGGTTACCACCCTTTTGAGCAGAGATCAGAATGATCTTGAAAGGCTTCAAAATAAGTCTATAAAGAATGTTGTTGATTTGGAAATAAGGCTAGTACTTACTCTAGACAGTGAAGAAGAGATGGATGATGAGATACCAACTTTGTAAGTGAATACTAAAGAAGAAGCACAACATAATGATGGTCAACATGAGCATGGGGTTGAAGAAGAAGGTGTGAAAAAGGATGTTGATGATAGTCTTTTGGAAGTGGAAGAAAAGTTTACATAAGGAGTTACTGGTTTGGAAGACACTAGAGATGAAGATGTTACTGATAATGATCTTTGAGAAGGAGAAAAAACCACTACAAAGTTAGAGTTATAGATGCACAAAATGATGATATACCCACAGGATACAACTCACCTCCTTCAAAATCAAAGGTAAAGGTAGAGGATGTTCAAGGCCAATTGGAGAAAAATATGCCTCTAGATAACAAAGATCAATCTACTAGTGAATATGTGCCTATAAATATAGAAAAGAGTGATAAGAAGAAGTTTGAGGAGAAGGATGTAGACACTAGTTATTACTGATGACAAGGAAAATGCTACCAAACCAATAATCATTTTAGCATGAGCATGTATTGAACTTAGAAGAATACAAAATATGATAGTTATATTTTTATGGTTTTAAGTGTCTAAGTGGCTATAGTGTCACGGTAATTCTATTACCTCCCTTAGGTAAGCCAATTATCTTATCTCACCATCTCAATTTACTATGCATAAATAACATTACAAAATAAGTTTTTATCAATGGTTTGCATGTAGAATTGTCTATTAATATCCAACACCTTCGCATATTTAGAGATTCTTAATTAATCATAAGATAAATTATTGGCTCTTATTAAGTGAAACCATGTAAATTTTCCCAATACCATGAATTAGTGATAGCAACATTAAACCATATTTTCCTCATATAATTAAGA
This sequence comes from Sequoia sempervirens, assembly GCA_007258455.2. Taxonomy (NCBI): domain Eukaryota; kingdom Viridiplantae; phylum Streptophyta; class Pinopsida; order Cupressales; family Cupressaceae; genus Sequoia; species Sequoia sempervirens. Next base: position 723,192,644 of record VDFB02270651.1, read on the forward strand.
ATATTCCACGGAAAGATAATCGACATGCAGATGGAATGGCAAGTGTTGCCTCCCTTATATCCCTTAATGATTCATCTACAAATTTTAATTTTTAAATTCATAATATCACATCACTTTCAATAGAAAAAAATGTTAAATATGAGATATTATGTTGTGCAATTAATTCAGATGAATAGTACACCAACATATTTTAATATTTACACGATGGTACTTTTCAGAATCCAACTACAAAAAACACTCGTGATTGTATTTGAAAAATGACAGTGTGATATATAATTTTAGCTAATGTGCTCTATAATAAGGCATATAATGGTCTCCTTCTCCATTTCCTTTACAAGCCATACATCTCTATTTCTCTTATGGAAGGAAATTTAGGTGCTTGTGGAGGGTAATTTGGTGGTCAATGTTTGGTTTAAAATTTAATTTGTATTGAATATTATTGGAAAAATATGGAGCAAGATTATTTTTACATGATTAATAAATATCCTAATTGTCAAAAACTAAAAATTTGATTCATGCTCTTGCTCATGAACTTCATAACTGAGTTTCTCTTTGGCCATTTTCTATGTGGGGTTTAGATCTTATTGTTAAAAAATTTTCTCCATCTCAAGGACATACTTTTATTGTTAAAAATATATATTATTTCATGGATTGGCTTGAAGTAGTTCCACTTTTCTCTAGGACAATTGAAGTTATTTGTTGGTTTATATTTTACAATATCATATCAAGATTTTCTCTCCCTATCGCTTTAGTTTTAGATAATGGTATTGTGTGAACCCCAATCCTAATACCTGCAAAACAAATAGAACAAACACCTTAAGTTAGATATTGCAAGAATGAACAAGGATTCCCCATGAAATCCATTTAAAAACTTCAAATTAAGAAAGAAAACAATGAAGAACACAAAGAAGCAAGAAAATATAGACTCAATCCTAATTAGAATAGCAAACACATGATCCCATGGGGGAATTGGTGCCAATTTGATGTGAAAATTGGCACTTTCCCAATCCCTAAGATGCAAACTTGATATGTTGATGATTTTTGATCCATTTTTTTGGTGACGGATGAGAGCTCCAAGCCAAAATCTACAAAAAAACTAGCTAAGAACTCAATGGTGATGGATGAAAATGGCTAAATATTTTAGCATAATAACTTTGCATAATTTGAGGATGATCAAATGAGGAGATGAGCTCTTTATTTATAGAATTCCAAGATGGATGAATGTCCAAATTTGAGCAATGTGGGACTAACATTCATCCAATGGCATGATGCCACTTTTCAATCTATGAATGGGTGGAGGATGTACAAGATTTGGGGATTGTGCCAATAAATGCATATTTTTGAATTTCAAATTTGTTGAAATGACTTGTAAGAGGGAAGGGAAAATGCAATAAATTCCACTTGGCTCAAGGCAAAGGACATGTAAGATGAAGTTATTGCCTTGTTGGATGTACATGTTGACTTGGAATTTTTGAATTAAAATTTGGAGAATACTCCAAAAGATGCCTTGTGAGGAAAATAGAGATTTAATAAATGAATTAAATCTATTTTCATGTGCAACTTGCAAAATCTAGAGGATGTGACATAATTAGAGATTAAATTAATCAAGGGTTAATTAATTTAATAGGAGAGGTTAGATGATGTGACTTATTTGACTCAAATTTAGGGATTTTTTAAAATCAAATAAGAGACGAATATGATGAGAGAATAATTAAATAAGGATTTTGATTTATTTAATTAAAAGATGACAGGGTTAGATCAAATTAAATAATGTTTTAATTTATTTAATTTAATAGATAGACTTTAGAGAGTTAATCAAATAAAATTAATTATTTAATTAAATAGGGATAATTAGATCAGATTGATTGATTTAATTAAGAAAAGAGAGAGAATTAAATAACTGGTTTATTTATCTAAGGGAGGAATATTGATGAATTTAATCAGATAAGGAGATTTGATTAAATGGTTAGACCAAGGGATGATTCAGGATGAAATGATGTTAGTAGGTTGGGATCAAGTGCATAATTTCAATCAGTATATTTTACGTGTCTAAATTTTGCCCCTCTTTGAAGCAATGCACTTGTTGCGTTGGTTCAAAGAATAAATGCTCTCGATCAAGGCCAAAAAATTTTGTTATTTAAAAACTTACCCCACTACTACATGGCGAGAGAAAACATGCCATTATATTGCCCCCTTGAGAGATTGGATGAAAATTTTAATTTTTGGGTGATCTCGCAAAAAAAGAGGAAAAAGTGCCCGAAAGGACTGAAAAGGCTCCAGGAGGCCAAAAACATGTCTAAACACAATAAAACAATTAAAAAAGGCCTTGATTGGACAAAAATAAGTTTGAGGGTCCAAAACCCTACCAGGACAACTAATCAGGGTGAAAAAACCCTAATTTTTAAGCTTAAAAGGGGTATGAGGGGTCACTTTCAAGTCATTTTCACACACCTCTGCTAGCAACCTCGAGATTTGAGCTCTGACCTCCTAATGATATGGAGCAATGACAGCTTCCCCTACACATTTTTGATCGAGCTCAGATGTACTAGTGCCCACCTAGCATTGGGGCACTGGTAAGTGACCCTTACCTAAGCTTCATTTTTCATTTTTAGCTTGCATTTAATGCTTTTAAGGTCGATCCATCTGCAATGGCACTATATAGTGCCACTTAGAAATCAAATTGTGCTGCACGGTGTGATATTGCACTGCAGTGGTGTAGTTTGGAGTTTTGAAAATTTTGACGCTGAGCTCAGGGTTGGTGGGTTAGTTTGCAAAGTGCGACGTGGCAGTCTTGTGTCTGCTCAAAGTGTGCCGCTAGAAGAGAAAGTGCATTGCGACAGTTCATTTTTGGTGTTTTAAGCCCTAGCATTAGAGTTTGATTAGAAATCAAACTGTGATGCCTTCATGGATTGCAATGCTGGAAAGGTTTTTTGGACACCTAACGAAGAATTTTTTAAATTTTTTTAACATGGTGATCTTCCTTGATGCAGGACATGGCAAAGGAGCTCTACTCTCGAGAGCATAGGTCGTAGGATTTGTTTGGCTTTTTGCAGGACTTGAGTGATAGGGATCAGGATCGACTCTAGATTGCAAGGTTATGGTACATTTCCTATACAACACCCATTCGCACTCACCTAGGGATGCTATCAGTGCTAGCCAAGAGATGACACGGCGAGACCTCTTCCTTTCATCTTCCCACTCGTGAGGCCACAGTCACCTTAGAGGACATTTGGTGTATTTTTCGATTGTTGATTCATGGTTGATGGGTCATTTTTGAAATGGATGAGGGGCACGAGGCCTACCACAGAGTCCTCGCCACATAAGACATCATTTTCTATGTGGGACAGATAGAGCTCGAGCGGCACAGGATCCTGGCACCTCCCTACTGCTAGGTGATTGCATCCATCATTTCGGGTCTCGTTGCCCCTAACAGATGAGGCCAATATTTCAGTCATGGCTGGGGATATTGCTAGGAGCGAATGGTTTGAGACAGGCCAGTTCATTTTGCTTGGGGGTGGATTCTTGTAGCTTCTTTATATAGAGATCTCCATGAGTATGTCTACATGGATGGCAGAGCACTTGGAGCAGGGGTGACTCTTCTTCATGTCTGGGCATGGGAGCACATTGTTGTGCTGCATCCACATGTTGTTTCAGTTCGAATGCTACCATACAATGCCCTCATGTGGCGATATAGAGGTGGTGCATCCTTTAGACACATTGGTGAGCATGGGATCCCCTACTGGAGGAGGGTCTTGGATGAGATGCAGGTTTTCAACTAGCGACCATACCTTGTTCGGCCTGGATGGGTTGAAGATGCTGATCAGATGTTCTATTGTCACCATGACCATTTTATGTAGGGGTGAGAGCACACCATGATCGAGAGGTACTTTCCCAAGAACGTGCAACATTAGTTCAAGGAGCCTCAGCATTGTCCCGATGATGATTATGTAGTCATCTTCACCTGCACCATGACACAGGTTTCATGGGGCTGGTATATTCCTACTTCAGAGGTGGTGGAAAACTTCAAGTAGTTGGTAGCTCAACCATGGGCTTACGATCAAGGACTTGCCAATCCAGGCACAACATAGGCCTATAGGGATTGGTTTTGGCCTCCACTTCAGTTGACCATTCCAAGAGCAGTCTCAAATCTATGGAGAGTGAGAGGCAAAGGGGGAGGATGAAGACAGAGGGCTGACATTCGACAGGACCAGCCAGTTGTGCCTCTAGTCCTGCCAGATCAGGAAGATGTGCACATGTAGGACCAATAGAAAGTGCCACTAGGTGTACCACTACGGGGCAAGGATCAGCCTCAAGTGCAGCCTCAGGTATAACCAGCAGTGCAACCGGTAGGATAGGTAGATCCTTGGGATACTTTCATTGCACAGCTACAGGCCCAGGTGCAGACTATGATAGCTGAGAGAGATTAGGCGAGGGTCAAGAGAGAGTAGCTTAGGGTTGAGAGGGATCAAGTCGTACATTAGAGATAGGCAGTAGAGCTATAGGCAACCACAAAGCTAGGTAGGAGATAATAGCTAGAGAGCATGGCAGCCTCCTCCTCCCAGGGTATAGTGTCAGTTTGATCATACAGGGATGTCATCCAAGAGGCTGTGTACTATAGGAGGCATTATCATGAGGCCATACCTAGAGGAGGATGGGTCCCAGAGTACTCAGAGCAAACCAGCTATAGACTAGCAAAGGGTCATGATGATAGAGGTGAGGGCAGCATACATGGGGATAGAGCTTGATTGAGATGCCATGATACTTTTTGTGCCTTAGGGCTCATTTTTGATAGCCCGATGGGCCTTTTGTATTGATTGATATACATGTATAGTGATCTAATTTATTCTTTGTACTATGACAGTTGCGTTATTGATGATATATATATATATATGAGCCGATGATGATTTTGATATGATGCGATGTGTACCTTTCATTTATGCATGGATGATTTTACTTCTATATGTTGTGCAATGATGTTTTTATGGATGCATTTATTTTGGATGATATATGCATTATGATTATGACTAACAGATCTATATTATGTTAACCTATGATATGAAAATGTAATCTGCAATGATGTTGTCTATATGATGATCTATTTGATGCAAATGATTATGTGATATGTGATATGGATTGTAATATAAAAAATGATATGGGATATACGTGAAATGTTATGTGAATTATGCTTATATATGAACAAATTATGGATGGGTGTACACTTTGTATGTGATGGATTGTTTTCTATTTAGGCTTATGTGGAATTATTTATGTAATGAATGATTTATGATGCTATTTATGATATGATGTAGTGATGTAATGTTAATACTATGGTCATGCTATGATGCAAATGAGATGGTTTTTTAAGATGCTTAGAATAACAAATTTTTTTATCCTAAACATATTAAATGATGATGTGATATGTGATGAATTTAATATGATGCAATGGTATGTATATGCAAAGTGGTATGATGATGCATAATGTAACATGAACGTAATGTGTGAGATGACTCTATGATGTTATGCAAGTATGTATGCAATGGATTATCTTATAATGCTTATGTACCTATTATGTATGATTATGCAATAGGTGGTAATGTGAAATGGTTATGAAATACAAATGAATGTTTATGCAGTGATTTATATAAAAGCAATGAGATCCAATGTAATGGATGAAATGCAATGAAATGGATGCACCTATCTATGAAGAATGCCTATGATAACTTGTTTATATGATGATTGAAATGCAATGCATGTGTTTCCTATATGATATGTTTATGCAATATGCTAATGATTTGTGGATGCAGGATCAATGATGATGATGATGATGATCAACTGTTATAGTACCTTGTTAGTGCAGTGAGCAAGAAGAGAAGAAGTCATTTCAACAAGACACAAGATGATGCAAATGCAAATGATGATGATAATGATTACTTGCTGAGGAATTTGGATTTTCAAAGGGCCAAATTTTCTTATGTTTGATAACACACATGGTACAATGCATCAAGGTATAGAAAACTAGGATGGCATTGTACCTAGTGTGATGGACTTTGACTTGACAAGTAGATAGGAGTATCGTTGTTCACACCTGACATACGAAAACCTTGCTAGGATGCACTTTAGAAGTTTCAAACACCTTAAACCAAAACATAGAAAGGTAAACCTTTCAATGCAATAGTCAACAAGTTCTCCAAGACCTCCTCTATACATACCTAACAAAGCAAGTATTCGCTAGGTTATATTACAAGCACGTCCAACAAGCATAGCAAACAAAAAGATAATGATTTTTGCCCCATTCCTATTTCTCTAAATCCTCTTGTTTGGATATCATTGAGAAGTCCTTGGAATGAGTGCAATAAGATAAGTCAAAAGATAAAGACAAAGTAAACAAACAAGCTGATGCTCTTTGATACCACTAACGAAAAGAGGATGTGTTTTCCAAGGATAAGAACCAAAACTATTGCCAAAAGATAATGCCCATTGTAGGAAGGATTCATCCTAAGACATATTAGTGGATGGCAGCATGTCATTTCGTTTATCCAAAGCATTCTAAATGATGATTTATATGGGACCAATTTGGATGATGAGTTACCAATACAAAGAGATGACCAACTTGCTTATGCACTAACTTAGACATAAGACTTGATGTTTTGTGTTTTCTCTTTTATCTTGCTAAACTTGTTTCTGATTGTCTAACCAAATATTGAGGATGATGATCAGTTTATTATGAGTGGTTTTTATTGCAGGTGCAAGCGAGATGAGATGGATCAATTTTTTCAAATATTTGGATGTTTTTGATCATTTTAAGATGTTTTGAGGCTATTTTTGGTATTTTTCAAGATTTTGCAAATGTTTTGATTTTTTGATTTTATGAATGTTTTTGGGATTTTTCGAATGTTTTTGGGATTTTCCAAGATTTTGACCAAGACACTAACCTAAAGACCTATCCTAGGGGTCTCAGGGGCTAATCAACAGATTAGCCTTGCCTACATTATATACGTAGAGACCACATAGTTCGACTGACGAGTTGACCGGTTTACAGATTATGATATACATGATGAAATGTTAGTTTATTATGACAGACTCCTATAGGACTGACCTAAATGTCTCGGGGGATGATCAAAGATCAACCTTTCCTATGTTCAAGCTCAGAGATGACGCAGTTCAACAAGATGACCCTATTTTTGACTTTTTGAATGAATTTTTGACATGTTTTGGATTTTGATGATATTTTGATGTTTTTGGATTTTTCTATTTGAGGATTTTAAGAACATACATGAATCCGATCCGATGAGAACATGCCCCTAGCGTGGTGCAATAGACTACTTTGATAAAGGCAGGACAAGCTAACCTTGAGGATGGGCTGAGTAGTACTTAGGAGGGATCATGATATGAAAACAAGACCAAGCTATGGTGCAGATGTGGGTGGATGAGCGATGGATGGAGATATGGAATGCGATGGATGATGGTAGCACGATGGATGCAGAACAAGCCGTAAAGATCCTAGTGGATGGAAAGTGCTTATTTACACAAGGTGCTTGTTTGCCAGGTTTTTGCTAAGGTACTTGCCCAAAGTGCCACCGAAGTTTTTTTCACTAGAGGATGATTTTTTCTCTTTACTGTTTTCAATCATTTTTCTTTTTTTTTTGAATTTTCTTCTGTTTTTTAATTTTTTTGTTGTTACCAAGATGCCTGTTTGCTAGGTTTTTGCTGAAGTAACCATTTTTTTAGGATATTTTTTGATTTTTTGGATTTTTGGCTCTATACCTTGAAAGGTTTTAGGCATAATTTTTTTTGAGATGAGAGCTATTCATGGGCTCTTGCAGAGGTTCCCCTTTGGGTGTTGATAACTAATATTCCCGTGACTTGTAACTTGTTGTGGTGATGAAAGGTCCCAACCTATTAGGTTCAAACTTGCCTTTGCTGCTTGGGTTTGGGACATTATTTTGATTCTCTTTTAATACCAGTTCTCTAACTTGGAACATCCTACTTCTGATTTTCTTATTGTAGCTTTTTGAGTCTATTATGATAGACATGCAAATGATTCAAAGCATATATTCGCTACTCATCTAGTAACTCCAACTCATTCAATCTTGACACTCAGTAGTCTTCATCTATAATGAGGTTTTGTAGTGATATCCTGAGTGATGGGATCTCAATCTCGATGGGGAGTACTACTTCTGATCCATAGACCAGGGAGAAAGGGACGGTGCTAGTGGGTGTACGGATGTTGGTTCGATAGGCCTAGAGGGTGGGATTAAGCTACAAATGCCAATCGTAATCTGTGTCATTGACTGTCTTCTTAAGGATTTTCAGAATGGTTTTGTTTGTAGCTTCTGCTTGGCCATTTCCTTGGGGATAGTATGGGGTGGAGAAGCGATGTTGGATCTTTAATTTTTTGCATAAGTCATGGACCTCCTAATTTTTGAATGGTGTCTCATTATCTGAGATAATGGATTGTGGAACACCATATCAACAAATGAGATAGTTCAGGATGAACTTGGAAATCTCTTCCCAGTTATATACGCCATGGGTATGGCTTCCACCCATTTAGTAAAGTACTTTGTTATGGTTATGATGAATTTGTGGCCGTTAGATGAAGTGGGTGTGATTTTTCCAATGAGATCAAGTCCTCACTGTGAAAAGGGCCATGGTGTGATGATAGGATGAAGCTCTTTAGCTGGAGCATGGATGAGGTCCCGATGTTGCTAACATTGTAGACACTTTCTGGCATGATCATGTGCTTCTCTTTCCATTGTGGGCCAATAATACCTCATCCTCAATAATTTATTGGCTATGGTCATTCCACTCAAGTGTGACCCACAGATACCATTATGTACTTCAGTGAGAGCAGTCAATTCCTCCTCAGCATTTAAACAGCATAGTAGGATTCCTTCTATGCTCCCACGATATAGGGTATCTCCTAGGATGACAAATCTGGATGCCCTTTTGACAAAGGTTTTCTTTAGGTTTGAGGATAGGTCGGCGGGTATGACTCTTATACGAAGGTATGTGTAAATGTCATGATACCAAGGATTGTTGAGACCAATGATTTCACACACATATTCTGATGATGTTATCTCGAATGTAGGCACGAGAAGATGCTCAATCAAGAATTCATATTTTGGAACATTGTGGGGAATGTCGAGCAAGGATCTGATTGTTTTCATGGCATCTACTGCTCTTTTGTTTGTTCTGGGAATCTGCTCAAATGTTATTTCAATGAAAGATTCTTTGAGAGTCTCCACCAATTTCTTGTATGGAGTGAGCTTGTTGTCCTTGGTATGATATTCATCGTTCACTTGATTTATTATCAATTAGGAGTCTTTATATACCTTGAGGGCTATAATGTTCCATTGCACTACTATTCTGAGACCTATGGTTAAAGCCTCATATTCTGCAATGTTATTGGTGCAGGGAAATGCCAATTTGTAGGACCTTGGTATACAATCCCCTTGTGTGGTGATGAAGAAGACACCAGCTCTTGATCCATGTTGTGTGTATGAGCCATCAAAGTACAGTTTCTAGTGGTTAGCTATGTTGAGATTGAAAACGGATTCATCTAGAAACTCTGAGATGAGAGGGTTCTCTGAATAGATTAGTGCTTCTAGAAGTTTATCTGTGATGACTTGGCCTTTTATTTCTTTCCACTCCGCGTATTCAATTTCGTATTCTGATAATATCATCACCCATTTTTCCATTCTTCCTATGAGCATTTCCTTTGATAGTAGATACTTGAGAGGGTCAATTTTGGCAATGAGTTTTATTTTATGTGCCAACATGTACTGTCTAAATTTTTATGATGCAAACACTAATGTGAGGCATGCTTTCTTGATGAATGAATAGTTTAGCTCATGCCCAACCATTGTTCTGCTAATGTAATAGATAGCCCTTTTCATTCCATTTTCATCATGCTAAGCTAGGAGAGCTCCAAGGGCTGTTGTTGTTGCTGATACATAAAGAATCAATGTTTTTATTGGGATTGGTGGCATTAATACTGGTGTTGTCAGTAGATATTCCTTGATTTTGTTGAATTCCTCTTCACACTTGGTATCCCATTTGTACACTACTCCCTTGTGGAGTAGGTGAGAATATGGGTTATGTTTATCTACCAGTTGTGCTATGAATCTTTGAATGGATTGGAATCTTCCTTAGAGACCTCTCAATTGTTTTAATGTTTTCGGTGCCTCCATCTTGAGGATTGATTTTAATTTTGCTAGATCCACCTCAATGCCTCCCATTGACACTATATATCCTAGCAATTTTCTAGATTATATGCTAAAGATGCACTTCTTTGGATTTAATCTGACCTTGACTCTTCCAGTCTGTCAAAGATGGCACTTAGGGTTGCTATGTGATCTTTTCTCTTTTTGGACTTAGCTAGAATGTCGTCAACATAATCTTCGACCATCTTATGAATCATGTCATGGAATAACAATGTCATGGCCCTTTGGTATGTTTCTTTTGCATTCTTTAAGTCGAATGGCATCATGTTCCAACAATATGTCCCCCATGGACAGGTGAAAGTTGTTTTATGTTGGTCCTCTTTAGCTATCATGATCTGATTGTACCCTGAGAATCCATCCATTAGTGACAACATCTCATGTCCAACTGTCATGTCTACTATCATGTCGATGTTAGAAAGTCATCTTTTGGACATGCCTTGTTCAAATCTCTAAAGTCTATGCAGATTCTGATATTTCCATCAAGTTTTGAAATAGGTACCAAATTTGACACCCATTTTGGATAATCTATTGGTCAGATGAATCCTGCATCTAATAGCTTTTTTAGCTCCATTTTGACTAATAGGGTGATCTAAGGATGCATTTTTTGAAGCTTTTGTTTGACAGGCTTTGCTTCTGGATATACTACTAAGTGGTGAACCATAGTCTCTGGATCAAGCCCTGGCATGTCAACATAACTCCATGTGAAGATTATCTGTATTTCCCTTAGGAATACTACTAGGAGCTCTTGCTCTTCTAATAGTAGTGATTCCATGTAGAATGTGATATGTGGGGTTACCTCTGTTCCTACATTGACCGGATTACATTTTTTGGCCAAGACTGCTAACTTTTCCTGATGAATAGCTCTTAAAGGAAGATTGAATCCACCATCCTTGGGTGCCTTAGAGAGGTTTTCATTGTTGGATATGTCCTTTCTTTTTACTTTTTTCTGTTCACAGAGTGCCATAGTGTGGTTTTCACTCAAGTACTTGGATATTATTCTTAATTTCTCACTTTTGTGACTGAAGGATTCAATCATTTCCCCATAATAAGTGTGTGTATCTAGCTCGATCATGAACCCCACGTTATGATCCCCATCTGGAATGTTATCCTATAGGCCCATGAATTTTAAGAGTGCCTCATTGTTTTTGAATGTATCAAGAACTAGTGGTCCTCGTTGGTCATAGTCGATGAGTTGGGGATATACTAGGTGGATCCCATAATTTTGGTGGTCTGATTCAAAAGATAGGGTACTAAACATGCAAAGAGTGGTATCCTCAAATAGCCTAGGTAAGTTGGTCGTGGTATCCTCATCATCACTACTACTATAAATGTCGGTTATATCAAATGTAAAGTTATCTATGACTCTACCTATAGACACTGGTAATTGTAGTTTTGTTGGGGTTGGATGAGGAGGATTGTTAGCTGGTCTAACTAGAGGACTTCGACTTTGTATGGTTATACTCAAAGGGGTACATCCAAGGCCAAGATTTGTTATTGGTCACATCTATTAGAACTGTAAATTTTTGAATAATTTCACAAACTTTTCATATCCCTAAGTTTCCAATCGAGTCCTCACCATATGCTCAAGGCCTCTCTTCATAATATTTTTCTCACACTTTTCCCATATTTGTCCCATAAAATCCATCTAGGTCTGAGTATTTCACATAACAGTCCATATCAGCATGAGGTTATCAAGGTCTCCCCAACCCAAAGTGCATTCTTGTTAATATATATCTGTCGTTGCCTATCGGCAATGACTTCAGGGATGTCACAGTGATTGAAATTCATATGCAGGTGCCTATCGGCATGACATTTTCATTGTTTCAATGACTAAGCATTTCCCCATTAGCAAGAAAAGATTCTTCAGGGTGAAGTCTCGGTGAACTCTTTATGTCTCACTGACTAGCACAGAATGAGCAATCACTTCGACCAAACAAAACGTATTTGGTATGTGGTCTCACCGATTGGGTTATGTCTTGCCGACCGCCGATAAGGATATACATCTGAGTGAGAAAATTTTGCATCAGAGAGAGGTCTTGGCGAATGCATCAGGTCTTGTCGATAAAGCACAAAAGGATTCCATTAGACAACTATCGGGGTGAGGTCTTGCAGTCTTGCTGATCTGTTTTGTCATGCCAACATGCTGCTTCATTGATGAGAGAATGGTTATGTCTTGGCAAATGGAACATACATTAAGGAGATTTCTTAGTGAGATATTTGGCATCGGTATGAGTCTTTTCAAAGATTCATAGTCTTGTTGATGAAATTTATTTCATTGGTAAGATTAATTTCATCAGCGAAAGGGTGGTTACCTCTTAGCGACCAAAAAGTTAACACGGGGTGCATCTCGGTAAGATGCAGTGTGATCTATGGGATGTCTCCCCAACATCAAAATGTCACAGCAAAGCACATGGGATAAATGGAGATTCGTCGGTGAGACTCAAAGTATCGATAAGATGACATGACTTCACAGCGATGTATAGGATGACTATCAGTGTAATGTTGAGGATCGGTATGACTACAGAATGTCTCAGCAAGTCTTCAGCGAATGTTAACAAAAGCCCGAATACTGTTGGCTGACATGTGAATGCGAAGCATTGTGTATCTTCAAATACCAATGTATAAATATTTGTTCTCAATTGTAAAAGGATAGGATGAGAGAATTAGATTAGATACAGTAGAATAAAAATTTTAGACCAGAGAATATGATGCATGATTTCAAATGGAGATTTCAATGAAAATCAGTTGATGTGGTGGTTTATTTCTAGTATCAATTGTCTGTTGTGCTTATTGAAAGTATTATTAAAGTTGTCTCTAGGGTTGGCTTTTCTAGTTATTTAAATTGGTGTAACAAGTTTATATTCAGTTTATCAATGCACATTTTTTGTATCTGTATGGTTGATTTACTAATTCTTTCAAGGAGGGATTAAATCCTTTTGATTAATCACAGTAATCATGGAAATTCATCTGGATCATTAAGAAGAGCTTAGTAATCATAGTCTTGCATGTTTATACAAGTTAAAAACAAAACATATGCTAAACAATTTGAGTGTTTTTGAGAAAGAGATTGCCCATTTCTATTTCATTTGACTCGACATACCCAATAAGGCACTAGTCTCTGCATTTCACCATTTAGATTCATTCATTTTCCTTACATCTGTTAATTGAACATATTAGGTTTTAGTTTTAATATTTTATACAATTTATACCAAATTTAATTTTATTTGTCCACTTCCATCTACCATCACGGACAAATCATTGCAAGAGAGAATATCAAAAGTCAAGTCTTCCCAATTCATATAGGTACACCTGCCTAGGTTCAGCAGCACCTGAAGAGTAGAAGGTTTAAGCCATTCAACCTTGTCTATTACCCTAAAACATATCAAGAGATTGGAAACCTCTTGAGGTACCCTTTACCTACATTTTTGAGAGCTAACAGCATCTCTGGCATGATAGGTATTATAAGCCCATTGTCATTTTTTCCAAGTCTTTGATTTCTGTCATAGCCCATTGCGAGCATCATTTGTAGACCCTTACTTCTGTCATCCATTGGTAATTCAAGTGTTGGTCATTCATCTTGATACAACATATGAGATGGATCTACCTAAATAACTTCTCATCCATGATCTCCCCAACTTATAAAGGTGGGATAGTTTTCAGGATACGTTTGGCATGTGGAGGCTTCATTTATTTGTGGTCATCCCCATGGTCTAGGAAATTATGGTAACTCTCCTACCACAATAGCATTATTAGGGAGCTTGTAGTTTCCACAGCCGTTATCCTGGATGATGACCTTGATGTCAGAGATGGTGGGAATGGCGAGTGTGGTGGGTGTCTCTATCGTAGAAGTGGATGAGAGTGGTGGGATCGATGTATGGTGTGGATGGGCCCTCATCTTTTTTTGGTACTTGGGGGATTTTGTAATACTTTTCTTCAAGTCTTTTGCAGTACGAGAAAGGTTTGAGATCTCCATGGATGGTAACTTCTTGTCCCTCATGTGTGAATTTCACACATTGGTGGAAAGTTGATGCTACTACTTTCATCGCATGAATCCATGGGCATCCTAGGAGGATGTTATATGGAAAGTCGAGGTCCAAGACCTGACAAGTGGTTTTCGTGATGGCAGGCCCTACTTGAATAGGGAGTTTGATTATGCCTTGAGACACTCTTTCTTGATCGTCATATGCTCTTATTGTGATACCCTTCCCTTTGTTGATAGAATCCTCTGATATTTTCAATTGCTTGATGAGACTGAGAGAACATATATTCAAGCCTGCACCTCCATCCACCAAGACCCTTTTAACTTTGCTCTTGTGTACTATGGCTTCCAAGTGAAGTGTGTGGTTGTGAGATGGTTGAGCGTGGAAATCCTAGTCAGAGAATGTGAGAAGATTAGGCATGATGATATTTCTGACCATAGCTTGGAATTGCTCTGCATCAAGGTCTGTGGGGACAGTGGATTAGGCCAATGCTTCTTCAAGGATTTTCCTATCGGTAGATGAGATTTTTAGCAACTCCATGATGGAGATTTGCATTGGTGTTCTTTTGAGTTGATCTAAGACATTATAGCCATTAGGAATGGATCTAGATGGAGGGACTTTGTTTGGCTGAGATGATCCTGTGATGGTAACTTTGCCACCTCTTGTGGTGACTCCACAATCTTTGGCATAGGCACCCTTGATGGTGATGACCATTCAGTTTTCATCTAGGGAGGCAATGACTGTTTCATACACATGATTTACATTTGACTGGGTGCCTTTACCTTTATATTTGTTATTGTTATTCCCTTTGTTGCCATGATTAGGCATCAGATTCATGTATATCTTAAGATCTTGGTTTCCTATTGGTTGTTCCACATTTATGATTCTTTTATCAATGAGGTCTTGAATTATGTTCTTCAGTCTCATGCAATTTTTTGTGGTATGGCCTTTGATTTTATGGAATTTGCAAAGTTGATTCTCATTATACCAAGGACGTTTCACATCTGATTCTTGGTAATTCTCAAAGGTAGGAGCCTTGATGAGTTTTTCATCTATCAACTTTTTCATTATGTCTTCAAGTCGTTCCCCCAAAGTGGTGTATTTTCACTTGGGATAACTCTTGTTGCATTGTGGTGGTCCCCTTTGATCATTGAGATTATTGATTGTCAGATTGTTGTGTGGTTTTTGTATTGTGTGATGATTGTTTTGGTGTTGGATTTGGATTTGTGGCGCGGGTGTATTTTGTCAAGGGGCACTAATGACCACCTTGTCATCAACAACACCATCATTAGTAACATTTTTGTTCCTTGCCCACGTGTGAGGTTTATCATTAAAATTGGAGTGTGGGTAGTTGTTTTGTTGTTCGGGGTATGAAGTTGATCCTGCGGGTTGAGTCATGAGGGATCATTCAATGATGAGTGCCTTGGATATCAATTGATCATATGTGGTGATGCCCTAAACCTTGAGATGAAATGCCAAGATGTCGTCAAGGTTGGCTATGATGGTGCAAACTTGTTGTTCTTCAGGCATGGTCCACTTACTCTGATTGGCCTTGGATCACCATTGTTGTAAGAATGAAGCAAATGATTCACCCTTACCCTATTTCAGAGGTGAGAGTTCTTCTAGACTAACATCCATTGCAATGTTACATGTGTAGTTTTTTATGAATGCGTCTCTAATTTCTTGGAATGTCCAAATACTTGAAGGTAGATGAGAGAACCATTCCATAGCATGGCCTGCCAAACTTCTAGGAAATAGTTGTATTAGATAAGTATTGTTGTATGCGACTTCCATGCAATGAACCTGGAATTCCCTGATGTGATTTTCAGGGTTTCCCGTCCCTCAATATTTTTCAAACTTGGGGATCTCAAATCCCTTAGGGAATGGTTTCATTACTAGGCTCCTATCAAATGGATAGGGACAAAAGTTGCTTGGCATTTTTGTTGTTCTCCCTGATTGAAGGTCGAGCACTTGTTGCCAAAGCAACCTGATTTGTGTCATCACATCGTTTTGTAGATCAGGGGTTGGGATGAAAGTGTTTTGTGGTGTTTCAATTGTGGATTGGATGGGTGGGTTGTTTGATGTCTTGTTCAATGGTATGTGTATGTTTTGTCATGCTAGGTAGGCTTCCACCTACTGTTCTATGAACAACACTTGCTGTTGATCTTGTTGTTGTTGCGCTAAGATTTGTGCTTGTTGTTGTTCCAACAATGCTTGTTGTTGTACTTGTTGTTGGGCTGCTAATTGGGTTGCTTCTTACTGCTCTTGATATTGCTTTATGGCTTGTTGATATGCTTACATTTGTGTTGCTTGTTGTTGTGCAAGAAGTTGTGCATGTGCTTGTGTGTGTTGTGCTTGATATTGGGAATTTTCCTGAGCTTGAGCTTGTCTGTGTGCCACTTGTGCTTTGGCTTGTGCTTGTGCCACTTGTTGTTGTAATAGGATTGGTGCTTGAGGAGACTTTTGTACTTGCAATTCTTGTAGTGCTTGCATGGATTGAGTGGCTTGGGCAGGTTGTTGTTATTGTTCCTATAATAAATCTTGGGATCATGTGCCCTGTTGCACTTGTAATGTGGCTTGTGCAGCTTGGGCAACTTGCACAACTTGAGCAACTTGTTGAGCAACTAGTTGTATGACTTTTTTTTCTACACTTGTTGGAATCCCCTTTGAAAAGTAGCTTGCAATGCCACACTATAATGGCTTGATGTGGTGGAAGTTGGTGGTGGTGGGGGTGGTGGTGGATTCAGAATGGCATTTGTGGTGAGCGATGATGTCGTGTTGATGTTTTGAGTGATGGATGGTGGTGTTGATGTGGTTGGTCTTTGGGAGACCACGCTTTGCTATTTTAGGGAGGTTTTTGATGATGTTGCAATTGCTTGTGTATTTGTTGTCTGTTGTGATATCGATGACAAGTTTTGAGCATTTGTCATAATGCTTTGATTGATATTTGGGATGTTGGTTTGATTAATACTTGGTAGAGGGGGAAGCCCTAAACCAAGGAGTGATGTGGATGATGATGGAAATGGTGGAAGAGGTGGAAATGTGAGGGGTGCAAGTTCTTGCAAAAATGTTGTGGTGTGGAAGATGCCCCCTGGTCCGAACATGTCTCCTTCCTCTTCGAATTTGTGAGGAGAGGAGTTTGAGGCATTGCACAAAAAAATGATGATTATGGCTCCTGGTGAAAAGTGAGAGGAACATTCTTATGTAATGGATTTTTGAGTATGGTTTGTTCCAAGGTGGTATTTGCATCCCAATTTTGATTATTAACAAGGGGGTGTGTTTGAATAGCATTAAGAAATGCATTTCCCTTATTAACTTTGGGTTGGGTTGGAGTAAAAGATGTTGTGATCTGTAAAATTTTTTGAGGGATATTTTGGGATGGGGGTGTAGATGAGATGGGAATGGTGGATGAGATTGGAGGAAAAGATGTGATACAAGAGCTTCCAGTAGTGTAAGGGCAATCTTGCATCACCCAAAAATAGTTAAATTTCAAGTTTATCAGTTTTTAGGTGTTTTTATATTTTTGGATACCCTTTTCATCATAATGAAATTCCCAATTTATAGTTTTTATTTTCTATTCCTGGGTTGAAAGATATTGCAGTTTTAGTTTCCTAGATTTGCACCTGAAAATTGTTTGAGTTAGATTTGAGGCACTTAGAGTTCCTGTATTGGCCCTGAAACTTGCTAAAATTAGTGTAGTATATCTTCAACATATTATTGACTTCAAGACCTTTCCAATGATTCAAACGGTTTGTGAATCGGAGTCTCGGATCAAAAGTTATGGCCCCGGGAAGTTGGTGCACTTTTTAAAAGATACAATTGCAATGTTCTTTTGAAATTTGAACTTCAAGTTGTAATTTTTTGGCACCAAATAGCCTAAACTCAAATTTGAATGTTATTTTTGCTCCAAACTAAAGAGGAGCTCTATTTATGGGTAGGTTTCTAATTTTTGGATGACTTTTTGGGGACAAGCTCGCATATTGCGAAAGGCTTATTCTGTAGCTTTTTGTAACTTGCATGTATTGTAGAACTTGAGGATTTGAGATCCTCTACATGTAAGAAGCTCCATTTTCTGAATAATAAAATTATTCTCTTATTTGTTGGTTATTTTCTAAGTCTTGGGTTGTGCCTTCATCAAGTGGTATCAGAGTGGGTTTTCTTAAGTGTGTGGACAGATCACCGATCGTTAGGCAGTTCACACCAGGACCCTGGTTGTGGGTCGAGGTCAAGAAAGATGCCTCCAAGAGTGATGCCTGGTAGGCATGGTGGTGCCAGAGGTGGTCAAGGTGGTAGAAATGCTAGTGGAAGAGATTCACTAGTAGCCCTCCAAAGATAGATTGATGTGTTACAAGAGCAGCTGAGAAGAGGGTTAAACCTCAGGGAGGAAAGTGAGGATGAAGGAGAGGAAGAAGGATCAAATGTAGAAGAGCAAGAAGAAGTAATTGATCAAGACCAAATATGGCTAATAAGGGCCATTTCAAATATAGAGAAAAGATCCAGAGCAGAAGTCCCCAATTATTCTAGAAGTCTAAACCTAGAAGAGTTGATCGAATCGATCAACAAGCTAGAAGAATATTTTGAGTATGAGGAAATAGAGGACCCAGATCGGGTTAAGTTTGTGAAAATGAAGTTGAAGGGCCATGCCAGTATTTGGTGGAAAGAGGTCCAGTTGGAAACAAATCAAAGAGGAAAAGAAAATATCACCAGATAGGATCACATGGTAGAGAAACTGAAGAAGCAGTTCATACCAGTGGACTACGAGTAAGATCTGTTGAAGAAATTACAAAGGTTGAAGCAAGGAAGTAGATCTATGAAAGAATATAATGAAGATTTTTGCAAGATAATCATCAGAACAGCCCACACAGAGGCCAATAAGGAGAAGGTAGCCTGATATCTTAATGGATTATGACCGAGCATTCAGGAGGAGTTAAGCCTAGTCAAAATGAGCACCATTGAGATTGTGTATTGGTTTGCTCTAAAGGTAGAAGAAAAGCTGAACAAAAGATTTGAGGGCAAGCAAAAAGGACGAGGATGTCAAAGTGGAAGGGGTAGTGGAAAACCTTCAGGAAGCCGAAATGATGATGAAAAGAAAAGTGAAGATGTGGGTACCAGTTGAAGCCAAAGGAATGACAACTTCTACCACTCTCATGATCAAAATAGTGGTGATCAAAAAGGTAGAGGAGAAGGGAAATATGGACAAGGATCTAGAAGAGGTGGTTTCAAAGGAACATGTTTCCAGTGTGGTGAAGAAGGGCATCAAGCCTATGAATTTCCACAACACCAACGAAGGGTAGACAAAAGGCTAAAATGTCATGGAAGGGTTGCGCATGCAGATTAGGAGGCCCAATCTGAACATTCAAATGATACTGAAAGGGGAGAAGCCCTAGTGATTAGGAGAGCCCTGGTGACTGAGGAAAAGGAACCAGAACAGAGGAAGAATCCATTTCACACAAGGTGCAAGTGTGAAGGAAAATGTTGTGATGTCATTATTGATGATGGAAGCACTAATAATCTAGTGTCAGAAGAGATGGTCACAAAGTTGAAGTTGAAGAGAGAAAGGCACCCACATCTGTATCGGATTGCCTAGTTGTTCAAAGACCACAAAGTTTTGGTCAATGAGCAGTGCCTAGTAAAGTTCAAAATTGGGAGCTACCATGATGTGGTACTCTGTGATATCACCCCCATGGATGCATGTCACATGTTGTTAGGGAGGCCGTCATAGTTCGATAGGCTAGCTATACATGATGGCCATGTAAACACTTATTCCTTGACAAAGGATGGGGTTCGTCACAAGTTGAAACCCCTGAAGGAGACTAAAGAAAAGGTATGCAGTAGTGCTAGAATTTGTTATGTAGATGGAAAAAAATTTAGAAGGTATGAAGCCTAAGCATATGTGTTATGCATTGATTCCTAGAGTGAGTAAGGAGGATAGTGAGAAGGTTTTAGAAGAAGTTTTTGGGATGTTGGATGAGTTTCAGGATATTTTTTCTAATAATGTACCCAAGGGTTTACCACCAATAAGGAAGATCAATCATCAGACTGACTAGATTCTTCGAGACAGTTTGCCAAATAAGGTAGCTCATAGAATGACTCCAATAGAAAATGAGTTGAACAGACAAATTCAAGAGTTGTTGAGAAAGGATTTAATATGGGAGAGTTTGGGTCCATGTGCAGTACCTGCAGTACTAGCACCAAAGAAGGATGGGGAGTGGAGGATATGTATAGATTCTTGAGCCATAAACAAGATAACAATCAAGTACAGATTTCCCCTACCAAGGATGGATGACCTGATGGACTATCTGAGTGGAGCTCAGTACTTCACAAAGACTGATCTAAAGAGTAGATATCACCAGATCTAGATTCGAGAGGGAGATGAATGGAAGATTTCCTTTAAGACCAAAGAGGGCCTGTACGAGTGGTTAGTCATGCCTTTTGGGCTAACCAATGCATCGAACACATTCATGCGGTTCATGAATGGGGTACTCAAAGAATTTTTGGGAAGTTTCGTTATTGTGTATTTAGATGATATTTTGATTTTCAGTAAGACGTTGGATGAGCATCTGATGCATATTCGGAGAGCCTTTGAGAAGTTAAGAGAAGAGAAACTGTTGATTAATCTAAATAATTGTAGTTTTGTGAAGAGGGAGTTAGTGTACTTGGGGTTTGTTGTCTCAGCAAAATGTCTCAAGATGGACCCAGAGAAGGTGAAGGCTATTCTGGAATGGCCTACCCCAAGAACTGCTACCGAGGTGAGATCTTTCCATGGTTTGGCTAGTTTTTATAGAAATTCATTAGAAACTTCAGTAGTATTTGTGGACCCCTGACTGAAACAATGAGAGGGATAGAAAAGAATTCAAGTGGAGCACTGGAGCGGCAAAGAGTTTTGAACTATTGAAGTAGAAGGTAATAGAGCAACCTGTTCTAGCCCTCCCATATTTCAACAAGGTGTTTCAGGTGGATTGTGATGCCAGTGGTGCCATTGGAGTGTTGAGCCAAGAAGGTAAGCCCATTGCCTATTTCAGTGAAAAGTTAAATGATGCCAAGAGAAAGTATTATGTATGATCAGGAATTTTATGCAATAGTTCAAGCATTAAAGAAATGGAGACATTATTTGTTGTTGCCAAAGGAATTTATTCTATATCTGATCATCAGGCCTTGCAGTACCTAAATAGTTAGGGAAAATTAAATCAGAGGCATATGAAATGGGTAGAGTTTTGTAGAGTTATACCTTTGTTTTGAAACATAGGAGTGGGAAGTCAAATCAGTTTGAGATGCCTTAAGTAGGAGGCATACATTGATGACAAAGATGTAGATTGAAGTGGTTGGGTTCAATGAACTTAAGACACTGTACGCAGAAGATCCTGATTTTGCAGAGGCTTGGAAAGCTTGCAAGGAACCTGTTATAGTGGACCGGACAAGGTGGCTAGATTTCATAATCTAGGATGGCATGTTATTTAAGGGAAGTCAATTATGTATTTTGAGGAGTTCCATGAGGGAGAACCTGATAAAAGAGAAGCATAGTGGAAGAATGGCAAGACATTTTGGTTGGGATAAGACCATTTCCATTATCAGCGAGCATTATTATTAGCCTCAATTGTCACAGGATGTGAAAAAGTTTGTACAAAGCTGCAAAGTATGTTAGATGGCTAAAGGAGTGAACCAGAATATAGGATTATATCAGCCCTTACCTATACCAAAGAGGCCATGGGAGGATATAAGTATGGACTTTGTTCTTGGTTTGCCAAGGACACAATGAGGGAATGATTTAGTCTTTGTAGTGGTTGATAGGTTTTCGAAGATGACATATTTCATTCCATGTCAGAAGACCCATGATGCAATCCACATTACTAACTTGTTCTTCAAAGAGGTGGTGAGGCTACATGGTCTGCCAAAGAGTATTGTTTCAAATCGTGACACCAAATTTGTGGGGTACTTTTGGAGGACATTGTGGAAGAAGCTGAAGACAGAATTGAAGTTCAGTTCTGCACACCATCCACAAATAGATGGACAGATAGAGGTTGTTAACAGGAGTCTGGGTAACCTACTAAGATGTTTGGTAGGAGATAAACCCAAGGGATGGGACTTGATCTTACCCTAGGCAGAGTTTTCTTACAACAATTCTATCAACAAAAGCATTGGTAGATCACCATTCTAGATTGTGTATGGAGGTAGCCCCAGAACAACTCAATAATTGAGGAAGATGGACCAAGAGAAGAAAATAAGTGTTGAAGCTAAAGATTTTGTAGAACACATCAAGGATATACATGAAAAGCTAAGAGAACATATTAACAAGATGAATATGTAGTATAAGGCTAAGGCAGATCAGAAAATGAGGAATAAGGAGTTTCAGACTGGCGATGAAGTAATGGTTCACTTGAGGAAAGAAAGGTTTCCCATGGGAACCTATAACAAATTGAAGATGAAGAAATTCAGTCTTTGTAAGATTTTGAAGAAGCATGATTCAGGGAATGCATATGAGGTAGAGTTGCCTGATAGAATCAAAATTTCTCCTATGTTCAACATTTCAGATTTGACAGAGTATCATGAAGGTGGAATGGAGGAAGCACCAACAATAGGGCATTATGGCATTCTAGCACCTACTTCAGAAAGGGGGGAGATTGAAGCAATATTGGATAGACGTGTGGAAAGGAGTACCAAAAATAGGCAGTATGAAGAATATCTAGTGAAATAGAGAGGAAGGCATGTAGAAGATTCATCTTGGCTATCTAAGGCAATGGTTGACCAGTTGGGTTTTCTTCAACCATCTGAGACGTGATGGATCACTTCTCAAATTACCCTAAGTGTCTGATGCAGGAGCATCCAGTGGTGTAAGGGAAATCTTGTATCACCCAAAAATAGTTAAATTTTAAGTTTCTTGATTTTTAGGTGTTTTTACATTTTTGGATACCCTTTTTGTCATAATGAAATTCTTAATTTATAGTTTTTATTTTCTATTCCTGGGTTGAAAGATATTGCAGTTTTAGTTTCCAAAATTTACACATGAAAATCTTTTGAGTTAAATTTGAGGCACTTAGAGTTCCTGGATCAACCCTAAAACTTTCCAAAATCAGCATAGAGGATTTCATGCATTTTATTGACTTTCAAACCTTTCCAACGGTTCAAACAGTTCGAGAATCAAAGTCCTGGATCAAAAGTTATGGCCCCGGGAAGTTGGTGCACTTTCTAGAAGATACAATTGCAATGTTCTTTTGAAATTTGAACTTCAAGTTGTAATTTTTTGGCGCCAAACTGCCTAAACTCAAATTTAAATGTTGTTTTGGCTCCAAACTAAAGAGGAACTCTATTTATGGGCAGGTTTTTAATTTTTGGGTAACTTTTTGGGGACAAGCTCGCATATTGCTAAAGGGTTATTCTGTAGCTTTCTGTAACTTGCATGTGTTGTAAAACATGGGGATTTGAGATTCTCTGCATGTAAAAAGCTCCATTTTCTGAATAATAAAATTATTCTCTTGTTTGTGGGTTATTTTCTAAGTCTCAGGCTGTGCCTTCATCAAGATGTCTCTACTATGTTACTCATGTCAAAATCTAAAGGCAATTTGGCCCCTTGCTTTGCTAGTTCAAGTGTGTATAGCGAAGGGTTAAGCCTCATCATGATATTGACAATCTTATGGTTTTCTTGATTTTGAAGTATTTCAGTTATTTCATTGTGTGACATCCCAAAGTTAAGATTTTCTCCTTGGGCTTCCTCTTGCGGATTTTGGGATGATGAGATAGCCAACGGATTGCTTGATTCGGCGGGATTCATTTTAACATTTTTTTGGCTAAGATCACTTGAAGCGGGTGTTTCTTTCTTGGCTTCCATACTCTTCTTACATTGAGATCTAGTTTGAACCATAAAACAAGGATCATTTTTTAAGAATTGGGGAGACGAATCTCTTGATTCTTTCGATTAATCTTTACTTTATGCCCAAAGTAGAAAATTTTTAGGATATCTTGAGGATCGAAATATGATATGATGATGTTGCAAGGGATGGATGATGTGGATGTTTTTGTCTTTTGATAAATATTGAAGGAGATACTAGGCTTTTAGGACTTTCGGATATGTTTCAGATTTTGATTTTGATTTTCTTTTTGGGGTTGTCCTTGATTTTGATTGCTTTTATTTTGAACAATAAGACCCTAAGATGTTGGATGATTTATCTAAGGGATAGATTTGATCAAAGGATGATAATTTGAATATGTGTAGGGAGAAGGATGCATCTACCCACACCTATTCAAACAAGATAATAGTTTAGCCAAGCATACGAAAAAGGATGCATCTATGTATACCAAGCTAAACAAGATGATTTTGATAACTTTGACTAAGCATATGCAAAAGGATGCATCTACACATACCTAGCCAAAGGTGATTTTGATAAAGTTTTCAAGGATTTAGCTTCAAGGATTTGATAATTTTTATTTTTCCAAAAATCCTAGCATTAAAGATGATTTCAAGATTTTCTAAAAGGTGATAGTGAGATGATGTTCGTTTTGATGTTTGAAGGATGGATGAAAAAGATTTTGATTTTATTTTGATCCTAAGATGAACCTAAAAAAGATACTTTGTTTTCCTTGACCTAGGTATTGAAGAGCATACAATGCTTCTATAGACCTTTGTAACCAAGAAGTGATTCCATTTGAGCATACATTTTCAGATTTTGAACCAATGATTTTCGTTTTGTGATTTGGACCTTCTGAGAATTGTGAGGTTTCAACACACATGAAATTTCATTTTGTTTATCTTTGCTTAATGGCTTTATTTTACCACAAACACTTTCTTTGATTTAGCTTTTTCCAAACTAAGTGTCCAATGTCTTAATTTCTTCACATCCCACAAAGTATGTTAGGTGGAATTTTGATGAAGTCAAAGAAAGGGTTTACCTATTGTTTACTTTAGTAGACAAATCGAGATGTAATCCAATGTTTAGAAACCTCTAAGGATGTAAATCCCAAAGGAAAACAATAACATACGGATTGAGTCAATGGTATTTGTCTCCTAAAGGGTTTGAAATTTTGGGTGATGATATTAAGTGTTTGTTTTCAAGATATTTCCAATCAAGCACTACATTTTGTAACCCAAGAATAAATACAACCCTATGGATGTGTAAGACAATATTTGTTGGATTCCCACTTGGACAAGTTCAACTATACTTATCTTTAGCAAATGGTTAGATGCTTGACCCCACTAGCTCCCCTCCATGACACTCACTTATATGGGGTAGCCAAGCATCAACACCCATGAAACTCCCATGGCATGCTTTCAATTTCTACTAAAAGACCGTAAAAGTGTGGGGTGGCTTTAGAACGACCGTTCTTACACCAACAAATAGATTAAGGATTTTGGAAAATTATAGAACATGGGTTTTAATAAGGACTTCCCGTTCATGGAGATTGACCCCTACGATAAGAGTCCCCTTTTGGATCCATCTTGTAAGAATCAACTGTGTGATATTGGCATTTATTCCAATACCCACATTTATATCCCGGTTTGAAATACTCTTGGTTTTAGAGTGTTACTGGTTGAGTCATTCCCTTGGGTGAGTACTTTTTCTCCAAGGCAGACCCTCTAGGATAAACAAAAGAAAATAAAAACAATATTCGTAACTCAATCAATCTTTGTTGGCAACAAAGAGAGAATATAAGCAATAATTCCCCCACTCACACTCACACAAGATTTGGTTCAATTTTAAAACCCAAAGATGAAGTGTGAAGGTGATTACTTTGTCTCACCCTAAAGTCATGAAAAAGGCCTTTTGATTCTCAAGATCGCTATAAAGCGCGAGAGAAGCACATACGTCATTTTTCAATAAATTTAGTTTAAGTAAGTCTTTATGAAAAAAAAGTTGCACTTATTCTTTTTAAATCCACAAAACAAAATGGGTATGTGTAGGATCATCATGACAAAAATAGGCCCTTAAGTGGCAAAAAAAAAGAAAAAACTAAGTTAGGCAACTTGACTTAAAATTTTGAATAAGTTATCTATATTGTTTCAAAAATATGTAAGAATAGAATTTGTAGAAAATTGAGTGTAATCTCTAAACTACTAGGTTTGTTTAAAAAAAAAGAAATCTATTTGGTAAAAATTTGAAATTTCAATGCAATAGTACTTAAATTTCAAGGAAAAAAATAAGTAGGTGTCTGTCTGACCACCCTAACCATAATAAAATGATAATTTTTTTTATAATATATTAGATATGAGTAGAGGACTCGTGTCCCGATGTGATGCATATTTTTTTGTAATTTTTTTCTAAGTAAATAATTAATTATGAATTTTTTATTACAATTTTTAAAAAATATAAAAAACTCATATGTCTGACCACCTTAACTTGGTCAAAACTTTATGAAATTAAAATATTCTTTTTTAATCCTATAGTATGCAAAGCATAGAATGTGACACATGTTTTGGATTCAAAAAATGTGATACTATTTGAAAGCTATAGATGTTTTTCAATCAGTCTATCGATCAGGACTTTAGTTGTAATTTGACTAGAAAATGAATAATAATTACTTATTAAATTCAAAATAAAGAATAATTTATATTGGTGGAAAGCTGAGAATCACCTTTAAAAACTATTTTGGTCTCATCAATTTTGTGTAAAAAAAAGGTCGTTAGCCACATACCCATCATATTGCCACTTTTTGGCCCATCACGATCCTGCACATACCCAAATATGAGTTCTTTTTAAGCACCAAAAGACAAGTGAGAGATATTTTGTTCAATTTTTATCTAAAACAAACTCTTACAAGTTGTATCCTTAATGTTCATTTTATCCTTTGCAAGAAATTTTTTTAAAAGTTTTTTTTAAACCCAAACGAAATTAGTGTCCTAAGAAAGAAGTGATAACAATTTCTTAAAAGTGTTAAGCAAACACTAAAGTGTTTAAAAATATTTTTATCTTGAGAAATATCCTCCTCATGCTTCTCCTTTCTTCTTTTTCAATTTCCAACCTACAAGGGAGAAAACCAATCAGATTATCGAAAATACAAAGATTAAAAAGTAGAAAATAGAAGACAAATTAATCATTAATCAAAAAGCACATGCCAAAATTTTATTTCCACTTTTTACTCCATGCCAGCAGTGAAGTATTATAGAAGGGTATTTATAATAAAGGACATCAGAAACCCAACAGTTAAGTATGCTTCTGATGTAGGAGCATCTAGTGGTGTAAGGCAATCTTGCATCACCCAAAAATAGTTAAATTTCAAGTTTTTCTGTTTTTAGATATTTTTACATTTTTGGATACCCTTTTAATCATAATAAAATTCTCAATTTATAGTTTTTATTTTCTATTTCTGGGTTGAAAGATATTGCAATTTTAGTTTCCCAGATTTACACCTGAAGATCTTCCAAGTTAGATTTGAGGCACTTAGAGTTCCCAAATCAGCCCCAAAACTTTCCAAAATTGGTGTAGCAAATTTTAAACGCGTTCTTGACTTTGAGACCTCTCCAACGGTTCAAACGGTTCGAGAATCAGAATCCTGGATCAAAAGTTATGGCCTTGGGAAGTTGGCGCACTTTCTAGAAGATACAATTGCAAATATTCTTTTGAAATTTGAACTTCAAGTTGTAATTTTTTGACACCAAATTGCCTAAACTCAAATTTGAATGTTGTTTTGGCTCCAAACTAAAGATGAGCTCTATTTATGGGCAGGTTTCTAATTTTTAGGTAAATTTTTTGGGACAAGCTCGCATATTGCGAAAAGATGATTTTGTAGCTTTCTGTAACTTGCATCTGTTATAGAACTTGGGGATTGAGATACTCTGCATATAAGAAGCTTCATTTTCTAAATAATAAAATTATTCTCTTGTTTGTGGGTTATTTTCTAAGTCTCGGGCTATGCCCTCATCAAGTGGTATTAGAGTGGGTTTTCTTGAGTGTGTGGATAGATTGCCAATCGTGAGGCAATTCATACAAGGACTGTGGTTGTGGGTCGAATCCAAGAAAGATGCCTCCAAGAGTGATGCCTGGTAGGCATGGTGGTGCCAGAGGTGGTCGAGGCAGCAAAAATATTGGTGGAAGAGATGCACTAGTAGCCCTCCAAAGATAGATTGACACATTACAAGAGCAGTTGAGAAGAGGGTTAAACCTGAGGGAAGAAAGTGAGGATGAAGGAGAGGAAGAAGGTTCAAACGTAGAAGAGGAAGAAAAAACAATTGATCAAGAAAAAATGTAACTAATAAGGGCTAATTCAAAAATTGGGAAAAGACCTAGAGCAGAAGTCCCCAGTTATTCCAGAAGTCTAAACCTGGAAGAGTTGATCGACTGGATCAACGAGCTAGAAGAATATTTTGAGTATGAGGAAATAGAGGACCCAGATCGGGTTAAGTTTGTGAAAATGAAGCTGAAGGGCCATGCTAGTATTTGGTGGAAAGAGGTCCAGTTGGAAAGAAATCGAAGTGTAAAAAGAAATATCACTAGATAGGATCGCATGGTAGAGAAACTAAAGAAGTAGTTCATACCAGTGGACTATGAGTTAGATCTGTTAAAGAAATTGCAAGGGTTGAAGCAAGAAAGTAGATCTATGAAAGAATATACTAAAGATTTTCACAAGATAATCATCAGAACGGGTCACACAGAGGCCAATAATGAGAAGGTAGCCCGATATCTAAATGGGTTACAACCGAGCATTCAGGAGGAGTTAAGCCTAGTCAGAATGACCACCATTGAGGATGTGTATTAGTTTGCTTTGAAAGTGGAAGAGAAGTTGACCAAAAGATTTGATGGCAAGCAAAAGGAACGAGGAGGTCAAAGTGGAAGGGGCAGTGGAAGACCTTCAGGAAGCCAAAATAATGATGAAAAGAAAAATGAAGATGTGGGTACCAGTTGAAGCCAAAGGAATGACAACTTCTACTACCCTCATGATCAAAATAGTGGTGATCAAAGAGGTAGAGGACGAGGGAGATATGGACAAGGATTTGGAAAAGGTGGTTTCAAAAGAACATGTTTCCAGTGTGGTGAAGAAGGGCATCGAACCTATGAATGTCCACAACACTAAGGGTAGACAAAAGGCCAAAAGGTCGTAGAAGGGTTGCGCATGCAGATGAGGAGGCCCAATCTGAACATTCAGATGATGCTAAAAGAGGAGAAGCCCTAGTGATTAGGAGAGCCCTAGTGACTGAGGAAAAGGAACCAGAACAAAGGAAGAATCTATTTCACACAAGGTGCAAGTGTGAAGGAAAATGTTGTGATGTCATTATTAATGATGGGAGTGTAACTAAGGATTTAATTTAGTTATTAGATTAGATTGATCAAATTAAAGCAAAATGATAAAAACCAAAATTTCTATAGAGCACAAAGGAAATTAAAATACACAATGGTTATACCTGTAAATCACAATTTCCATGATTACCTCCATAGCACCTTCTTGCTTGCTGGATGATGTTGTGCCCTCAGATTCATTATGTGAGCAATCTGCAAATGTCTAAGACCTACAACAAGCTTTGAAGGATTTATGCAATGTCTAAATGCCTATGACTATGACAATGTCTATGAAAATAATGATTACTAATGCCAAATGACTATAATGACTATTAAATTAAAAAAGAAGTTGTCGGATCCTGAAATTATGAGCAAAATTGTCTTTTATAGAAAACACAATTTTGAGTGGACGAATGAGATTAAAGACCTAGAATGAGAGGTCCAGATTAAACCTGAGAATCCCTAATTAGGGTTAGAGAAAATTCATTAATCGAACGGTCAAAATAATATCTCAGATAAATGGATCGACGGTGGAGAATAAATGAGACAAATTAATTAGAAAATAAAGATTGTCTGATTTGCGAGATTCAAAAAATCAAAAAGATAAGATTTGAACTGAAGATTAGATTTGGAAAATCAAGAATCTGCCTGATTACTTGATTTTTAGAAGATTAGTTACCATTTTGAATTGAGTTAATTCAAATAATGGATTTTATGAGACAATAAATAATCTTTTTCAGATTATTTATCAAAATGGACTAACAGTTCAAATTGAGATGACATTTTAAATAATTTAATTTATTTAAAATGAGAAGAATATTAAATTGGCAATTAAATAATTAAATTTAATTATTTAATTTAGAAGATAAGATTAATTAATTAAATAAATTAATCAATTTATTTAATTAAGACAGTTAGTGACATATTAAATAAATAAATAAAACTTATTTATTTAATAATCAGGAAGAAAAATATGACAAAAGAGAATTAAATAAATTAAGAAATTTATTTAATTAAGGGAAGACTTAGCCAATTAATGACGTATTTAATAAATAAATAAAATTTATTTATTTAATAATCGTGAAGAATAAATGACATGAATTAATTAAATAATTATGAATTATTTAATTAATAGTCGAATGTGGACCAAAGACATAATTAAATGTCATAATTATGCTAGGACGAAAATGGTAAAAATGAAGCTTGCAAGCCTAGGTCATTTTTAGGTGTCTACATTTTGCCCCTCTTTGTCATAATGCATCATGTCGCATTGTGACAAAGAAAATAAGTCAAAAGTATGCCCCAGTGCCAAATAAGATGAGGAAGAATGATGAGGAGGGTTATGGTATGCCCCCTTGAGAGGATAGACGGGTTCCAAGAACATGGGTGTGCTCTCGAAATGGATGAGAAGACTAGAATATGAAGAGACAAAGAAATGTTAGTACAAAAGATATGGATGATGATATGGATGCAGTGCCTATATTAGATGAGACAGAGAAGATGGCAAGACTAAAGATGCATGTTAGTTCCTAGACCAAATCCTTCAAAACATTGCCATAGGACTTTAATATTTATTGCTCTTAATCATCATTAGGTGGTAAAAATGACACAAATGGACAATAAACACCATGATATGACATAGAACAAGGTGTGCAAGGTCATCCACTTGAAAAACAGACAGTCACAGACAAGGAATGTCCTAACTCATACTAAGGGTCATGTTGCCCTAGTCTTTTTGTCAAGACAATCCACAAACAGCAGTCAAAGAAAATAAAATAGGCCAGGATACGTCATTGCACCTCTACATCCTTCATGGGACATCCTCGAGGTAGCTAGTAACATGACCAAAAAAATAAGACACTAAAAATATAAGACAAATAGCCAAGATAGCCAAAATATAAAACAAGAAAGACCAGAAAGATTAACAGCCATGTAATTTTGTTTGCCAAAGATTGAATTCTTATCGGTCTGACAGTTTTGACAGTTTAAGAGTTTTGTCAATTTGACGGCGTTGATAGTTTGACGAGGCCTATTGTCATGAAGGATACATCCTGAAAAGGCAAAGGACATTTTGACGAGGTCTAACTCCAAGAAGGACACATCTTGAAGAGGACCAAAGAGTGACGAGATTGACATTGTTTTGAGTAATATGTTTTGGCAAGTTGACTAATGTTGACTCTATGATTGATTGGACCGTGTTGTCTAATTTTGACCAATTTTGACATTGACGTTTCAAATGACTATCTTGTGTCTGAGTTTGACTATGTCTAACTTATTGACTGATGTGACGATTGTGACAAATGCCATGATTTTATTTGGACAACCCTAAAAGGACTGACCTAATATCTCGGGGACTCATCGACTGATGGCCTTGCCTACGTAGCAAATGAGCAGAGACAACGTAGTTCGACAATGACATGGACTGACTGACATGATTGACTTTGACGCCATTTTTAATATTTTGACATTGATTTGGATGTTTTTGTGTTTTTCTTCAAGACGTTTTATGAATTTTAGGTCTTTCTTCAGGACATTTTATGATGTTTTTGGTCTTTTTTTAGGAAATTTTATGATGTTTTTGGTCTTTTTTCATGACATTTTATGATGTTTTTGGTCTTTTTCTTTAGGACATTTTATGATGTTTTTGTCTCTTTTTCATTTTATGATTTTTTTGGATTTTGACGTTTAAGAGGATCGTGACAAATGCAAATGACTGATGCCTACACATGAGAATCCAAGGACAAACATGATTGTGCCCCTAGTCAAGCTGAATACCAATTAACAAGTGATGACAACGTTGTTTGACATGGGAAGGACGCATCCCGAAACAATGTGAGGATGATGACGACAATGTGACGAAAGTATGGAGGTCTACAGCTAGGCCAGGAACGCAGTCAAGTAAAATTTTGGATAATGTGTTTGTATGGCTTAGACTCATTGCATTTGGAATGACTTGGTTAGGGCTAGATGAGATGATGGAGTTTCCTTAGACTGTTTGACAAGGGCAAGCCAAGATAGGTGATAGGCATGAAAGGATAGGAGGTGGCCTTGGTAAAGGACGGGAGACATGAGCCTAAGCGAATTGTCATATGATTTTCAAGGACTATGTCATATAAGGACAATAAGACTATGATAGTCAATGACATGATGTTTCGTGAATCGTGTATGAACGAAGGATAGACATGTCAAGAGTTTTCCCAAAGCATGATTTATATGTGCCAGTTTTATGTCAAGACCAAGATAGGTGGGAATGATATGGATTAAATGGTCAAATGCCAATGCCAAGAGGAAGGCCTAGGAGATGAGACAACTTGCCCCCAAGTGTAAGAGTCCACATAGACGATTTATTTTACACATGATGCCTGTTTGCCAGGTTTTCATCATGGTACTTATCCAGGGCGCCTGTTTGCCAGGTTTTCACTATTGGATGAAATTTTTCTCTTTACTATTTTCTTGACTTTTTGATTTTTTTGGTATCACCAAGATGCCTGTTTGCCAAGTTTTCATCAGGGTGACAATTTTTTTAATTTTTTAATTTTTTTTATATTTCTAATTTTGTGGATAGCTTGGATGCTTTAGATAACCACTGCCTATTCTGAATTCATTGACGATGTCGATGTAGAGACTGGTTCCATGATATGCCAATAATGTCCTTGCTGAAGGAGTTGTCTTGTCAGGATCGTAGCACTTGTATACAACTGATCAATGTCATTGTGATCCTTTCTGATACTAGAGTTGGCCTTATCAAAATACGCACATCGCAATAGAGTGTCATGAGAGTCCTTGTGGTAAAGAGTTGCTGCCATGATGTGAAGGATTTGTGACGTGGAATTTTTGGACTTTAGGCGAGATGTAGGATTATGATAGATGATGGTAGATGTGGAAAGGTTGTTTGGATGTTTGGATGAATGACTTTTTATTTTCCAAACTTGGGATGGTGTATGATGGATTTTTGAGGGATGGCGTTTGGAACCAACACTTTTATATGCCTTGATTGATGACCATTTTGAAGGAGGTGGACATGTGTTATATGTGGGAGTCCTCTTGTATTGTGGCTCCACATTGTGATTGACTTTTTCTTCTGACATATTTTCTTTGCTTGATCCATCTTTCTTTGGGATCCATTTTAATTTCATTTGTCCACTTTTCCTTTTGTTTGATTCTATGGCCTTTGACATTTGATTGTGATCTTTTGACTTGTAAGACTTTTTTTTTTGTTGGTCCCAAAGGGAATTTTTATTTATGATGGAATGACGGTGCATAGTGTGGGTGGAAGGGGTGTTGGCAGCAATCTTATGACAGGGATTTATCATGGACTCCATTTTGATGTTTGTATCTGACAAAGTTGCCCCTAGTATCAAGGAGGTACCACTAACATCATTTGATTTGTTGTCTGAGGAATAACCAAGACCTTGATGTCTTTAATTTTCCTGAAGCTGTATTGGTTCTATAATTCCTTGCTCGTGTATGCCTAATCCTTTGCCTTGATATTGCATGCTTTAACAGATTCTATTTGCGATGGGGTATTTATTGTTTTGAAAGCAAGATGCTAACCCATCATGATGTCTATGGACACTGTCACTTGTAATATTTTTATCTGCAAGAAATCCTACTTTGACAAAGATAGATGACCCTAATTGATAAAGTGTCTTAGCTTCATTTTCATGTTGGACATATTCCTGACTGATATCTTTGGTCTGATCGTGTGACATGTCAAGTTCAGTAGATTCTGTTGGTGCTTCCAAGGAAATTTTGAAGCCATCATTATGTTTAGTGTCATATAGTCCAATAATTTCAGCTATAACTTGATCATATGCAAGCATGTCCCTAGTGGAAGATTCTTGTTATGGAGGAATATCATCTATGTGTCCCATGGAGGCAAGTGTCTCATTGTGGGAAGTGTCAATAGTCAAGACTTTTATAGGGTTGGCAAGTGTTTGATCATGAATGGCATAAAGGTCAAGGAGTGGATCATTTTGGACTTCTTGTTCAATGGTAGGGTCTTGGTCGAAGATGGGGTTGTCATGGATTTGGACTTCTTGGTCAATGATGGGGTCTTGGTCAAAGATGGGGTTGCCATGGATGATATAGTCAGAAATAGAGTCGTTGTCAAGGAGAGGTGTGTTTTGGATGTCATGATTGTCTTGAAGGATTTCATGGATGGACTGAAAGATAGGGTCATGGAATGGACTACCTTGTTCTTGACATGAGGGTGACATTATAATGTCATGCTTTGGGCTTTCATTTTGACATGTATCCTCAAGTTTATTAAATGGGATTTGACTTTGAGCAATGACAAAATTTTCATGACTAGATGTGGCTTGTGAGGGGATGACTTGAAAATGATTAATGAATGAAGGACTAGGATAGGACATGGAGACTTGGACTGGACTAGTACATGAAGGACTAGGATATGACATGGGTACTTGTATTGGACTTGTATGTGAAGGACTAGGGTATGACGTTGAGAATTGGACCAGATGTGACATGGAGTCTTAGACTGGATTAACTATTGATGGACAAGGATATGACATGGAGACTTCGACTGGATTGGTGTAAGGTTGATTGAAATAGGACATGGAGACTTGGACCGGATCAGTATGATATGATGTGAGGACTTGACATGAGTTGGTAGATGGTTGATAAGGGATGCAGACTTGGACGGGATTAATAGGTGAAGGACTAGCATATGATGTGGAGGTTTGGAATGGACTAGTTGATAGTTGGCTTCCCTTGTCAAGGTTAGGATAAGGGTGATAAGTGGACGTTTGTTGCGAATTACTAGTAGGATTTATGTCAAGTGACTATTGATTGTGAGGGTAGACAGATGGTGGCAAAGTATTTATGTCAAAGCCTTGTGGTAACTTAGCCCCTAAGTCCAAAAGCATGGCTAGATACCTTTGAGGGTCACGTAAGATATTTTTTTTTACAAAGGAGACTATGTCAGGATTTTGCGTTGTAGCTTCTATGTCTTTGAAATATACTCGTCCATTTTGGTCTCTTTGTATGAATGGTTCAAAAATATTTTTTGATGAAGATTGCATGTTCATGTTGTGAAATGGATCAGAAAAGGTCCAATGTTTGACTTGGTTGTTTCTAGATGTTTGACCGTTGTTTGGTTTGTTTCAATATCCAGAAAGCACTTGCAAGCACGATATTTTGACTGTAAGCAAGCACATATGAGACAAGTACAATCCTAAAAGGCAAAAAGGCCAAGGGTTTGTATACTTGGTATAGTCTACCGATATACCCTAGATTGGTGATAAACACCTTTCCTTCTCGAGAGCGGATAGCTTAGAATTTTGGTGGCATTGGCTCCCCTCCACAGCTCATTAACGTCATTCGAGCACACTAAATTCAGATTCTTTGGGTAGTGACATCCCAAGAATTGCTATATCTACTCAAGGGGATCAGTAGTGAGTGTCTTCGGGCATGATACTGTACCCTGCACTATACCAAGCAACGGCCAAAGAACGGTTGGACACTAAAATAAGAGGTATTTAATTTAGGCATTCCGTTCGTGGGGCATGATCCATGCAGCGAGAGTCCCCTTTCAAATCAATCTCATCGGAACCACACTCGTGATTCTTGGGCATTCCCCAAGAACCCGCTTTTATATACCGGCTGGAAGTCCCTCAGTGTCAGGGTGCTACCGGTCTGAGTCGTCCTGGGGTGAGTACTTTTTCCCACCAGAACAAGCCCAAGTTTTAGAGTCAGTAATTGTTTCTCTTACACCCAGGATCGTACGAATGAGCAAGGAGAGAGGATACTTCAATATACCAAATCGTGAAGGGTAAAAACAAATAAAAATGGGTATGGTTTTCTGATCACCGAGTTTTCACAAGGTGAGAGCATACTCGCCTACCATTTTGCAAACACATTCAAACATGATGAAATAGAGGTTCGTTTTAATTGCACCAAATAAAATGTGAGTTACACTACTAAAAATACAAACACATTATTTTGTTGTTTAGCCTTTGACAATCGAACCTACAAGACAATCTATTAGTAGTTTAGTGTTTGTCTTCAACCCATGAATAGTAACCGCCAATAAGCTGCAAATCTTGATTAGTAACAAAAAAAATAAAAATAATAATTTAATGACAGCAACAAATTAAAACAGCGATAACTTGCTCAAAACTTAACAAAAACTTAAAGCATAGAAATCTATGGAAAGCTAAATGATAGACCTTAAAAACCCAGAAAACGTTTTCTACGATTCTGCACAAAGAAAACGTTATAGACAAAAGAAGATTCGGGTTTTAATAGTTAAAACTTTAAAATTGCGATCACTAAAATGGCCATAACTTTCTCAAATCTTAATAAAATTTCGAACCATTTGAAGTTCTGGAAAGCTGAGACCATGATCTACAAAACCCAAAAAAATGTTTTAAATAATTTTATACGCCTATTTTTTTGTGCTCAAAAGGTGGTGACGGGATTTCATATGACTTACTGTCTGTAACCTGCAAAATAGTGAAAACAAACAAGAAAACACAATTTTTCTACAAAACATCGGGTTCACCAATGTAACTAAAGTTTTAATTTAGTTATTAGATTAGATTGATCAAATTAAAGAAAAATGATAAAAACCCAAAGTTCTATAGAGCACAAAGGAAATTAAAATACAAAATGGTTATACCTGTAAATCGCAATTTCCATGATTAACTCCATAGCACTTTCTTGCTTGTTGGATGATGTTGTGCCCTCAGATTCATTGTGCGAGCAATCTGCAAATGTCTAAGACCTACAATAAGATTTGAAGGATTTATGCAATTTCTAAATGCCTATGACTATGACAATGTCTATGAAAATAATGATTACTAATGCCAAATGACTATAATGACTATTAAATTAAAAATGAAGTTGTCGGATCCCGAAATTATGAGCAAAATTGTCTTTTATAGAAAACACAATTTTGAGTGGACGGATGAGATTAAAGACCTAGAATTAGAGGTCCAGATTAAACCTGAGAATCCTTAATTAGGGTTAGGGAAATTCATTAATCGAACGGTCAAAATAATATCTTAGATAAACGGATCGATGGTGGAGAATAAATGAGACAAATTAATTAGAAAATAAAGATTTTTGAAAATGAATAAGATAAAGATTGTCTGATTTGTGAGATTTGAAAAATAAAAAAGATAAGATTTGAACTGAAGATTAGATTTGGAAAATTAAGAATCTGCCTGATTACTTGATTTTTAGAAGATTAGTTACCATTTTGAATTGAGTTAATTCAATTAATGGATTTTATGAGATAATAAATAATCTTTTTCAGATTATTTATCAAAATGGACTGACAGTTCAGATTGAGATGACATTTTAAATAATTTAATTCATTTAAAATGAGAAGAATATTAAATTGGCAATTAAATAATTAAATTTAATTATTTAATTTAGAAGATAAGATTAATTAATTAAATAAATTAATCAATTTATTTAATTAAGATAGTTAGTGACATATTAAATAAATAAATAAAACTTATTTATTTAATAATCAGGAAGAAATATATGACAAAGAGAATTAAATAAATTAAGAAATTTATTTAATTAAGGGAAGATTTAGCCATTAATCGATTTAATAAATAAATAAAATTTATTTAATAATCGCGAATAATAAATGACATGAATTAATTAAATAATTATGAATTATTTAATCAATAGTCGAATGTGGACCAAGGACATAATTAAATGTCATAATTATGCTAGGACGAAAGTGGTAAAAATGAAGCTTGCAGGCCTAGGTCATTTTTAGGTGTCTACAGGGAGCACCGATAATCTGGTGTCAGAAGAGATGGTCACAAAGTTGAGGCTTAAGAGGGAAATGCACCCGCATCCATATCAGATTTCCTAGTTGTAGAAAGACTACAAAGTTTTGGTCAAGGAGCAGTGCCTAGTAAAGTTCAAAATTAGGAGCTACCATGATGAGGTACTCTATGATATCATCCCCATGGATGCATATCACATGTTGTTGGGAAAGCTGTGGAAGTTCGATAGGCGAGCTATACATGATGGCCACACAAACACTTATTCCTTGACAAAGGATGGGGTTCATCACAAGTTGAAACCCCTGAAGGAGACTGAAGAAAAGGTATGCAATAGTGCTTGAATTTGTTATGTAGATGGAAGAAAATTTTTAGAAGGTATCAAGCATGAGCATGTGTGTTATGCATTGATTCCTAGAGTGAATAAGGAGGATAGTGAGAAGGTTCCAAAAGAATTTTTTGGGATGTTGGATGAGTTTTAGGATATTGTTTATGATAATGTACCTGAGGGTTTCCCACCAATAAAGAAGATCGATCATCAAATTGACTTGATTCCTGGAGCTAGTTTTCCAAATAAGGCAACTCATAGAATGACTCTAGTAGAAAATGAGGAGTTGAACAAACAAGTTCAAGAGTTGTTGAGAAAGGGTTTGATATAGGAGAGTTTAAGTGCATGTGTAGTACCTGCAGTACTAGCACCAAAGAAGGATGGGGAGTGGAGGATATGTATAGATTCTTGACCCATAAACAAGATAATAATCAAGTACAAATTACCCCTACCAAGGATGGATGACCTGATGGACTATCTGAGTGGAGCTCAGTACTTCACAAAGACTGATCTCAAGAGTAGATATCACCAGATCTAGATTCGAGAGAGAGATGAATGGAAGATTGCCTTTAAGACCAAAGAGGGCCTGTATAAGTGGTTAGTCATGACTTTTGGGCTAACCAATGCATCGAGCACATTTATGCGGTTCATGAATGAGGTACTCAAAGAATTTCTGGGAAGTTTCGTTATTGTGTATTTAGATGATATTTTAATTTTCAGTAAGATGTTGGATGAGCATCTGATGCATATTTAGAGAGGCTTTGAGAAGTTAAGAGAAGAGAAACTGTTGATTAATCTGAAGAAGTGCAGTTTTGTGAAGAGGGAGTTAGTGTACTTGGGGTTTGTTGTCTCAGCAGAAGGTCTCAAGATGGACCCAGAGAAGGTGAAGGCTATTTTGGAATGGCCTACCCCAAGAACTACTACCAAGGTGAGATCTTTCCATGGTTTGGCTAGTTTTTATAGAAAGTTCATTAGAAACTTCAGTAGTATTTGTGGACCCCTGACTAAAATAATGAGAGGGGATAGAAAAGAATTCAAGTGGAGCACTGGAACAACAAAGAGTTTTGAACTATTGAAGCAAAAGGTAACATAGCAACATGTTCTAGCCCTCCCAAATTTCAACAAGGTGTTTCAGGTGGATTGTGATGCTAGTGGTTGTGCCATTGGATCAGTGTTGAGCCAAGAAGGTAAGCCCATTGCCTATTTCAGTGAAAAGTTAAATGATGCCAAGAGAAAGTATTATGTATATGATCAAGAATTTTATGCAATAGTTCAAGCATTAAATAAATGGAGACATTATTTGTTACCAAAGGAATTTTTTCTATATGCTGATCATCAGGCCTTGCGATACCTAAATAGTCAGGGAAAATTATATCAAAGGTATATGAAATAGGTAGAGTTTTTGTAGAGTTATATGTTTGTTTTGAAACATAGGGTTGCAGATGCCTTAAGTAGGAGGCATACATTAATGACAAAGATGTAGATTGAAGTGGTTGGGTTCAATGAACTTAAGACACTATACGCAGAAGATCCTGATTTCGTAGAGGCTTGGAAAGCTTGCAAGGAACCTGTTAGAGTGGACATGACAAGGTGGCTGGATTTCATAATCCAAGATGGTATGTTATTTAAAGGAAGTCAATTGTGTATCCCAAGGAGTTCCATGAGGGAGAACCTAATAAAGGAGAAGCATAGTGGAGGAATGGCAAGACATTTTGGTCGAGATAAGACCATTGCGATTATCAGTGAGCATTATTGTTGGCCTCAGTTGTCACAAAATGTGAAGAAGTCTATACAAAGCTGTAAGGTATGTAAGAAGGCTAAAAGAGTGAACCAGAATATAGGCTTATATCAGCCCTAACCTATACCAGAGAGGCCATGGGAAGATATAAGTATGGACTTTGTTCTTGGTTTTCCAAGGACACAACAAGGGAATTATTTAGTATTTGTGGTGGTTGATAGGATTTCAAAGATGGCACATTTTATTCCAAGTCAGAAGACCCATGATGCAGTCCACATTGCTAACTTATTCTTCAAAGAGGTGGCGAGGCTACATGGTATGCCAAAGAGTATTGTTTCATATCGTGACACCAAATTTGTGGGGTACTTTTGGAGGACCTTGTGGAAGAAGTTGAAGACAGAGTTGAAATTCAGTTCTG
This sequence comes from Sequoia sempervirens, assembly GCA_007258455.2. Classification (NCBI taxonomy): domain Eukaryota; kingdom Viridiplantae; phylum Streptophyta; class Pinopsida; order Cupressales; family Cupressaceae; genus Sequoia; species Sequoia sempervirens. Next base: position 723,233,299 of record VDFB02270651.1, read on the forward strand.
CACACCATCCACAAATAGATGGAAAGACATAGGTTGTTAATAGGAGTCTAGGTAACCTATTGAGATGTTTGGTAGGAGATAATCCCAAGGGATGGGACTTGATCTTACCCCAAGTAGATTTTCTTACAACAATAATGTCAACAGAAGCACTGGTAGATCACCATTCTAGATTGTGTATGGAGGTAGCCCCAAAACAGCTCTAGAATTAAGGAAGATGGACCAAGAGAAGAAAATAAGTGTTGAAGCCGAAGATTTTGTAGAACGCGTCAAGGATACACATGAGAAGGTAAGAGAACATATTAACAAGATGAATATGCAGTATAAGGCTAAGGAAGATCAGAAGAGGGGGTATAAGAAGTTTTAGATTGGTGATGAAGTGATGGTCCACTTGAGGAAAGAAAGGTTTCTAGTGGGAACATATAACAAATTGAAGATGAAGAAGCTCAGTTGCTGTAAAATTTTGAAGAGGCATGATTCAAGGAATGCATATGAGGTAGAGTTGCCAGATAGATTCAACATTTCCCCTGTGTTCAACATTTCAGATTTGACAGAATATCATGAAGGTGGCACAGAGGAAGTACCAACAATGAAATAGTGTGGGATTCTAGCACCTACTTCAGAAAAGGAGGAGATTGAAGAAATCCTAGATAGTCATGTGGGAAGGAGTACTAGGAACAGGAAATATGAAGAATATCTGGTGAAATGGAAAGGAAGGCCTATTGAAGATTCATCCTATTTGCTTAAGGTAGAGGTCAACCATTTGGGTTTTCCTCCACCATCTAAGACATGACAGAGTCACTTCTCAAATTACCCTGGGTGTCTGATGCAGGAGCATCCAGTGGTGTAAGGGCAATCTTGCATCACCCAAAAATAGTTAAATTTTAAGTTTTTCAGTTTTTAGATGGTTTTACATTTTTGGATACCTTTTTCATCATAATGAAATTCTTAATTTATAGTTTTTATTTTCTATTCTCGGGTTGAAAGATATTGCAGTTTTAGTTTCTCAAATTTGCACATGAAAATATTTTGAGTTAGATTTGAGGCACTTAGAGTTCCCGGATCAGCCCAGAAGCTTACCAAAATTGGCGTAGCAAATTTCAAGTACATTATTGACTTTGAGACATTTCCAACCGTTCAAACAGTTTAAACGGTTCGCGAATCGGAGTCCCGGATCAAAAGTTATGGCCCCAGAAAGTTGGCGCACTTTGTAGAAGATACAATTACAAATGTTCTTTTAAAATTTGAACTTCAAGTTGTAATTTTTCAGCGCCAAACCGCCTAAACTCAAATTTGAATGTTGTTTTGCTCTAAACTAAAGAAGATCTCTATTTATGGGTAGGTTTCTAATTTTTGGATAACTTTTTTGGGACAAGCTCGCATATTGAGAAAGGGTGATTCTGTAACTTTTTGTAACTTGCATGTGTTGTAGAACTTGGGGATTGAGATCCTCTATATGTAAGAAGCTCTATTTTCCAAATAATAAAATTACTCTTGTTTGTGGATTATTTTCTAAGTCTCAGGGTGCGCCCTCATCAAGTGGTATGAGAGTGGGTTTTCTTGAGCATTTGGACAGATTGTCAATCATGAGGCAATTTGCACCAAGACCGTGGTTGTGGGTCGAGGCAAAGAAAGATGCCTCCAAGAGTGATTCTTGGTAGGCATGGTGGTGCCAGAGGTGGTCGAGGCAGCAAAAATATTGGTGGAGGAGATGCACTAGTAGCCCTCTAGAGATAGATTGACGTGTTACAAGAGCAGTTGAGAAGAGGGTTAAACCTGAGGGAGGAAAGTGAGGATGAAGAAGAGGAAGAAGGTTCAAACGTAGAAGAGGAAGAAGAAGTAATTGATCAAGACCAAATGTGGCTAATAAGGGCCATTTCAAAGATTGGGAAAAGACCTAGAGCAGAAGTCCCCAGTTATTCCAGAAGTCTGAACCCGAAAGAGTTGATCAACTGGATCAACGAGCTAGAAGAATATTTTGAGTATAAGGAAATAGAGGACCCAAATCAGGTTAAGTTTACGAAAATGATGCTAAAAGGCCAAGGAGAAGGAATAAAGCAGATCCTGGTGAGAAAGAACACACCTAATATTTTCACAAGATAATCATCGATCGGGTCACAATAAAGGCCAATAAGGAGAAGGTAGCCCGATATCTTAATGGGTTACGACCGAGCATTCAGGAGGAGTTAAGCCTAGTCAGAATGACCACCATTGAGGATGTGTATCAGTTTTCTCTGAAGGTGGAAGAGAAGTTGAACAAAAGATTTGATGGCAAGAAAAAAAGATGAGGAGGTCAAAGTGGAAGGGGCAGTGGAAGACCTTCAGGAAGTCGAAATGATGATGAAAAGAAAAGTGAAGATGTGGGTACCAGTCGAAGCTAAAGGAATGACAACTTCTAATGCCCTTGTGATCAAAATAGTGGTGATCAAAGAGGTAGAGGATGAAGGAGATATGGACAAGGATCTGGAAGAGGTGGTTTCAAAAGAACGTGTTTCTAGTGTGGTGAAGAAGGGCATCAAGCTTATGAATGTCTATAACACCAAGGAAGGGCAGACAAAAGGCTAAAAGGTCATGGAAGGGTTGCGCATGCAGATGAGGAGGGCCAATCTGAACATTCAGATGGTGCAAAAAGGGGAGAAGCCCTAGTGATTAGGAGAGCCCTAGTGACTGAGGAAAAGGAACCAGAATAGAGGAAGAATTTGTTTCACACAAGGTGCAAGTGTGAAGGAAAATGTTGTGATGTCATTATTGACGGTGGGAGCACTGATAATCTAGTGTCAGAAAAGATGGTCACAAAGTTGAAGCTAAAGAGGGAAAGGCACCCGCATGCATATCGAATTGCTTGGTTGTAGAAAGACCGCAAAGTTTTGGTCAATGAGCAGTGCCTAGTAAAGTTCAAAATCGGGAGCTACCATGATGTGGTACTCTATGATATCATCCCAATGGATGCATGTCACATGTTGTTGGAGAGGTCATGGCAGTTCAATAGGTGAGCTATACATGATGGCTATGCAAACACTTATTCCTTGACAAAGGATGGGGTTTGTCACAAGCTGAAACCCCTGAAGGAGACTGAAGAAAAGGTATGCAGTAGTGCTAGAATTTGTTATGTAGATGGAAAAAAAATTTAGAAGGTATCAAGCATGAGCATGTGTGTTATGCATTGATTCCTAGAGTGAATAAGGAGCATAGTGAGAAGGTTCTAGAAGAAGTTTCTGGGATGTTGGATGAGTTTCAGGATATTGTTTCTGATAATGTACTTGAGGGTTTACCACCAATAAGGAAGATCAGTCATTAGATTGACTTGATTCTTGGAGCCAATTTGACAAATAAGGTAGCTCATAGAATGACTCTAGTAGAAAATGAGGAGTTGAACAAACAAGTTCAAGAGTTGTTGAGAAAGGGTTTGATACAGGAGAGTTTGAGTCCATGTGCAATACCTACAGTATTAGCACCAAAGAAGGATGGGGAGTGGAGGATGTGTACAGATTTCTAAGCCATAAACAATATAGCAATCAAGTATAGATTTCCCCTGCCAAAGATGGATGACCTGATGGACTATTTGAGTGGAGCTCAGTATTTCACAAAGATTGATTTGAAGAGTGGATATCACTAGATCCGGATTCGAGAGGGAAATGAATGGAAGACTACCTTCAAGACCAAAGAGGGCCTGTACAAGTGGTTAGTCATGCCTTTTGGGCTAACCAATGGGCTGAGCACATTCATGCGGCTCATGAGCGAGGTACTAAAAGAATTGTAACGCCCGTCGTGCAAACCCCAGAGAACACACACATAATGCGAATAATTTTTTTTTTTAAATAATAGAAGTAACATGTAACAACATTAAACCATAAACACATAGCATAACATATAACATTAATACACTTGGTTCTCTGGGGCACGCGAGGTTACTTTGCAATCACAAAACAGAATAAAGATAACGAAAACAACATAACCATTTAATTTATGAAGACCATATACAATGTTACAACTGATAGCCATGATGCGAGTATGATAACATCGCATAATTACATCCATGATAAATATTTTTAATAAGATCCAAATCAAACCTAACTATTACATCATTGAAATAATATTACATTACAATTTTCTTTGATACATGAATTACATTGAATTTCCCAACATGGGGATTGATACAAGAATAATGAACATGAAGTACAACTGACCACTGGAACATCTGCACTGCGGAAAGCTGAGAAGACAAGACGCTGATGGGGAACCCAACGGGTGCGGAGCACGTTCCACCCAACCATGTGAATTACAAGTAACTCACCCCCCGTGCTCAGAGGTGACGAGGAAGTGAACCCGACCATGAATGTCAAACCGACTCAACAACATGATACAGAACAAGTACAACTCAAATATGCAATGCACAACCATCGACGTACTCAAATCACATAACAAGTTAAACCAAGAACTCATCACGATAACATGAAGTAATATCACTTAACAATCACGAATCAAATTCCCAAGAATTCAAAGAAACATCATAAAAAGATAACATTCGGAAGAACCGAACCAACACCCAAAATACATTTCCAAATAAAATCAGAATCAAAATAAAGAATACGATTCCATAATAACTCTGAATCAACCATTCAATACACCATTCCATAAGCAACAAGAACAAGTCAGACGGGTGTCAAGTAGGGAGGGTCATCACATAACTCTCATGGGATCCCCTGGCTCTTCCTCCAACTGAGGCGCCGGCACCCACCTATGGATTCCCTAACCCTATAATTAGAACAACAGAAAAATAACAATATCCAGAGGCAACAAGAAAACAAGAACAACAAGGATGTCTAGTGGAGAGTGTCATCGCATAGCTCTCATGGGATCCCCTGGCACTTCCTCCTAACCGAGGCGCCGGTACCCATCTATGGATCACCTGGCCCTTCCTCCTACTGAGGCGCCGACACCATAGGGTAGCTAATGCGGAGCCGATAATCTCTCATGAAGACGAGATTACGACTTTGCCGACCACGGCCTACTCAGTCTATCACTAGTCTACGGTAGCCCTAATGCATAGACGAGGAATCCAACTTTCATTATCTTGTATGTTTTACTACCCATCCCCCTAAATTCTATTTTTAGGTTATCACTTGTTTAACCACTCTTGCGTGGGTTCCCCTGGCACTTCCTCTTACCCGAGGCGCCGGCGCCCACGAAGAGCCACTCTCCCTATGATCCTTAACATATCTTAAATCGGCAAGGGTTGAACTAAATCATATAAAACATAGAACTCGAATCCACACACACGAGGTAATACTCCTCTCGCGACAACCCATAACAAACTATCACCGAAACACGTTCAACCCTTCCAAGCATAAATCATTAAACTTCCAAAACCAAAGGTATAAAATAAGATGAAGCCAGCTCCAAACTACACATGCCTCTGGAACAAGGGTTACAAGACCATAGGGTTCCCACAAGGACATCACTAAATGACAACCATGACGGAAATGAAAACTAACAATACAATATTGCAAGACTGCACCAACTTAATGTAATTCACTCCCAATCAAACAATAAAATTAATTCCACCCATTTTGCAAATCGTTACAAAAAGAAAATAAATAAGACTCTCACTTTAAAATCAAATACAACTAACTCAATCTAATCCGTATACAATACAAAATAGGGCCAATTATCTGTTTATATTATCTATTCAACATAGCGATTGATAAAATAATGCCTTCTTAACATAAAAATCTCTATATATAATTATTATTTAACATTTAAATAAAATACAACATTATCTTTTTTTTAAACTATAATAAAAAATATTAAATAAAATAAATATACTTGCATTCTTAAAAAAAATAATAAATTAACGTTAAAATTAAATAACCATAATCCCATTTTAAAATAATTAATATTAAATAAAATAATTTTCAATTCCACATTTATATATATATATATATTTTAATTAAGATACATAACAATTATTTCTTATCAAATATATATATTAAACGAATTATATTTAAAACGAATTATAATTTAAATATACATAATACAAACGAATTCAGATTTTAAATACTTTTTTTAAAAAAAAAACGAATTTATGATATTAAAAAAAAACCAAACGAATTTATGATATTAAAAAAAAACCAAACGAATTTTAAATGTCAAAAAAAATAAAATAATAATACGTAGAAAAATCGCGGATAGAAAACAGTGAGGTACCACCGTACCTCCTCAGAGCTGTGACACGGCCCTGTGTGAGTGGTGGCTACTAGTCCGTAGGACTGAGCACCTGTAGTCGCGGGTTGATGCAGGCTTTCTAGGGACTACGCCCCTTCCCTTCCCTCTTTTATTTTATTTATTTTATTTTTTAAATTTGCTTTATATAAATTTATATTTTATTTAAAATAAATTCAATATAATCAACAACAAAAAATACGAACATAGAAATTTTTGAATTCAGAGCAAAATAATATTAATTTACCAGACGTAAGACCAATCAAAGGTTCTCAAAATCAAATGGTAAGGTCTGCATCAGTATAATATATATATATATATATTACTTTCTAATATAATTAAAAATAGAGGAAAAGAATACAGATGAACAGATCTTCATATATTTTAACAAAACAGAAAAAAAAATACAGAGAAATAAAATAGATCCATTATAAACAAATACATCAACAAAACTTCACATTTATTATTCTCTAATTGAATATTTCAGGAAACAGGGGTTTTTGTTTTGACAAAAAAAAAGAACAGTTCAAAACTATGTATATATATATTTTCTTCTCTTTTCCAAAAGTTTAAATCTAATATTTTATTTTTATTTTTATTTCTAAATTTTTGATTCAACAACAGTTTTTCCCTATTCAAACAAATCACGTCTAACAGATTTTGTTTTTGTTTTCTCTGAAGCAGAAAGATAAAGAAAGAAAGTACTAGAAGGAAAACATAAGAGGAACCTGATGTCCAGCGCTTATTCGAAAGTTTGAAGATGCCTGGTTGATTCTGATGCCCTCGAGGTGTTCCTTGATCGTGCCTCCGAATCTCCTCCACAAAACTTCACCTTCGAACTTGGATCCTATTTTGTTGTTCCGAAGACTCTCCAGAACATACACCAGAAATAGATTCACAATCTCTCTCTCAAATTCTTCTCCCAATACAATAGAAGATTTCAATACCCTTTCTAAAATTTCAGAGTACACAACCAAACTCATGCACAACTTCTCTAATCCAAATCTCTATGTGTGAGTAAAAACCCCCAAAAATTCATAATAATATAAAAATATATTGTCCCTTCTCCCAAAACTCTCAAAAATCCCAATTAAAAGAAAAATCCATTCTTTAAAACTAGCTTTTTTTCCAACTCTTAATTCCTATTGGCTCATACCGTCTTTTTTAATCTTTTATTTGTTTTCTTGCTTTAATTTCTATTTTACCACTTTCTTGCACAACACATTTTCTATTTAATTAAATAAATTATTCTAATAATTATCCCCACCTGATAATTAATTAAAATAATTAAAATACCTTTAATATTTAATTATTATTTAATCAAAACACATGACCTTATAAAAATTAAATAAAACATTTAAATATTTTCATACAAATAAATCAACATTAAAATAACCAATTATTATCCACATTCAATTAACTAAATCACCACCTATTAAACACTCACATTAATAAAGTATGACATACACAACACAACCACAATGACGACAATTACAGAAAATAAACAATACCAGACAAACGAGACGATCTGACATCATGGGACGGAAGGACTTCATCGTCACCTCTGTATCAACATTTATCTGTTGGGTTATTTGGTGCTCGCCCTGTCCTGCCGAAGCAGGTGGAATCGAGACTTGTACCTGCAATCCTGCATACAAACGAAGTTGTGTACATGTGCATATATACATATATATCAAAGCATTAAATCAAGATACTGCATTGTGAGAAGGAATCACAACATAACAGGGCACTCGCGAACGAGTGATGCTATATTGTCCTTCGTCACACCTATTTTAACAATAATAACATAATCAATGAATTACATTTCTAACTAACAATCATCTCATAACATATTAATTTAAATCACTACATTAAATCATACTTCAGAAAATTAACTGATATAATCAACCCTAATGTCATATAAAGTAATCATGTCCATAATGAAATAGCAACATCATCAAGCATCTAACTAACCACATCAACAATAACAGTATCATCAAATGTCAACTAACCGAATCAAACAATACTAGTATCATCACAGTATCCAAGCAAAGCACAGAAAAATAATAAGTCTAAATAGTATGAGGGGTATTACAAGAATTTTTGGGAATTTTTGTTATTGTGTATTTAGATGATATTTTTATTTTCAGTAAGACATTGGATGAGCATCTGATGCATATTCAGAGAGCCTTTCAGAAGTTAAGAGAAGAGAAACTATTAATTAATTTGAAGAAGTGTAGTTTTGTGAAGAGGGAGTTAGTGTACTTGGGATTTGTTATCTCAACAGAAAGTCTCAAGATGGACCCAGAGAAGGTGAAGGCTATTTTGGCATGGCCTACCCCAAGAACTACCACTAAGGTGAGATCTTTCCATGGTTTGGCTAGTTTTTATAGAAATTTCATTAGAAACTTCAATAGTATTTGTGGACCCCTGACTAAAACAATGAGAGGGGATAGAAAAGAATTCAAGTGGAGCACTGAAACGACACAGAGTTTTGAATTGTTGAAGCAGAAGGTAACAAAGCAACCTGTTTTAGCCCTCCCAAATTTCAACAAGGTGTTTCAGGTGGATTGTGATGCTAGTGGCTGTGCCATTGGAGCAGTGTTGAGCCAAGAAGGTAAGCCCATTACCTATTTCAATGAAAAGTTAAATGATGCCAAGAGAAAGTATTTTGTATATGATCAGGAATTTTATGCAATAGTTCAAGTATTAAATAAATGAAGAAATTATTTGTTGCCAAAGGAATTTGTTCTATATAATGATCATCAGGCCTTGTAGTACCTAAATAGTCAGTGAAAATTAAATCAGAGGCATATGAAATAGGTAGATTTTTCACAGAGTTATACCTTTGTTTTGAAACATAGGAGTGGGAAGTCAAATAGGGTTGTAGATGCCTTAAGTAGGAGGCATACATTGATGACAAAGATGCAGATTGAAGTGGTTGGGTTCAATGAACTTAAGACATTGTATGCAGAAGATCCTGATTTTGCAGAGGCTTAGAAAACTTGCAAGGAACCTGTTACAGTGGACAAGACAAGGTGGCTAGATTTCATAATCCAGGATGGCATGTTATTTAAGGGAAGTCAAATGTGTATCCTGAGGAGTTCCATGAGGGAGAACCTGATAAAGGAGAAGCATAGTGGAGGAATGGCAAGAAATTTTGGTCAAGATAAGACCATTTCCATTATCAGTGAGCATTATTATTGACCTCAGTTGTCACAAGATGTGAAGAAGTTTGTACAAAGCTGCAGGGTATGTCAGAAGGCTAAAGGAGTGAACCAGAATATAGGCTTATATCAGCCTTACCTATACCAGAGAGGCCATGGGAGGATATAAGTATGGACTTTGTTCTTGTTTTGCCAAGGACACAATGAGAGAATTATTCAGTCTTTGTGGTGGTTGATAGGTTTTAGAAGATGACACATTTCATTCCATGTTAGAAGACCCATGATGCAGTCCACATTGCTAACTTGTTCTTTAAAGAGGTGGTGAGGCTGCATGGTTTGCCAAAGAGTATTGTTTCAGATCGTGACACCAAATTTGTGGGGTACGTTTGGAGGACCTTGTGGAAGAAGCTGAAGACAAAGTTGAAGTTCAGTTTTGCACACCATCTACAAACAGATGGATAGACAGAGGTTGTTAATAGGAGTCTGGGTAACCTATTGAGATGTTTGGTAGGAGATAAACTCAAGGGATGGGACTTGATCTTACCTCAGGTAGAATTTTCTTATAACAATTTTGTCAACAGAAGCACTGGTAGATCACCATTCCAGATTGTGTATGGAGGTAGCCCCATAACAGCTCCAGAATTGAGGAAGATGGACCAAGAGAAGAAAATAAATACTAAAGCTGAAGATTTTGCAAAACACATCAAGGATATACATGAGAAGGTAAGAGAACATATTAACAAGATGATATGCAGTATAAGGCTAAGGCAGATCAGAAGAGGAGGTATAAGGATTTTCAGATTGGTGATGAAGTGATGGTCCACTTGAGGAAAGAAAGGTTTCCAGTGAGAACATATAACAAATTGAAGATGAAGAAGTTTGGTCCCTGTAAAATTTTCAAGAGGCATGATTCAGAGAATGCATATGAGGTAGAGTTGCTAGATGGATTCAACATTTCCCTTGTGTTCAACATTTCAGATTTGATAGAATATCATGAAGGTGGCATAGAGGAAGTACCAACAATGGAACAGTGTGGGATTCTAGCACCTACTTCAGAAAAGAAGGAGATTGAAGAAATCCTGGATAGTCATATGGGAAGGAGTACTAGGAACAGGTAGTATGAAGAATATCTAGTGAAATGGAAAGGACAGCATGTTGAAGATTCATCCTAGTTGCCTAGGGCAAAGGTCAACCATTTGAGTTTTCCTCGACCATCTGAGACGTGACAGGGTCACTTCTCAAATTACCTTGAGTGTCTGATTTAGGAGCATCCAGTGGTGTAAGGGCAATCTTGCATCACCCAAAAATAGTTAAATTTCAATTTTTTTAGTTTTTAGATGTTTTTACATTTTTGGATACCCTTTTCATCATAATGAAATTCCCAATTTATGGTTTTTATTTTCTATTCCTGGGTTGAAAGATATTACAGTTTTAGTTTCCCATATTTGCACCTGAAAATCTTCTGAGTTAGATTTGAAGTGCTTAGATTTCCCAGATTGGCCCCAAAACTTCCTAAAATTGGCATAGAAATTTTTTTAGTGCATTCTTGACTTTGAGAACTTTCCAACAGTTCAAACGGTTCACGAATTGGAGTCCCGGATCAAAAGTTATGGCCCCGGGAATTTGGCACACTTTCTAGAAGATACAATTGCAAATGTTCTTTTGAAATTTGAACTTCAAGTTATAATTTTTTGGCGTCAAACCGCCTAAACTCAAATTTGAATTTTGTTTTGGCTCCAAACTAAAGAGGAGCTCTATTTATGGGTGGGTTTCTAATTTTTGGGTAACTTTTTGGGGACAAGCTCACATATTGTGAAAGGGTGATTCTGTAGCTTTCTATAACTTGCATATGTTGTAGAACTTGGGGATTGAGATCCTATGCATGTAAGAAGCTCCATTTTCTAAATAATAAAATTATTCTCTTTTTTGTGGGTTATTTTCTAAGTCTTGGGTTGTGCCCTCATTAGCTTCAATGATGATAGGATACAAAATATACTTCACCAATAGGTAAAATTAAGTATCAATGACCACCATCAACACAACATATAAGATGTTTGAGAAGGGTAAAGATTATGATCTATGTTAGTTTTTGAGACAAAAACTTCAAGAAAATTAGTAGAAGAAAAAATACTATAAGTATAAATTTGGCACTTTGATTATTTGCTTACTATTCTACTTTTGAATGAGGGTCCAGAACAAGGAACATAGAGTGGCTAAAGGATAGACCTATAGCCCATTAGATCATAGATCATTTGATGAGGTTGGGAGACTCAAATGAATAGAAGAGTGCCATTTGGGGTTTCTTCAAAATAATTCAAGAAAATATCCAGGAAAGAGAAAGGATAGAAAAACCATGATAGAAAAGTATAAAAAATGACATCACTTTTCTTGATACCAAAAACTATTGCATCATACAGTCTGTTAAGCCTAGGACCATTTGGATCCCAAAGATGGGATATGAGATTACAAAAGTTGGAATCATTGGATCAGTAGAATTTATGTTGATCAATCCAAGAGACACATTTGAAGAGAGGAATGGAATATATAAAGACAAATCCATGGAGGTGCACATGGGTCAAAGGTAGAAATGGATAAATAAGACCATTGGAAAGATGACTGCAATATTTTTGGAGGAAATGGGCCTCACAAAGGAACATGATGAGAAGGAAAAATCCATGTTTGGCACACCAAAAGGTTCATCAAGAGTCAAAATATTTGGTAGAATGACTACCACTGCTCCAATTTCCCCTAAGTCCTTTGAGAATAATCTTGTTTTTCAAGAGAAGAGAAAAGAGCCTAAAAGTGCTCCAATAAAGGAGAAAGTGTCTCTAGTTAAACAACATAAAATGACTAAAAAAGGAAAATGCTTCCACAATACCACATCAAGTTGGCCCTAGAAAGAGAAGGGTAAAGAAAAAAGCTATAATGGAAAATTACATGGGTGTGAATGTGGAAGATGATGAAGAAGAAGAAGGACCACAATTGGTCTAGAAGAGGAAACTAAAAAATATCAAAAGGAGAAGCAAATAAAAAGAAATTCAAAGAAAACATTATGGATATAGATGATGAGGATGAAGTAGAAAAGGAAAAACAAGCCTTTGTGATCCACATAAGAGAAAAGAAGAAAAATAAAAGAAAAAGACTCTAGTAAGGGAGTATAGCCCTATGAAATTTTATGCTTTATTTAATGGGATTGTGGAGAATGAGATGTTAGGAGAAACCACTGCTCTGTACACTATTATAAATGAGGTAGATAAGGCTACAATTGAAGAAGCCATTGTAAAGTATATTATTAATTTTGAAGTTACTATGAAGAATTTTGAGAAGCAATTTCTTGAATAACTAAGGAACATATTAGATGCAAGAATATTGGAGTCAATTGATGAAGAAGAAAAGTTGAGAGAATTTTCTCTAGAAAAGATTAGTGTGCCCATATCAGTTGAAAATAAAGACACATTGTCTCAAGTGTATAATAAGGAATTATGAACTAAGAAAAGGGTTACCATCCTTTTGAGCAGAGATCAGAATGATCTTGAAAGGCTTCAAAATAATTCTATAGAGAAGGTTGTTGATTTGGAAATAAGGCTAGGACTTACTCTAGATAGTGAAGAAGAGATGGATGATGAGATTCCAGCTTTGTAAGTGAATACTAAAGAAGAAGCACAACATAATGATGGTCAACATGAGCATGTGGTTGAAGAAGAAGGTGTGAAAAAGGATGTTGATGATAGTCTTTTGGAAGTGGAAGAAAAGTTTACATAAGGAGTTACTAGTTTAGAAGACACTAGAGATGAAGATGTTACTGATAATGATCCTCGAGAAGGAGAAAAAACCACTACAAATGTTAAGAGTTATAGATGCACAAAATGATGATATACCCATAGGATACAACTCACCTCCTTCAAAATCAAAGGTAAAGGTAGAGGATGTTCAAGGCCAATTAGAGACAAATAATCCTCTAGATAACAAAGATCAATCTACTAGTGAATATGTGCCTATAAATATAGAAAAAAGTGATAAGAAGAAGTTTGAGAAGGATGTAGACACTAGTTATTACTGATGACAAGGAAAATGCTACCAAATCAATAATCATTTTAGGATGAGCATGTATTGAACTTAGAAGAATAAAAAATATGATATTTATATTTTTATGGTTTTAAGTGTCTAAGTGGCTCTAGTGTCACAGTTGTTCTATTAGCTCCCTTAGGTAATCCATTATCTTATCTCACCATCTCAATTTACTATGCATAAATAACATTACAAAATAAGAAGTTCCTATAATTGGTTTGCATGTAGAATTGTTTCTTAATATCCAACACCTTTGCATATTTAGAGATTCTTAATTAATCATAAGATAAATTAGTGGCTCTTATTAAGTGAAACTATGTAAATTTTCCAAATACCATGAATTAATGTTAGTAACGTTAAACCATATTTTCTTCATATAATTAACAATATTCCATGGAAAGATAATCGACATGTAAATGGAATGGCGAGTGTTGCCTCCCTTATATCCCTTGATGATTCATCTACAAATTTTAATTTTTAAATTCATAATATCATATCACTTTCAATAGAAAAAAATGTTAAATATGATATATTATGTTGTGCAATTAATTCAGATGAATGGTAAACCAACATATTTTAATATTTACATGATATTTTTCAAAATCCAACTACAAAAAACACTCGAGATTGTATTTGAAATATCAAAGTGTGGTATATAATTTTAGCTAATGTGTTCTATAATAAGGCATATAATGGTCTCCTTCTCCATTTCCTTTACAAGCCATACATCCCTATTTCTCTTATGGAAGGAAATTCTGGTGCTTGAGGGTAATTTGATGGTCAATGTTTGGTTTAAAATTTAAATTTTATTGAAAATTATTGGAAAAATATGGAGCAAGATTATTTTTACTTCATTAATAAATATCCTAAGTGTCCAAAACATAAAAATTTGATTCATGCTCTTGTTCATGAACTTCATAACCAAGTTTCTCTTTGGCCATTTTCTATGTGGGGTTTAGATCTTATTGTTAAAAATTTTTCTCCATCTCAAGGACATACTTTTATTGTTACAAATATATATTATTTCATGGAGTGGCTTGAAGTAGTTCCACTTTTCTCCAAGACAATTGAAGTTATTTGTTGCTTTATATTGGACAATATCATATCAAGATTTTCTCTCCCTATTGCTTTAGTTTTAGATAATGGTACTGTGTGAACCCCAATCCTAATACCTACAAAACAAAGAGAAAAAACACCTTAAGTTATATATTGCAAGCATGAACAAGGATTCCCCATGAAATCCATTTACAAACTTCAAATTAAGAAAGAAAACAATGAAGAACACAAAGAAACAATAAAATATAGATTCAATCCTAATTAGGATAGAAAACACATGATCCCATGGGGGAATTGGTGCCAATTTGATGTAAAAATTGGCACTTTCCCAATCCCTAAGATGCAAACTTGATATGTTGATGATGATTGATCCACTTTGTTGGTGAAGGATGAGAGCTCCAAGCCAAAATCTACAAAAAACCTAGCTAAGAACTCAATGGTGATGGATGAAAATGGCTAAATATTTTAGCATAATAACTTTGCATAATTTGTGGATGATCAAATGAGGAGATGAACTCTTTATTTATATAATTCCAAGATGAATGAATGTCCAAATTTGAGCAATGTGGGACTAACATTCATCCAATGGCATGATGCCACTTGTCAATCTATGAATGGGTGGAGGATGTGCAAGATTTGGGGATTGTGCCAATAAATACATATTTTTGAATTTCAAATTTGTTGAAATGACTTGTAAGAGGGAAGGGAAAATGCAATAAATTCCACTTGGCTCAAGGCAAAGGACATGTAAGATGAAGTTATTGCCTTGTTGGATGTACATGTTGACTTGGAATTTTTGAATTCAATTTTGGAGAATATTCCAAAAGATGCCTTGTGAGGAAAATAGAGATTTAATAAATGAATTAAATCTATTTTCATGTGCAACTTGCAAAATCTAGAGGATGTGACATGATTAGAGATTAAATTAATCAAGGTTTAATTAATTTGGTGTGACCTATTTTGACTCAAATTTAGGGATTTCTTTAAATCAAATAAGAGAGGAATATGATGAGAGAATAATTAAATAAGGATTTTGATTTATTTAATTAAAAGATGATGGTGTTAGATCAAATTAAATAATGTTTTAATTTATTTAATTTAATAGATAGACTTTAGATTTAATCAAATAAAAATTAATTATTTAATTAAATAGGGATAATTAGATCAGATTAATTGATTTAATTAACAAAAGAGAAAGACTTAATTAAATAACTGGTTTATTTAACTAAGGGGGGAATATTGATGAATTTAATCAGATAAGGAGATTTGATTAATTGGTTAGACCAAGGGATGATTCAGGATGAAATGATGTTAGTAGGTCGGGATCAAGTGCACATTGTCAATCGGTATATTTTACGTGTCTACAGGTACATCATTTAAGAACAAATAAGTGAAGAATTTCCTTGAATTTTTTTATATACAACATTTTTTTTCTACACCATATCACCCATAATGTAATAGACAAGTAGAAGCATCTAGCAAAAAAATTGAGAAAGTGTTATGAAAAACTATTAAAAAGCATGGCAAAGATTAGCATACTCAACTCTCTTATGCATTGTGAGCTTATCACATAAGTGTGCATATGGATATGAGTACTACTTCATACAAACTTATGAATGGAAATGATGATTTTATGCCTTTGGAGTTAGAAATATCTTCACTATTAGTTTCTTTCAATGAAATTCTAGATGAAACTTCTTATAGAGAACAATGACTTCAAAAAATTGAGATGCTCGATGAATAATGTATACATGATCATAAAAATGTACAAGATTATTATGAAGGTATTCAATGCAAATATAATGATGGTGTTGTCAATCATTCATTTAAAATTGGTGACTTGGTGTTATATAAAAATCAACGTAATATAAACATTGCAATAAAGAGAAAAGGGAAAGTTTAGCCCCAATTGGTTGGGAACCTATGTCATCATTGACGATTACAAATTAGGCACATACAAACTTTCTTTGGTAGATGATATGCCTCTCAAAGAACCTATTAATACTATGCATTTTTTATATTTGATTTATAACTCCATTTCAATCTTTGAGTAGTATGCTTAAAGCATGTCACTTAGGTTAGATAGATTTAATTTCTATTTAATTTTGCATTTGATCTTTCATAAAAAATATTAGTGTGCCTTAGATTTTCAAGTAATTTTCTCCAATTTTATTATTAATTGTTCTCATACTATTCAACAATTTGTGTGGCATGTTAATTAGATCATTATAGAATTTAATAGTTTGAGTTAGATCATAGTTGAATCTAGTTCAACATGTGTAAACTTATTCCAAAATATAACATTTAATTAAATAATTTCATTTCATTGTTTAGTTAGATCACATAATCCATTTACATATATTAATTAGATCATTGTTGTATTTTTTAAATAATCTTAATGAGATTGTTTAACTAGATTAGAAGTTATCAAATTTTATATATATGGAAATATCATGCATGACAAGATCACATGTAATACTAAAAGAATTTAAATAAAGAACATATGTAACAAATCAAAAGCTCATTAATATATAATAATTATATACATGTGCATATCACCATGTTGATAAAATATAGTGTATCATACAAAAATAATATTGTTGGGCTATGGCTACTAGACTCCTCAAGGTATGGTGGTGGTTGATAACATAAGATTGTTGATCATGAATAGATCCTATAATTACTTTATATTAGTATAGCCCAGAGCTCACCTTTAAGATACTCATTAGCATCGACTACTATTGTATGATGTTGATAGTGTAATTAATTAATTATTACACTAGCATAAGTTAACTTAGGTCATACGTCCTAGGTTGCATTTTTAATAAATCATTTAATAATGGGGTAATGTCCCCTTTCTTGTTTGTAGGGATAAGATTCCTTCTAGAAGATGAGTTGTCCTTCTAGAACTTATCTCAACATTTAATAATTTCCTAGATAGGGTTCACATGTTGTCACATGTTGTTAGATCATGACACATGGCAACATCTCATGCATCTTAGGTTTTCTCTTTTTACTATATAATTAGGCATTTTGTTCATTTGTAACATATCATAGCATCAATATAGAATATCTATTATGCATGCCTAGTTGCAACATTTTTGTGTGGTTGATTATCTTTCCTAGCAAGGGTCCTCCATTGAAGATTTCAGAGCTTCAGGGACTATGCATCCATAATCTCAACATGGTATCAGAGCATGTCTAGTGAAATGTCAACCCTCGATCAAGAAAGCTGGTTTGCAAGATTCTTTGCAGGCTTGAATGTTTCCATTAAAGGCTACTTGACTCCACCCAGGGACCAAGCTGATTTCTAAAGCAAACTGAGTTAGATCCGAGCTCACCATTGTCTTCAAAAGGCCTCAAAACCCAAGGATCGCCTGCCCATTCATCAAAATCTGATACATCAACCTGAGAGTCATCAGAGGTATTTGGGTTTGCAAAATCAACTAGTATGATATGTACAAATTTGTAGTAAAAAATCCATCTCGTCAGTTGCCCTCTGAGGAATTTTTTTTTAGTTACAGGCCTTTTTTTTTCAAAAAATCAAGGCATTTATCTATATATTTTGGCAAAAAATATATTGGGGCTTTTCTATAGTTTTTGCAGAAAAATCAAAAAAATCGAAGCGACTGGTAATTTATTGATAGTCAGCATTTGATTTGATTTGATAAATCATCATCAAAATTTGTGGTAGATATTTTTTGCAGACTATATATTCTGTAGATAAATTGTTTTTAATTATTGACATGCATTTTTGAATTTCTTTTTAAGCAAATACTAAAAAAAAAAAAATTGTGTCATTTTTCTAAACTATCTATAGTATATTCCTCTTGGGTATGGGCACATCCCATCAATAGGTTCAATCACCCATCACGTCTGCCATTCATTGTCACTGGCATATGTTTTGCTTCTGATTCTTTTGCTTCACCAATGGTTGTTCACTACCGTTGTCAACATTTTTCTTCTAGCCTTGTTCACCAGTGGTCCCCTATGCCAACAATCTCCCACCGACATCTCTCGTGCTCCAACCAATCATTTCATTTTCTTCCGCCAATTGGTGTGTTTCCCACATCACCCACCAAAGTTTCCTCAGCTCCCACTACTCCTCCTATCCAAAACCAAGGGCCCCACCCAATCTAAGTGGAACCATCACTCTTTCAAGGAGCTCTGTCCAATTCTGAAGTCCCATCGCCACCACAAGAGGTGGTGCCTTTTTTTTCCTAAGCACACATCACAGTCATATCAATGACCAAGTGTCAGCCCAGAGGGGCTTATTTTTTACTCCTCATTAGCCTTCCAAGTGCCTAATCTAGGCCTTTTTTCATTTTATCATAAATTTTCACCAGGGTATCAAAAATCAACAAATGAGATACCATCAAAAAGGGAATTTTGAGCACTTTCTAGTGGTGACATCCATTCTGAAAAAAAATTCTTGTAGAAAACTCTACAGCCAACTAAATTCAAAACCCTAAGTTGCACATAAAGGCTCTTATCTTGGCAACTATTTATCGGATTTCAATGATTCCAACAACATCAAGAAGATGATTTAGAGCTTTTTTCATTAGTCTAGACCTTTTGATTAGTTTCAACTCCAGGTACTCTTCCATTGATTTTTTCAATTTGGTGCATTTGTTCAATAACTTGGATATCTTAAAGCTTGGGAAAATTTTTTTTGATCTGAGTAGCATCACTTATGTTGTACATCATCCTTGGAAGTCTTTATTTTCTGTTGAAGGTCATTTGTCCTTGTTTTTTGGAGAAATTTCATTATGGGGCTTGCATATACTCCTTCTTTGACTATGTTGCACAAGGGAAACTATAAGCAATGGTGAGATGCGATCACACACCATCTTCAATCACTTGATTTTTTGCCTCATCTGTATGGTATGGTTCCCCATCTAAGTGAAGGTATTCATGAGTTTTCTTGGAGTAGCAACATATACACTATCTCTCACTTCTTGGGGGGCTATATAGTCTCTCTATTTCCTCCCTATGGGGGGGGGGGGGCTATTGTATTGTATCCATGTGATGGATGGTTTACTTGGGGGGTATTTGAGATTCTTCCATCCTTCCCATCCTATCTCACTTTTTTTTCTTTTTCATCTCCTTTTTGGAGAAGGGTTTTGTTACCACTTGGTTTTCCCCTTTTCTCTAGTTGTGGGAGATTTTTTGCATCTTCATGTAAATGGTACCTAACATGGCCTTGTAGCTAGGACCCATCATCAATCATCTATGCATAATCATTGCATTTTCCTCCCTAATTTGAACTTATGAGGGGTGTTATTGTAGTTAATTAATTATTACACTAGCATAAGTTAACTTAGGTCATACATCATTTATTCCTAGGTTGCATTTTTAATAAATCATTTAATAATGGGGTAATGTCCCCTTCCTTGTTTGTAGGGATAAGATTCCCTCTAGAAGATGAGTTGTCCTTCTAGAACTTATCTCAACATTTAATAATTTCCTAGATAGGGTTCACATGTTGTCACATGTTATTAGATCATGATGCATGGCAACATCTCATGCATCTTAGGTTTTCTCTTTTTCCTATATAATTAGGAATTTTTTTCATTTGTAACATATCATATCATCAATATAGAATCTCTATTATGCATGGCTAGTTGTAACACTTTATGTGTGGTTGATTATCTTTCCTAGCAAGGTTCCTCCATTGAAGATTCTAGAGCTTCAAGGACTGTGCATCCATAATCTCAATAGTTGCTAGAACCAATCTCTTAGATTACACCTTATCAAGTTCTACCCATAGAAATGTATATGTACCACCATTGATAGGATCTTGAGCTCTCTATGCTCTTAGATACTCATATGCATCTTTCAGCTCCTTGTGCATAAATCTTAGTTGTGTCATACACTCAAAAATATTTTCATGATTCCTTGCACATTGTGGTGGCCTTTGTTAATCTCACATTGGATGATTTAGCATCATTTCAAGAATTATATCCATTATCACTTTATCCATAAAGTCATGCCAATCTCAAGTTCCAAATACAAAGAGTGAGAAAAAATAATAGTAGATAGAAACATCATATAAATCATAAATAAATATTAAATATAGCATTTGGTAGAAAATAAAATGAAAATAAAAAAGCATATCATATCACATAGATCATTGACTCACTAGTTGGATCCATGCATGTGACTACTATGTATATGTTAAAACTCTCTCATGGTATTAGGGGCATAATATCTTTCAATATTCTTGTCTCCCCATACTTGTAGATGTGTGGTCTCTCAAGTGTAGTAGGTTGTGCTAGTGATATAAAAGGATGAGACCTAGATCTCTCCTTGAGGGCATCACTGTCCTCCTCCTGCTCTTTTGGATCTCTTCCTACCAGTGTGGTTGGATCCTCCTCCTCCTCCTCATAGTTTCCTCATTCATCTCCATCATCATCCTCATTATCCTCCTTGTAATCCTCTTGATTTCATGGTCATGGCTTAATATCACCAATAAGGATCTATAGGAAATATGGGATCTCAACTTGTGTTGTGCCATCACTTGATGTATGTAATGCTAGATCTATCATAACCTACCTCTGACACTAGATGTGTCACTCCACATTTTCAAAAGCTTAATGGGATGCATGTGATTCTAAGATTAGTTATTTCCTATGGCCTAGCATTGTTGTGAGTCAACCAAATATAGTTTGGTCAAGGGATGGGAACCCCTTGAATGGGACCAAATTGTCTATTCATTTAATCATAGTAAAAGGTATCACGATGTAGTCATAGAGACCAAAAAGGAAGTTATCACATTTCATCCTTGTAAGCTATCATGACAAGCTTTTCTAGGGCTTTAAAGTGTTATATGGTCTCTGAAGCATGCCCATAGCATCCAATCAACTAAATATAATGTGTTATTATTAAAAATATCTATACTAGCATGGTCTCTTCAAGTGATAAAAAAGTATCAAGGATAGGTCTATGCTATGTCTATTGGGCATCATAGAGGTCACATGCAAGTGATGTGATCAAATTCTCATACTTGGATGAGTGTGCACATCATAAGACCTTGTTTCACATAATGCATGTATCACCTGAGATAGTAGTACAAGTGCACTAGCATGATTTTCCCTTAGGCAAACAAAATTTGTAACTCCATAGCTCATATATTATGAATGAGGCCCATATGCAAGTGGGTGCCTTATTAATCTAATGCAAACACTAGTTCTATGTAAACAATCATGACCTAATGAATGAATGATATATCAAAACCTTCATATAGTAGCTAGCACAACTAAATTCAAGCCTTACTATTCTATGGCATATCTCGACTGGTGTAATAATACTAATTGACTAGGATCTGATTTGAGGTCCTCTCCTCATCACAACTAACAATCCTCTCCTAGATGGGTAGTTGAAGAATGTGGTATACATCCTCCAATGCCACTATCATCTCTTGTTGAATCATCAAGTCAGGTGTGTTAATCTGTGTCAGTTCAAAAAGTGTCAGTGGTCTCAGTAATAAAGATAATTGTCAGTTGAATCAGTGTGAGTCGATTGATTGGGGTCTCAAAATATCTCAGTGTCTCATTATCTCATCCTCCTTATAATATTGGGCTTAGTTCTCAAGGTTGTCAAATTGAGAAAGAAAAATGAATGGTAATAAACTAATAAAGTTATAACTTATAGCTAAATTTGATAGAATATCACTTATAGCATATATCTTAAAATCAACATAACATGGGATTTTTAACTCTAATTTAAGTTTCATTTGTTGTGTTAGAATCATGATTCTTCCCTCTTACATATTGAATGTTTCTCATTACTTCAATTTATATTGCCATGAAACTCAAAAAAATATTTTCATGAAAACCCCAATTAGTTCAATGTGGTGAGGCAGCTTCCCTACATCCACCTTCATAAAGCAAGTTGAAATAGGGGGAATATATCTACCCTCGAATTTCATTCTCTTTAGAATATTTGGACTAGAATTTTTTTTTGTATTTGTATAATGGTTTTTGAATATATAAAAAATTTATTTTACATGATGTAATTCCTAATGTGGTGGTTTATAGATTACTAAGTTGGTGGCTTCATTCTCTTGCTTGGTGAATGTTCTATTGTTGAACACCCAAAATAATGAGAGGGGGTGAATCAATATTCTTTGAAACCACTTAAACATTTAAAAAATCATTCCACATATCTTATTCAATTTATGTTAAGGAAAAAAACCCTGAAATTAATCATCAAAGCATATAACACAAACACCATATTTTTATGTGGAAAACCAAAATAGGGAAAATTAGCTCACAACATATTATAACTGGTCATAACATACTACAAAAAGGCTCACTACTAGGTAGACTCAATGTCTAGAGAATAAGAGAAATAAAAGAGAGGGGTGGCTCATTTCTAAGATTTGAACTACTAAAAATGCATCTACAATATGTGGGAAATACAGTTCTACTAAAGCTCAAAACATCGAATCATCAAACTTCATATTACTCTACTCTAACTCTCTTCTCTTCTTTGCATTCACATAAAATTCACATGCTCTTCTTAGGAATTTGAACACACCACTTAATCATCACTCTTCAACATTAAAATGATCTTATACTTATACCCAATACATTCACAAATACCTACAACATATATTAGGTTCACCTAATTAAGTGTACCATACAAAAAAATAACTTGTTGGCTCAAGAACAAACATACATGCTTCACACCTGAATTAAAAAATTGTAATTCATCCAAATAGGTCACCATGGACCCATACTATCTTGCACATAACCTATCAACACTTAATTTAACTCCACATGACCTTAAACATCTTTGGTCAGCACTATTAGTGAGAGAACACCAAAACACGCTGACTAATTATTCTCAAATAGACATGTGGACCTCCAAAATACATTCCACTTGGATTACACACTCTTGTCATACCTGTAATCATTCCCTCAAATTCACATAACTAGATATGCTTTTGTGGTGAAATGTAGACCAATCCAAATAAGTACTTTGCACTAGCAACATTTTCCTTGACAAACCTGATATACCGTTAACCATAACTTTTACACCAGAGGACATAAAGACATGAAACTTTGGACTTAAGGTCCTTAAGTATGAACCACAATATTTAAAAAATTTAGATAAAATACCTCATGGAAAACCAATGCAGACCAAAAAAATGATTCTCTATACACTAAAAACTATGTTTTAGCACAGAAAAATGATCAATCCATTTGTTCTTCACCGAAGAAAAACCTCTGCATCTCTATACTATATTTCCATCAGCATGCTTACTCATGATTCAACAACCAACTATACATGAATCTTCTCATCAAGCCCCACTATTGACATCAATGACAAAACTGTACAATCTCATACTCATGTTGCCAACAACCATATAAATGACAATATCCTTAAAAATCCAACAATCTCCCCCTTTGTCATTGATGGAAACATTAGTATATTCTTCTCCGTGTATTTTTCAAACTACTCTCCAAAATACTCTCCCCATTTTTCTTCAACAGAAAAGGATGCACACATATTTCCTATTTTATGCCCCCCCTTTGACATTATTCAAATATATGTTGCCAAAATTTCACCTACAACTCAATTTGGCAAAGCTAAAATAGTTTATTTTTATTTTAAGGTGAAAATATTCTAATATATTGCTTCCATGCTTAACCATTGCATATTAAAGTTTAAAATCAAGAGTTCAGTTACCTTTGTGCAATATGTTACAACAGAAAAGAAAAAAATTAGTTTTTCATTCAATGCTTTGCAACATAAAGGAGACTACATGAATTATAAGATGTTTCTATCATTCATTTTGTAATGATTTTATTCATTATACAATGTTTCATCCATTTTTCAATGATTTCATTTATTATACAATGTTTCATCCATTTTGCAAAAGAAATATACACAAGAGTAAATAAGTGTTACTTTTCTATTCAATGGAAAGAAAAGAATAATCAAATTTCACACACAATCCAGAGGAGTAGCTAAGCTAAAGCAACATAAAAAATATGCTATACATATAAAGAAGAAAGCAATGAAAATAAGCACATAAGAAAATACATATCCTTTATTGCTTGGTAGAATCTTGGGTGGCTTAATCTTCAAGTGAACATGCATCATGATAAATATTTTTTAGAGCTCCCAATATGAGTCTCATCATGTGCCCCACCAATATAAATATAGCACATGTTTATGATGCATTAGATCAACAAACATCATATGTATGCAAGAGAGACTAAAAAATAAAACATCACAAGAGCATTGAGTTTCACTATTTTTTTATCTAACATGTTTTTTCACTATACAAGTATAGGTGAAATCATGTTGCTGATTAATTTAGAAAGACATCATAGCATTTGGTGAAAAAATGGGCTCCCACAAGGTTTCAACTCAACATGATGCCCCTAAGTTTCAAAAGGGGAATGAGATAAGAATGCATATTCAGAATGCTCAAATAGAAACATTTTTAGCTGAAGGAGTGAATCACAAAGTGACTACAAGAATCTTAGGCACATTGATCATTCATGAAAATCAAATCCAAGAATGAAATGAAGTAAAAATCACAAATGAACAATGGAATTATTTTGAGTACTTAATAAATATGTAGCACAAAATAGAATGCATCATCTTTCTATTAAAAGGGTTATGTTGCTAGCAAGGTTTCATGCTTATTGCAACCATGTAACATTTTATTGTTGCTGATTAGGCTAGTTGAAGAGCTCACAATGGTATAGCAACAATTAGCTTCTTTTCAAGATCAAAATGAGTGAAAGTTTATTTAGAATGCATTATTACAAGAGTATGGGAAAACATCAATGAAATAAAATGAAGAGATTCCTAGCACAAAGACAAGAAATCATCATTAACATCTGGGTAATGCATGGAGGAGAATTATAGATCTTTGTATCAAAACTTTGAAAGAAACAATGATTTTTGGAAACAGGACAGCATCACCATTAAAGTAAAATAAAAGTATCATATTTAGATCACTGCTACAACATCTTGGTAGGTTTCTTTTCATAAAAAGAGCGTTTACAGTTGTATGTTTGATGCTCTTGAAGAAAGGTAATATTTCTATGCAAATGTTTAGAATGAAGAGTGAGTTTCAACCTATAGTGGTGAAGCTGTAAGGAAATCTAGGAGCGCATCTAGTGAAAACTCCATGCAGTAGTGCCTTCGGTAACGTTCATTTTCAATTAGGCTGCCTCAAAGACATGAACAACTATGTCCAAATGCGGAACAGACATAGTTCATTTCCTACATTGATTCATCTGAGAGAAACACATGTAAATTCAACAACAAGCATTAACAGATTCTACTACACAAACCAATAGACATGAAAGATGAAATAGAAAACCAGAACACAAAGATTTATGTGGGATAAATCCTTTCAGATAAAAAACCCCACACTTCAAATATCAAGCCATTGTATTAGTCAGCAACAGAATGGTTACAATACAATTTCAGGCTCATTGCCTCTTCAGAGATTCATCTTGTTCATTTTGGATACAACTGCTAACATACTATCCCTGAGAGATCAAACATGGCATTCATGATCAGGAGAGATTCCAATAGCATAACTCTACCTCTCTCACTCTCTGCCTCAGCTTCATGGCTTCAACCTATCAGCCAGCCACTCAGCCTTTCTCTATCGATCTCTCTCGGGCTCTCGGCTCTTCATCTTTTTCCTCAGAATGTCTAATGCATACCTATATACATTCATTCTCTGTAGGCTCTATAGAATTGTTCTTTTCCAATTGTCAAATCAGAACTCATAATTCATACAGCTCAGCATCATCAGATGTTTCCACTTCCTCATGCCTTAGTTTTCCAACTTCCACACAGAAACGGTTCAGCAAACGGTTCACTTCTGCTTTCTTGGATTGGTCCACATCGCACCACATCAGACAACCTTCACTCGGTCAACATCTATCAACTTGTGTCGCATGTTAGTGAGACACTAGAAGTGTCTCCCCAATGCCACAAGACATGATTACGTGTTTTCTCCAAGAGTTGTCTCCATCGGCAAGAGGTTCTACCGATATCCACAAGTCATACCAATTTCAACATTCTCATTGGCGAGACAATCGCCATTTGATGAGACATCACACCAAGCTCATAAGTCATTCTGAAGTGTTCCTTAGTCACCAAGACTTTAGTCATTCGTTGAGAGATCATATTGAGTCTTCAAGTCATGTTGAAACCCATTGTATTATTATCAGTATCCATCTATCGGCAAGAGTCACCTTATTGGCATGATCGACAAGACCTCTCACCGACCTCCAGTTGAACTCATCCGCCAATGCTATCACCAAGACATTCAACTGTCACCAAGAGGTTTCATCGAGGTCTTCAAGTCACATAGACATGAATGTTCTCATCGG
Source organism: Sequoia sempervirens (assembly GCA_007258455.2). Taxonomy (NCBI): domain Eukaryota; kingdom Viridiplantae; phylum Streptophyta; class Pinopsida; order Cupressales; family Cupressaceae; genus Sequoia; species Sequoia sempervirens. The sequence goes on from VDFB02270651.1 coordinate 723,260,186, forward strand.
CAAGACTATGGTCTTTCGCCGAGACCTCACCTAGAGCTTCATGTTATACCGAACTCTGAACAACAGTCACCAAGAGTTACATTGAAGTCAAGATTCCATCGGTAAGACAATTTCTCTTTGCCAAGACATTACCCCGCAGGTACCAAGTCACCCCAATTCAATCTTGTCAAACAGACTTACTGCTTTCGGTAAGACTTCATACCTAAGCCTTTAAATCATATCGATGTGTTCCACAGTCAGTGAGAGAATCAACCTTCAGCAAGACATCTTACCGAGGCTTCCATGTTATCCTGAAACAACTATTTGCCAAGAGTCACACTGAACTAATGACCCCACATGTTGTTGGTGAGACTTCTGATATTCAATGAGACATCATATCGATATGTTACATGGATGACCCATAACACTGTCATCGAGACATCTCCTGATCACTAAGAGATCATGCCTATAGGAACAAGTCATACTGATTTCTTCATCGGCCAGATAGACTGAAGGTCATGTCAATATTGGCAAGACTTCCTATCATTGTCGATACTTCTCACCGAGACTCTTGAGTTAGCCCAAGTGTATACCATCGGTGAGACATTCCTTAGTTGCCAAGAGATCTTCCCAAGAGTTCAAGTCACTCTGAACCAGCTTATTGGTGAGACTTCTCCTAGTCGCAATGACTTCCTGCCAAATCCATTTGTTATCCTGAAGACTCTAAGTCACCATGAGTCTCCCTGAAGTCCAATAATAAACCCTTATGTCACCGAGACACTTCACTCGGTAGGAGATTATAGCGAAGGCCACAAGTCATAGTGATAGGCTTCTTCAGGAAGACAAAAGCATTGTCTTGGCGACATGAGAAAAACACAAGGTAAACTGCCAGTCGGCTAGACAATAGAAATGTCACAATGACTAAGCTTTCTTAGAGGTTTCATCTTGTGAGATTGAGGCATATTTTGCAACAATCTCCCACTTGAAGAAGATCACACAGGCACCTCCAAAGCAACTAGAAACTAAGATCACACAAGCTCCATCTTTTCAAACCCTATAATACTCAAGACACCCAATCAACAAGATTCCACAGATAACAGTCCACAAGACAATCTACAACAAAGACCAGGCATCCAACTACAACTTATTGTCCAACAAGGCAACCAAAAAGCAACAGATCACAACCTCCAAGAAACTACATAGACCTTAAACATGCTCTCATGCTCCATCAAGAATTTTGCTCCAACATCCAAGATATTCACCATTCAGACAACAATCCTGTCATCTTCCATGTGTGGAAGAAAGATACAAAGCCAAGGTGTCTAAGCACCATTCCAATGAACACAAGCAAAAAATATCCTAGTGATATCTTCAACAAGATACTACTAGCACTTCGATGTGCTCAATCACTATACAAAAGCAATATCAGCTTCAAAGCTTCAATTAGAACACAATAGTGAAGTCATTATCTAGAAACAAGAAACTAAACATTAGTTAGAACAATAATCAGATTGACTGCTTCCATCCAACTAATAACCCACATGACTAAAAATAGCACCCACAACTCATGCTATACTATCCAATCTCACGTACCTCATAGGTATCACCTTTAGTAAACTTCTACCAATCCATTAACAGCAAATACAAGTTTTGGTGTCAACCAATTGAAGAAGACAAGACACATACAAGAACTCCCACTGCCTGAGAAATTCATATCTAAAAGATCAAAAGGCATCACAAGCCTACCAATACTATCACAAAGAAAATGTAACCTTGTAGTACCAAAGAAAAATCCACAATGATATGCACAACCTGCAACAACCTGCCACAAGAAACATTTCTCTCACCACAAACATTCACGGCCATAGAGAGAAACACTGCACATCATCTTTTGTAGAAAATCCTTCTACATACACTTCTAACAGCTAGTTGTGTCAAGAATGATCTTCTTCACATCCCAAAAGAAATCCTTAACAACATCCATCCGTTGAATCACCAAGATCAAACCAACTTTTAAAACATGGATGTAAACCTCTCAAAGAAGATCAAGCTAAAATCATTTCCTATTTCATGAAATCAGCCCATACATCATCTCCTACCAATTCTCATGAGTAAATGACATAATACAAAAGCTCAAGAGGATAATATAAACTATACAACTTCCACTATGAATCCTCCAGGACCAAAGGTTAAACAGTAATTCAAGATCCATATCATGAAAGTAAACATAATAAAACACATCTGAAAAATATAATGGGCCAAATACCTTTCAGATCAACTGTTGAGTAGACCAAGTCTAATCCAAGAGCAATCTCCTCATAGGTCTCTTATTGAACTCACGTTCAACCAAGGTGTAGGCTTCTCGGACGTTCTGCTGAAAAACTTTAACAAGAGTAACAAGTAGCAACACATCTCTCATAAGAGAAAAATAGCCTCACCTTATTCTTCATGTATACATGAGTACTAGCAACCAACCATCTCATGCTAAACTCCATCTACATTACTGCACTATAATGAAGTACCAAGCAAACAATCAAAGCACCTAGTACACAAAGAATTACCAAACCATTATCAAAGCTCCAATCATCTGAATCAGGAACTTATCATGACACCATGATCTACACATCCCCATAGGAGATACCATGCTTCAAATGACTCCACCATTGTCTCAAGTACAATGCATAATGCCAAAACTCTAGTGCACAAACAAGAGTATACCATGACATAAAGCAAATAGACTTAAGAACAACATCACCTGTTAAGCATCTCCAACACCTTTTCCAAAGACTCCAAGCATCCTCCATGGTTCCAAGATGTTGCACATCTTCAAATAATGTCCATACAAAAGTGCAAGAACCCTTCTGCAACACTATAGAAGACCATTCACCACCATGTGATGAATTCACAGTCGCTGCTAGAGCTCCCACTAAAACGTAACACCCGAGCTTTCCAAGCATTATGACCAACTATTTTAGGTTCCCATAACTGACTATTCAGGTACTCAAGAATATCCATCCTCTCATCTCACAACAATCACACTAATGCACAAGTGACCACAGAAAAGGCTAGCTAACAAATCTGCACCACCAATGAATCAACCTTGTGGATAAAGACAATCCACATCCAAGTTATCTCACTGCATCCAATGGGTAGCTAATCCACCAACCACATAACTCGTAGATCACAAACATCAAACATGCAAACCCGTTATCACATTGAAAACTGCAACACTGAGATATCAAAGAGAATAACCATGTAGACAACATGACATAAGCATCAAATCATGCCAGATCTGATTTTCCAATCATGTCCACAACGAGCACCATAATCAAGGACCCCACAAGCATTACCACAAAAATGTTGAGTGACAAAACACTTACCAACACTCCCATGTAGAGAAAGAGTCACACCTTCTCAAACCATGTACAAAGCATGCATGCGGAACTGCAACTCTCATCTAGTAACACCCCAAAATTTAGTCTCTAGAAAATAGCTTATCAATAGCTCCACATAAACCACAAGTTTTTCTTAACCGTGTAAAACCTACAAAACCATAGAGCCATGCAAGCACAAAGCATCCTTAAAAAAAAAGGAAACATCAGTACATAAAAAATCCAAGCCCCTTTTAGGCCAAATCTAAACCACCAACATGTACATGCATCCGAGAAAGAGAGAAAGGCTATTTTAGAAGCTTGAAAATCATCTAATGATTAACTCCATAGCCTTCAAGCATTTGAGGTTACTAGGAAATAGTGCTTTCCAACACCAGGAACCACCAGCTAGCATAAGCACTCTCTTCCATGACAAAAACAATCTAGGCTTCTCCATATCACCTAGGAGCCTGTCACACATACACCAATATGAAAGCTTTACTGCTACATAGCCACAAAGTAAGGAAATCCACCTCATACTCCAAGGTTATACCTCTACCAACCAGGAGACATAGATCAGAACATGATCAACTCCCTTTTCCAACTTGACCATCCTTCAAGCTGCATGCTTTCTCAAAATACCACAAGGCTTCTACTCATCAAAGGATCAATAAATTAGTCCATTCCTCTAGATTTCTTCCAGCCCTTCAAACTGAGAAATATTCACAGGAGAAATACCCAAAACCAACAACCAAAAGAAGGCTCTGATACCACTTGTAAGGAAATCTAGGAGTGCATCTAGTGAAAACTCCATGTAGTAGTGCCTTTGGTAACTTTCATTTTCAATTAGGTTGCCTCAAAGAAACGAACAACTATGTCCAAATGCAGAACAGACATAGTTCATTTCCTACATTGATTCATCTGAGAGAAACACATGTAAATTCAACAACAAGCATTAACAGATTCTACTACATGAACCAACAGACATGAAAGATGAAATAGAAAACCAGAACACAAAGATTTACGTGGGGAAAATCCTTTCGGATAAAAAACCCCACACTCCAAAGATCAAGCCATTGTATTATTCAACAATAGAATGGTTACAATACAATTTCAGGCTCATAGCCTCTTCAGAGATTCATCTTGTTCATTCTGGATACAATTGGTAACATACTATCCCTGAGAGATCAAACATGGCATTCATGATCAGGAGAAATTCCAACAGCATAACTCTACCTCTCTCACTCTTTGCCTCAGCCTCATGGCTTCAGCCTATCAACCAGCCACTCGGCCTTTCTCTATCGATCTCTCTCTGGCTCTCGGCTCTTTAGCTTTTTCCTCAGAATGTCCAATGCATACCTATATATATTCATTCTCTACAGGCTCTATAGAATTGTTCTTTTCCAACTATCGGATCAAAACTCACAAGTCATATAGCTCAACATCATCAGATGTTTCCACTTCCTCATGCTTTAGTTTTCCAACTTCCACACAGAAACGGTTCAGCAAACAATTCACTTCTGCTTTCTCGGATTGGTCCACATTGCACCACGTCAGATAGCCTTCACTCGATCAACATCGATCAACTTGTGTCACATGTCGGTGAGAAACTAGAAGTGTCTCCCCAATGCCACAAGACCCGATTACATGTTGTCAACAAGAGTTGTCTCCATCGGCAAGAGGTTCTACCAATATCCACAAGTCATACTCATTTCAACATTCTCATCAGCAAGACAATTGCCATTCAATGAGACATCACACCGAGCTCATAAGTCATTCTGAAGTGTTCCTTAGTCACCAAGACTTTAGTCATTCACTGAGAGATCATATCGAGTCTTCAAGTCATGTCGAAACCCATTGTATTCTTATCGGCAAGAGTTTCCTTATCAGGATTATCAACAAGACCTCTCACTGACCTCTAGTTGAACTCATCTTCCAACCATCTATCGGCATGATCGGTGAGACCTCTCACCAACCTCCAGCTGAACTCATCTGCCAATGTTATTGCCAAGACATTCAACTGTTGCTAAGAGGTTTCACCGAGGTCTTCAATTCACATAGACGTGAATGTTCTCATCGGCAAGACTATCGTCTTTCACCGAGACCTCACTAAGCTTCATGTTATACCAAACTATGAACAATAGTTGCCAAGAGTTATAGCAAAGTCATGATTCCATTGGCAAGACAATTTCTCTTCGCTAAGACATCACCCCATAGGTTCCAAGTCACCCTAATTCAATCTTGTCAGCTAGACTTACTGCTTTCACCAAGACTTCATACCAAAGCCTTTAAATCATATCGATGTGTTCCACTGTCAGCGAGAGAATCAACCTTCGGCAAGACATCTTACTGAGGCTTCCATGTTATCCTAAAACAACTATTCGCCAAGAGTCACACCGAACTGATGACCCCACATGCTATCAGTGAGACTTCTGATATTCAATGAGACATCATGTCAAAATAATACATTACACCGATGACCCCTAACACTATCACCGAGACATCCTCTGCTCGCCAAGAGATCATGCCGATAGGAACAAGTCATGCTGATTTCTTCATCGGCTAGACAAACCAAAGGTCATGTCGATATCTACAAGACTTCCTATCATTGCTGAGACTTCTCACCAAGACTCTTGAGTTAGCCCAAGTGTATACCATCAGTGAGACATTCCTTAGTCATGAAGAGATCTTCCTGAGAGTTCAAGTCATCCCGAACCTGCTTATCAATGAGACTTTTCCTAGTCGCCATGACTTCCTGCCGAATCCATTTGTTATCTCGAAGACTCTAAGTCACCATGAGTCTCCCCGAAGCCCGATAACAAACCCTTATGTTTCTAAGACATTCCACTCATTAGGAGATTATATCGAAGGCCACAAGTCATAGTGGTAGGCTTCTTCGGCAAGACAAAAGCATTGTCTTGGAAACATGAGCAAAACACAAGGTAAACTGCCAGTCGGCTAGACAATAGAAATGTCACAAGGACTAAGCTTTCTCAGAGGTCTCATCCTATGATATTGAGGCATATTTTCCAACAGAAGCCTCATAATACCTATGGGCATGTTTTTTTTCCTAGAGGCCAACATGTTGTAACAAACATCCATTGTTGTAAATGGAGGAAATTCACAAAATCCCTTCATTTATTTCTCTATGGAATGAAAATGCAAAGTGTAATGGCAGCCATGTAAGGCTTTGAAGGAGAGGTGGGGTGAAGAGATAAACCCTATATGGATGGAAAATAAACTATTTTTATTGCTTTTAGAAAAATAAACCATATTGTCTCATATTCAAAAGCAAAAATACATTTCTTTAAAGCAACAAATCAAGCCTCATGGAGCTAGGCTTTTAAATGTAACAGGCCTATTGTTTTATGGTGAGACAAATCCAATATTTTCCATTCTTGTTTTCCAAGAATAAAGAAGCCACTACCCAAGGTTTCAAACCCTACTTTTGAAAATTTGGAGAGCCCCAAAACACAAAAAGAAATACCCAAAAGTGTGAGAGGTTGTGACCTTTATTGGGGGGAGGATTTCTTGCATTGTTTGAAAAAGAATGAATGAATAGCATGTGTCCTCTTTCATCACACTCAAAAAATGGAGAAACCCTCAAGTTGTTCAAGAGGAAAAGAAACCAGAATTCCCTTATGAAGTTGTGGATTTAAACATAGAAATCCCATATAAAGTGGTGAAATAATGAGTTTAAATGCAAAATATTTACATTTTTGCATAAATAGAAGAACTCATAAAAAAAAATTGCACAAGAAAACAAATATTCTCCATTATTGTGCACTTAATGAGCTCAAACTAAGCTTGTTTTTATAGAAAATTAAGTGATAATCTGAGATTTGAAGGGTAAGGAGCTTACCTTCATTTGTTTTATGTGAGAAAATACATGTAATTCCACGGGTTTCTCTCACACATTGTCTCTAAAATCTCAAACCAAAAGTGTGAATGGCAGTCTCAAGTCAGAGATTCCATTAACAAAGTGCAAGCAAAGATAAAGTGCATCAAAAAAATGATAATATCCATCACTAAAGGCCTGATAAAGCACTCAAAATATAGAGAATGTGGATTTTTTTTTGCATATTTCATGAAAAGAAATACTCACCACCAGTTTCTTGAGGAGAATCAACATGAAGCAGCAAGAGAATAAACATGAAATGGAGGTTTCAAGCTTGAAACCCTAGTTTTATGGTGGCTAGTAGAGAAGTTGGGTTTTCCAAATGATCAATGTGAAAATGAGGCCAAAAATTTAGGGCTTGAAGGTTTTGTTTTAGGGTTTGCATCCTTTTCCTTAATTCGAGTTTGTGATTTTTATCACATTGAATTAAAATATACATGCCTCCACTAATACCTTAGAGGTATTTTCGCTTTACACATATTTTACATGCCTAGGCCTTGAATGCCATAGTGATTTTCTTATGATTGTTGAAAAATCATATAGTTATTGACCTCACATGTATTTTGATAACTTAGGCTTTACACCTTAATTATTTTTCTAATTTTTAAAGAATATAAAAAATCCAAGTGAGATCAAGTTGAGACTAAAGTCTTTTCGAGTCTTTCTATTTCTGTAAAACTAGATTTGCATAATTTTAAAACATTACTAAGGAAATACTGCTATAAATTGTCTTAGTAATTGTTATTTAAAATGTAGTTAAATGAAAGAAAGTGTTGATAGAGTTTTCCTATTTGAGTTTAATTCTTTTGGGTGAAATGGGAAAAAACTAGGTGAATTGAAGTTTCAATTTTTGTTTTCAGTCAGTTTAGGGGTGATTTTTTGAGCCTTTTTTGGATCGTCCCTTTTGAGATAGAAACTTTCCATCTTTTCCATCTAGTTTGGTGGCAATCTAGGCACTGATTTTGAGGCTTTTCTTTGGAGCTCAAAAAATCCTTTGAGGTTGCTATTTTTGAGGTGCAATTCAATCATATTTTTCCATTATCACTATTGGAGACACTTTGGAGATATTTGGAGAAAAAAATTGTTTTTCTTAGTTCATATCTTCTTCTTACTTTCTTGCTCACTTGTAGAAAGTTTTGTAAGCTTAATATTTGTACTCAAATTTGATTTTGGCATACTCCTTCAGTTTAATAAAAATAGCATAGCATTCTTATCTCATGTATTGTCTCATATTTACGGTAGTAATTTGATGTTCATTGTGATTCTATGTATTGAATCCTTTTATGGCTTGTTATTTTGAATCTATGTGCAAGAATTTCATATGATTCAGGTTTTGTGTTGTGTTCAATCTTCGAGCCTTCATGCAAATCACTGTTGAGTTGTATGTTTTATATGAGATTGTGAGGGTTAATTTTTTGAGAAATTTATTATGGGTGAAGTCATTAAAATAAGTTAAAGTTTTGGTGCATCACCTTAAGAGTTTAGGATTTTCATTTTTAGTTATCTTTCTAAGCGCTTTTCCTTAGAATTTTTTTTAGTTTAGGTGGTCTACTAGGGGAACCAACCTTATCTAGAGATTCATTCTCACTATAGGTCACCCAAAACCTAAGAATTTTTCCATGTTTCAACAGGATAGTGGAGTCAATCTTAGCTAGGGTGCAATCTTGATTGATAATAGTTTTTGCCACACCCAGTGGGACTCTGAAACTTGTTTCAGAGAATTTTTTTCAAGTTTTAAGTTACTATTTTGGTATATGCAATAGTGTTTCTAGCCTTTGTAGGTTTTAAGATATACCCAATGACTCCATTTTCTAGTTTTACATGCAGATCTAGTGTGACCAACTTATGGGAAGAATACAACACAAATCAAGTCCTGCTCTGTTCAAGTATTTTCAATTATCTCCACTAAGAAGGAGGGGTAGGATAGCAAGAAGAATTTTTGATTCACCAAAGAGGTGAAAATCCACACCTCGAAATATTAATCTTCCTGTTTACATATAGAAAAATATGGTACCTATAGCACATGCAACACCAGTGATGGCAAGGTAGTTTGTGTTTGCACCATTTAATGTGGGCATGGCATTATTTCTTGCCCAACATGATGAGATTCCTATTACAACCCTCAAATGTATGCCATATTTTACTGGAGAAGATCAAACCACTCCCATTGAGCACATTCAAGATGTGGAAACATTGTTCTTAGTACATAATGTCACTAAAGAGAACATAACACCAAGGATTTTGGTTGCATCATTAAAATGGAAATACTTATAGTGGTTTAGAGGCCTTCTAACAAACTCAATCACAACATGGGGTCAACTAGGTGATAGCTTGCATAGGCAGTTTGAGGACACATCTGATCACTTATCTTTGCTGGAGCAATTAAGTACTATAAAGAGAGCTCCTCATGAGCATATGTCAAATTTCAACTACCAATTCCAAAGGACTTGGGATATGAATCCCATGATGGTAAATCCCTCACCACAACATGCATTTCTATTTTTCCTAAAGGCTTTGAATAGTGAGATTTCCATAATGATCCAATCTATGGGTGGGTTTACGCTTCCTAATGCTTATGATATTGCTATTAGAGTAGAAACTACATTATTCAAGCTAGTAAAAGAGCCCCAAGGCCTCGTATGCCCATTTTTCCTAAATTAAAACCACTTACTCCTATGTCATTACCCCCTTTATTTATTGTATTACTCATTCTATTAATAGGATATCAAGTTGTAGCCCAAAAAACTACTATTCAAAACCCATCCCAAGAGTTTCAAGGGTTAAAAAGCATGTTGTGGTCCTTTAGCAAGACTCTGAGCAATGAATTTTTCAATCTTAAGAAGCAATTTGGTTAAGAGCATAATACTTATCAAGCCCCATATTAGCCTAATCAACCAAGTAGGCCACCTTTTCAAACTAATTCTCAAGGCCAAAGGAGAAACTTCAATCCTAGACCTTTTTAGCCTTATAACCATAATGTTGCTAGCTCTTTGAAAGAGCTCATGCCTACACAAAATAGTATGGCACAAGACTATGATTGGTGTTATCCATGCAACCAACCTCATAACCAAGTTGCATGCATGAATGGTATGAGAAATCAGGCTCTAATGGTTCAAAATAGCTATGCTGGTTTGGAATGTGTGCTAAATAAGAATGTAGAGCAACAAGTTTCAAAAAATCAACAAGGTAATCCTAATATTTCCTTGATGAATTAGAAAGGAATTGAATTTTGTAGGGTTAACCATCATCAAGGTTAAAACCAACTGAATTCACCTATTGCAGCCAATACTAGATCAAAAAAGAGGGTTGTTGATTTGGGGTAGCAAGCTAGAAATTTCCAACAACAGCTAGTCAAAGATAATTTTCAAGCTTCTACAACTCAAGTTGTCCCCATGACACATCAAAGATTGCAAATATTGCAAAGAGGACAAGTTGTACCTGAAAAGGAACAACCTAAGGTGCAATCACAACCTTTACAAAGACAAAATTATGTTGTTGCTCTTAAAGGATGACAAAAGGTGAGCCCCATTTCATTTAATGTTGTTGAAAACCTTAAGAAGGATACTATTAGCATGTCGATAATGGATGCATTACATATTTTAGGTCAAGAAGTTTTGTTACAAGATACTTTGGTTGAGATTTCTATTTCTGATGTTGCTAACCAAGAAAAGAATAAGGTTGTGCCTGCAAACAACCCAAAAGTTAGGAATGAGCAACAAAATCAAGAGGTAAAGCCTCCTCCTTTTTATATAAGTTTGATAATTGGTGATAAGCTAGTACACAACTGCATGATTGACTTTAGTGCAAGTAGTTATGTAATGCCCAAAAGTCTTACTGATAATCTAGGATTAGTTTATGAGCCACTTTCAAAGGGAGCAGTTCAACTAGATGGATCTAGTGTTAAGACTGTTGGGGTGATTAAGGATCTAGATCTTACTTTGCATGCATGCCCAAATTTTTTGATTTCTCAAAATATCCATGTTATTGAACTACCACCTCATTTTTCCATATGCCTTTATAGGGATTTTACTACCAAGTTGGGTGGGTTTATATCTTCTTATTGGTCGCATTTTATTTTCAGAACAAGGTATGGTATGAAAGTAATCATTAAATTTGAGCCTCTAGCCAAGGATCATATTCAACCATATGTCCCTAGTCCTATAAATGCTAACCTCTACATCTCCCATGAGTTGGAGTATCAATCCATGACCCTAGACCCCAACATACCTATTGAGGATGTAAATCTAGATGAGTGGGCAGCCAAAAATCATGAGCTTGACCTTTTTAGTTACATCGATGAGGTAGGATTAGGCATTTATATGATTCATGAACCTGATGTAGTGATTCCAAATTTGGTTAAGGACCAAAAACAACCTGAACAACAAGTTAACTAGCTTTGGAAGCTATATTTTGATGGCTCAAAAATTGGAATGGGTGTTGGTGGAGGAGCCATGTTGATTTCACCTGATGGAGATAAGTAGTATTTAGCATTGAGGTTTGTGTTCAGTTGTACAAATAATACAACTAAATATGAGGCACTAATTCATGGCCTAGAATGGGCTAGAAAGAAAGGTATTAATTGCTTACAAGTTTATGGTGATTCTGAGTTAATTGTAAATCAAGTTAGAAACTTAAATGTTACCAAAAGTGATTTTCTCAAGAAGTATAAGCAATGAGTTTAGGATTTAATTGAGGATTTTGATGCTTTCAATTTGCTTTATTTTCCTAAAATCAAAATAAGCATGCAAGCTTGGTGCCATAGGAAATTCATATTCCAAATGAAATTCATAATGTAAACATACAACAATGTGTAAAGGTTGTTGTTAGGCCATTTGTACCTAATAATAATGTGAATTGGAAAATTTTTGATAGTGATGAGTAGATTATAAGTTTTTTTATTGTGGAAGTTGAGTTTGCAGCTGAAAACCAACAAAAGTGGTAGCAGCAATATAGCAATCAGACTATGCAGCTGATGTGAAACAAGCTACCCAAGGGATTGGTAACCTTGGAACCAATTTTTAATTTAGATGACCAAATTAGAAAGGAAAAAAGTAGCATGATTGTTAGGAAAGAGCACTACGAGGCAATTAAAATATTCAAGGGTAATCTTCTCAAGCTTGGAAAGGTATGCACCAAAGAGGAACAACAAGCTTTCATTTTGTTATTTCAAGAGTTCAGTGATGTTTTTAATTGGGAATATAAAGATTTAAGAAGTTTTGATCCTGAACTAGCTCAACACACCATTGAGTTAGAGCCCAATGCAAAACTGATGAGGCAAAAACAAAGGCCTCTTAACCCCAAGCTTGAGCATCTTATGAAAGATAAGTTGAATAAGTTAATTGAGAGTAATATAATATTTCCTACTAAGCACACATCTTGGGTTTCTAACTTAGTTCTAGTTAGAAATAAGAATGGTAAGATTAGGCTTTGTGTTGATTTTCATGATTTGAATATAGCCTCTCTCAAGGACCATTAACCACTTCCTTCAATGGAGAAAATTTTGCAAGGTGTTTCTAGTTCTGACATATTTTCTTTGTTGGATGGATATTTAGGCTATAATCAAATTTCAGTGAAGGAGGAAGATTAGTACAAAACTACATTTACCACCAAATGGGGTACCATGGCTTACAAGAAAATTCCCTTCAATTTGTCTAATACAGAGGCAACATTTCAGAGAGCAATGGACATGGCCTTTCATTGCCTCATGAACAAATTTGTTTTGGTGTATTTAGATGATATTATAGTTTTATCAAAGAATGTTAATGAACATTTTGATCATTTGAGGCATATTTTTTAGAGATGAAGAGAGTTTGGGGTTTCTCTTAACCTAAAGAAGTGCATATTTTCTATCCATGAAGGTAAGATCCTAGGACACATTGTGTCAAAAACATGGTATTTCCATTGATTCAGAAAGAGTTTCTACTATTCTTTATTAACCACTACAAGCACATAAGAAAGGATTACAAATATTTCTTGGTAGGGTTAACTTTGTGAGAAGGTTTATACCCAATATTGCAGCATTATTGCAGCCTCTCATAGCTATGCTTAAGAAAAGTGTACCTTTTAGTTGGACTAAGGAGGGTAAGAGAAGATTTGAGAAAATAAAATAAGCCCTTGTAGCTTCCCCAACCCTCATTAATCCTAACTATCATAGATATTTTATTGTATATACTTTTGGAGGTGTTGACACCATTTTAGCTATGTCGTGCCAGTAGAATGATGAAGGCTTGGAGTAGCCTGTGTCATTTTTTAGCCAAGTATTGCATGGTTATGAGGTAAAGTAATCCTTAAAAAGTTCAGGCATATGCTCTCTAACAACAAAATTTAGTTGTTGGTTTCCCATCCAACTATTAAGGATTTCTTACTTAATAGGGATATGAGTGATAAAAGGGTTGGCTAGACAACTAGAGTAATGGAGTTTGATGTTAACATAGAGGTTACCAAACTTGTTAGGGTCAAGGGTTTATGTTAATAGCTTTCTAAAAATGAAAAAAACAACCTAGAAGAGGATGAAAATGTTGCAATAGTGCTCAACAATGAAGAGAAGTCTATTATTCCAACTCCTGCTGCAAGCTAGGTGCAACAAATGATACATTATTTGCAAACCGGTGACTGCCCTGAAGGTTTGGATAGGGAAAATACAAGGTACTATAAACTACAAGCCATTCTCTACGCTATTATTGATGGTGTTTTATATAGGATGGATTTTAATCATGTTTTATTGAGGTTTATTGAACTATATTAGGTAAATAAGCTGCTAGAAGAGTTTCATAATGAGCCTTCAGGAGGCCATTTTGTAGCAAGGACCACAACCCTAAAAGTTATGAGAGTTGGGTATTATTGGCCAAAATTATTCAAAGATGCATTTTCTTGGGTTAGAAAATGTGAAAAATGTCCATTGTTTGTAGGTAAGCAAAGGCTTGTAGCTTTGCCTCTACACCCCATTCAAGTAGAACAACCATTTGTGAAGTGGGGTCTTGATTTCATTGGACCTATTAATCCACCTTCAAGTGTAGGCCATAAGTGGATTCTACCTACAATAGATTACTTTATGAAGTGGATTAAGGTTGTTGCTTTGAAGGAAGCAAATGAAACTTATGTTTTGAGTTTCTATCAAGATTTGGTATCTAGATTTGGCACTCCTGATTCTATTATTTTTTACAATGGATTAGCTTTTATTGGTTTAAGGGTTTCTAATTGGTCTATAAAGAATATCATTTTTTCTAAATACATCATCTAATTATTACCCATAGGGTAATGGGCAGGTAGAATCCACCAATAAAAATTTGATCAAGATCATTAAGATGACCATTGAGGACAACCAGAGAACATGGCATGAAAAGCTGAAGTTATCCCTTTGGCCTGATAGGATAACTCCTAAGAGATATATTAGTTTCTCTCCTTATGTTCTCACTTATGGTAAGGAAGCCAAGTTACCCATTTCTATTGAATTACCAAGTTTGAATTTCATTAAGGAACTTAAGCTATTAGAGGAGCAACCTATGGAAGTAAGGCTTGTACAGCTAATGGATTTAGAGGAAAATAGAAAAGAAGCATTGAGAAAGCTTGAAATCCATCAAGATCAAATGAAGAATTATTTTGACAAAAGAGCAAGACCAAGAGATTTCATTATTTGTGTTTTAGTTTTCAAATGGGATGAGCACAAAAGAAAACATGGAAAACATTCCAAGTTTGATGCAATTTGGGATGGAACCTATGTGATCATAGAGTGCAAGGAACATAATGCCTTCCAGCTCTCCAAGTTAAGTGGAGAGGTGTTGCCTATCCCAATTAATGGGATCCACCTCAAACATTGCCTCTAAAGATAATCTCTACATTTGTACTATAGTAGATTAGTGTTTGTTGCTAATAAGTGCTTAAGGCACATTCATTTCAGTTATTTTATTTCCCTAAGTGTTGTAGCACATGTTTTCTGACCAATAGGGACTTTTAGTTTGCTTTTAGTTTGGTTCTATTTGTTGTTCAGCTACTGCTTGGAGTAGTTTTCAGTTGACTTTCAATACTTTTTTTGAGTCTGAGAAAGGGAAAGTTTGACTCCATGCCTAATGAATTGTTTAAGGAAACTATTCTATATGCTTAACAAGTAAGAATTCAGTAGAAATCACTAGAAATGTTGCCAAATTTTCACCTACAACTCAATTCGGCAGAGCTCAAATAATTTATTTTTATTTTAGGGTGAAAAGATTCTAACATATTCTGCCATGCTTAACCATTGCATATTCAAGTTTAAAATAAAGAGTTCAGTTGTTATTGTGCAATGTGTTACAATAAAAAAGAAAGAATTTAGTTTTCCATTCAATGCTTTGCAACATAAAGGAGACTACATGAATTGTAAGATGTTGATTTCATTCATTTTGCAATGATTTCATTCATTATACAATGTTTCATCCATTTTGCAAAATAAATATACAAAATATTGAATAAGTGTTTATTTTCTATTCATTTGAAAGAAAGGATTAATGAAATGTCCCATACAAGCCATGGGAGTAGTTGAGCTAAAGCAACATAAAAATATACTATACATTTGAAGAAGAAAGAAATGAAAAAAACGATATAAGAAAAGACATATCCATCATTGCCTGGCATAATCTTGGGTGGATCTTCATTGTCTTTCGCTCATCCTCGCTCCTAATATTCAAATGAACTTGCATCATGATAAATATTTTTTAGAGCTCTGGATATGAGTCTCATCATATGCCCCACCAATAGAAATATAGCGCATGTTTATGATGCATTATATCAACAAACATCATATGTATGCAAGAGAGCCTAAAAAATAAATCATAGGAGCATTGAGCTTCACTATTTTTTTATCTAACATGTTTGATCACTATGCAGGTATAGATGAAATCATGTTGCTAATTCATTTTTTAATACATTATAGTATGTGTTGAAAAAATGGACTCCCACAAGGGTTGAGCTCAACATGCTGCCCCTAAGTTTGAAAAGAGGAATGAGGTATGAATGCATATTCAGAATGCTCATATAAAAAAAATTCTACTAAAGGAGTGAATCACAAAGTAATTGCAAGAATCTTAGGCACAATGATCATTCATGAAAAGTAAATCCAAGAGTACAATGAAGTGAAAATCACAAATGAACAATGGAATTCTTTTGAGTACTTAATAAATATGCAAAACATAATAAAATGCATGACCTTTCTATTAAAGGAGTTTTGTTGCTAGCAATATTTCATGATTATTGTTGCCATGTAACATTTTATTGTTGTTGATTAGGCTGGTTGAAGAGCTCACAATGGTGGAGCAACAACTAGCTTCTTTGCAAGATCATAAGGAGTTAAAGTGTATTGGGAATGCATTGTTACAAGAGTATGGGAAAACAACAATGAAATAGAATGAATAGATTCATAGCACAAAGACAATCACTCATCATTAACATTTGGGTATTGCATGCAGGACAATCATAGATTTTTGTATGCAAAACTTAGAAAGAAATAATGATTTTTGCAAATAAGACAACATTTCCATTAAAGTAAAATAAAAGAATCATATTCATATCATTGCTACAACATCTTGGTAGGATTCTTTTCATAAAAAGAGGGTTTATAGCTATATGTTTGATGCTCCTAAAGAAAGGTAATATTTCTATGCAAATGTTCAGAATGAAGAGTGAGTTTCAACCTATAGTGGTGAAGCTTCATAATACCTATAGGTGCATTTTTTTTTCCAAATGAAAACATGTTGTAACAAACATCCAGTGTTGTGAATGGAGCAAATTGACAAAATCCCTTCATTTATTTCTCTATGGAATGAAAATGTAAAGTGCAATGGAAGCCATGTAAGGCTTTGAAGGAGAGATGAGGTGAAGAGATAAACCCATAATGGATGGAAAATAAATGCTTTACAGTGCTTTTAGAAAAATAAACCATATTCTCTCATATTCAGAAGCAAAAATACATTTCTTGAAAGCAACAAATCAATCCTCATGGAGCTAGGGTTTTAAATGTAATGGGCCTGTGGTTTTATGGTGAGGTCAAGTCAAGATTTTCCATTCTTTTTTTCCAAGAATAAATAAGCCACTACCAAGGGTTTTGAACCATTCTTTTGAAAATTTTGAGAGCCACAAAACACAAAAAGAAATACCCAAAAGTGTGAGAGGCCATGACCTTTAATGGGGGGAGGTTTTCTTGCATTGTTTTGAAAAGAATGAATGAACATCATGTGTCCTCTTTCATCACACTCATAAAATGGAGAAACCCTTGAGTTGTTCAAGATGAAAAGAACCTAGAATGCCCTTATGAAGATGTGGCTTTAAACATAGAAAGATTTTATAAAGTGGTGAAATAATGAGTTTAAATGCAAAATCTTTACATTTTTGTAGAAATAGATGAACTCATAAAGATTTTTTGCACAAGAAAATAGATATTCTCCATTATTGTGCACTAAATGACCTTGAATTGAGCTTTCTTTTACATAAAATTAAGTGATAACATGAGATTCAAAGGGTAGGAGATTACCTTCATTTGTTTTCTATGAGAAAATACCTATAAGTACGTAGGTTTCTCTCACACATTGTTTCGAAAAGATCAAACCAAAAGAGTGAATGGTGGTATCAAGTCAAATATTTCATTAATAGAGTGCAAGCAAAGAGAGTGCATCAGAAAATTGATAATATATATGGCTAAAGGCCTGATAAAGAACTCAAAATATAGAGAATGTGGAGTTTTTTTGCATATTTCATGAAAATAAATACTCACCACTAGTTTCTTGAGGAGAATCAACATGAAGTAGCAAGAAAATCAACATGAAATGGAGGTTTCAAGCTCAAAACCTTAGTTCAATGGTGGCCAGTAGAGAAGCCAAGTTTTCCAAATGATCAATGTGAAATGAGGCTGAAAAGCTAGGGCTTGAAGGTTTTGTTTTAGGGTTTGCACCCTTTTCCCTAATTCGAGTTTGTGATTTTAATCACATTGAATTAAAATATATATGCCTCCACTAATACCTTAGAGGTATTTTTTCCTTACACATATTTTACATGCCTAAGCCTTGAATGCCTTAGTGATTTTCTTATGATTGTTGAAAAATCATATAGTTATTGACCTCACATGTATTTTGATAACTTAGGCTTTACGCCTTAATTATTCTTTTGATTTAAAAAATAAATAAAAAATCCAAGTAAGATCAAGTCGAGACTGATGTTTTTTTAAGTCTTTCTATTTCTGTAAAACTTAGACTACAAAATTGTAAAACATTACTAAGGAAATATTGCTATAAATTATCTTAGTAACTGTTATTTAAATTGTAGATAAATGAAAGCAACTGTTGATAGAGATTTCCTATTTTAGTTTAAGTATTTTGTGTGAAATGAGAAAAAACTAGGCGAACTGAAGTTTCCATTTATGTTTTCAATCAGTTTCGGGGCATTTTTTAAGTCTTTTTCTAGATCGACCCTTTTGAGATAGAAACTTTCCATCTTTTCCATCTAGTTTGGAGGTAGTTGGGCACTGATTTTGAGGCTTTTCGTTGGAGCTCGTAAATGGATTTGAGGTTGCTATTTTGAGGTGCAGTTCAGTTAGATTTTTCCATTCTAACTATTGGAGACAATTTGGAGATATAAGTTGGAGAAAAACTTAGTTTTTTCTCAGTTCAGATTTGCTTCTTACTTTCTTGCTCACTTTTTTTTTAATAAAAGAGGGTAAAAATTTATTGAATCAGAAAAGCATTACAAAGGGGAGAGAACTCCCAGCAAAAGCACCAAAACAACACCAAATTAAGAAACTCCTAAGAAGCACCTCATATCTTCCATAACCAAATCTTCAAGAACGAAGGCTAAATCAACAGGGAGGTTGTCCCAATCCACCACACTCCAAGTCCCCATCTGCTCAGAAGCCCACCTAGCCAAGCCATCTGCCACCTTATTCCACTCTCGAGGAACATGACAAAAAAAAACCGAGTCTAAGGTAGTGCCCAAAGCAACAATTTGCTTGGCCACCACAGCCAACTACCAATTCACCTCCTCAAATTGCCTCTTATTTAACAAGTCAATAACTACCTGGGAGTCAAATTCACAAACAATCCTTCTCCATCCCAGAGCACAAGCCCGTTCCAAAGCCAGGAGAATGGCAGTGGCCTCCATGAGGTTATTAGTATGCCTGACCTCTATAAATAGAGAAGAAAAACACCACTACTCCTAAGCCATCTCTACCAGTGCCACCAACACTAGCATGCCCAAGATTTCCTCTAGAAGAGCCATCAGTATTAATTTTTAGCTCCCCCAGAGCAGGGGGTACCAGTGACCAGCCCGACTAACCTTCTCCCTCCCGCGCCTATGGCTAACAGTCCTCCCAATTCCTTTCCCCCTTAGGGATAGCCCCAGAGCACTAACAATTCCAATATCACCAGGATCCACAGGAACAGACATATCACACTTAGCTGTCAGAGTTTCCTGAAGACCTCCCAAGATTCTCAACCAAAGCTGGCAAATCAGCAACTTTCTATCCAAAAAAATCCTTTGATTGTGTTCCAACCAAATATGCCAAATTATCAGAATAGGGCCTATAACCCAAGCAATTAAAAGAAAAGAAGTCCTAACCGAAGGAGACCCTTGACTTTCCCACAATTCCTTCAAGGAAACAACATGTCTACACGGCATACGCCACAGGTTCCACCAAAAATGCCAGATGGCTTTCGCAAATGAGCACTGAAAGAAAAGATGAGAGATACACTCTTCATGCCCAGCACACATAACACACATACAACGTCCCTGGAAACCGCACTTGCAGAGATTTTCCCAGGTAAGGCATTTTCCTTGTAGCACTAACCAAGAGAAGAAATTGCACTTAGGCCATGCAAACCTATTCCAAACCTTCTTCCACCAAGAGATCTCAGTACTCCCAAACAACTGTTTATCAAGGGTAGCATAACCTGAAGCAACAGAGAATCTTCCTTTTGGATCAGAGTCCCAAGCCAACACATCCCGCCCAGAGAGAGAGCAACAAACACGACTAGAAAAAATCCCAATAAGCTCCTGACGGTCCTCAGCTGAGCCACCAGGAGGCCATTCCCTTGGGTCCTTCCACCTGAAAACAGTAGCTTGCCCCAAAGTTTGACGAGTTTTAAAATCAGCCACATGACAAAAACTAGCTTCTGTGAAGCGTTGACACAAATTTTGTAGATGAGGATGAGAAGCCAAAATGGGAGGATACCCATCCCAAGAATCATGCCAGAAAAGAGCTTCCTTACCCTCATTACAAATCCAGAACAACCCCTATTTGACCAACTTGGCCCCCCTTTTAAGAGTGCACCATATCATAGAACCCTTCCCTTCAAGGTTGAAGTGAGCCACATCAGCACTCTTGACCTCACCAAGATACTTTGAGGTAAGAATTTTTGCCCACAACTGATTTTGCTGAGAGCACCACCGCCAATATAGTTTCACAACTAGAGCTTTCCCATTCAAGTTAGTCCTACGAAGCCCCAACCCACCTTCCTGCTTCGGTCTACAGATGACATCCCATTTAACCAAGCTCCATTTTCTATGAAGAAGATTACCAGTCCAAAGGAATTGCCTAGACAATTTTTTGAAATCTTTGATAAAAATAGAAGGTACCAAGAGAACAAAACATCTGTATATAGGAAGAGCTTGAACCACAGACTTTAGCAAAGTCACTCTACCAGTAGAAGAGAGCCACCTGCAAGTCCAATGACTGACCAGATTCTGAAACTTGTCCAAAATCCCCTTCCACCACAATTTAGGAAGCGAGCGAACTGCTAGTGGGATGCCAAGATAAACAAAAGGGAGAGTACCAATCTGGAAACGGAGGATACCAGCAATCCTCCTTTGAATAATCTTTGGAGTATTAAAGAAGTAAATATAGGACTTCCCTTCATTGATTCGTTGACCTGAAGCAGCCAAGTAATAGTCCAGAGTGCTATGCCATCTGACAGCTTCCTCAACCTTGGCACGACCCATGAGAGCAGTATCATCCACAAACTACAGATGAGACTGGGAGGGGATGTTATTTCCCCAACTCCACCCCTATATCAAGCCACACTCCACACGAGATCTTATAAACCTCCCTAGGCCTTCAACAAGCAAAATAAACAAATAGGGAGACAAGGGATCTCCTTGTCTAAGCCCCCTAGATGCCTTGAACGACTTAGATGGTTCACCGTTAACCAACACAGAGAAGGAAGAAGAAGTGACACAACTCCTAACCCACTCAATCCAATCACTAGCAAAACCAAATGCTTCCAGAAGCTTGAACAAGAAGGCCCATTTAACACGATCATAAGCTTTCACCATGTCCAACTTAATGAACATGGCTTTCTCTTTAGAACTCGCCATAGAGTGAATGGTCTCGGTAGCAATAATGACACCATCCAAGATTTGTCTACCAGCAACAAAACCCCCTTGCTCTTCAGAGATTAGTCTGCCTAACCAAGGTTTCAACTGCTCAGCAATCAGCTTTGTAATAATTTTAAACACCACATTACACAAAGCAATGGGCCTAAAATTATCTAAAGTGTTAGCCCACACCTTCTTCGGTATGAGGGTTAAAAAAGTAGCATTCATAGATCTCAACATTTGTTTGTTCAATAGAGATTCTTGAACCACTGCCAGAAGGTCCAATTTAATCACTTCCCAAAACTCTTGAAAGAATTTAGCCGGAAACCCATCAGGCCCTGGGGCTTTTCCTCTTTTCATCTGAAAAACAACTGCCTCAAGCTTAGCTAAAGAGATAGGCCAGAGCAAAGATTCATTCATTTCTCTAGTCACCAAAGTCGGTATGCTACCTAGGATCAAAGCTTCATCCTCCTCCATAGGAGGGGAGTCCTCAGACAACAAAGCAGAATAGAAACGAATAGCCTCAGCAGAAATAGATGCGGAAGACGAGAAAATCTCTCCATTCTCCGATACTAAAGAGGAGATAACATTACCTTGCTTTCTATCTTTCACAGAGTTGTGGAAGAAGGAGGTGTTCTTGTCTCCAGCCTGGAGCCACTCAATTCTGGATTTTTGTTTCCAAAAAATCTCCTCCCTTAAGTTCCATTCTTCCACATCCTTCACCGCAGCAGCTTCAAGCATTCCAAGTTCCTCTGTGAAACCTAGATCCTGAATCTTCTGGGTAATAGAGTCCAACTGAGATTGAGCTTTTTTCTTTTCTTGGAAGAGATTACCAAAATGCTGCCTATTCCAACGCTTCAACTTATACTTCACAAACTGGAGCTGCTTCGAGAAGGAGTACATAGCAGTCCCATGCGATGGCTTCCCAAGACTCCACCATCCAGGAACTAAGTCATGAAGAGAATCCTCCCTGAGCCACATGAGATGAAACTTAAAAGACTGGTTTATACCTTGCCGTGGTAGTGCCATAGTAAGTTTGATAGGCCAGTGATCAGAACCCCTACTATCCAAAATCTCAGAGCTAGTCACCCACCTATCCCCCATCCAAAAACTAGAAACTAGAAATCTATCTAATCTTTCAGAAATAGCCACTTCCCCACATCTTCTATTACTCCAGGTAAATACCCCATTACTCAGCTTGATGTCAACTAGGTTCAAGAGTGCAATATTATCCATCAATAGAGTCGAAGCAGGGTCCAAACGGACATTACCACCCCTCTTCTCCTATAAAGATCTGACAGCATTAAGATCCCCAGCAAGAATCCAAGGGAGGTATGGATCCAATGACCTCACATATCGCACATGATCCCACAACAATACTTTACCCTGAAAGTCAGTCATAGCATACAAGTTCGAGAAGAGAACTCTCTCCCTAGACTCAAGATGAGAAGCAACACAAGATATCGAACCTCTACAAGAGAACCACCAAATAGGTCTGACTCTGCGTGGGTCCCACAAACAGGCCACCCCACCAGAATTACCAGACGCCCCAACACATTGGCACTGACCTCGACCCCAAACCTTAGAAACCACTGCTAACATATTATCAACATACAACTTAGTTTCCTGTAAGAAAACCACATCAGGAGAATGAGACCAGATCAAATCTTGAATAGCCTTTTGTCTAGGGATGCTATTCATACCCCGCACATTCCAAGAAAGCACAATCATCGAGAAGGCTGGGAGAAGTGAGAATCAATAGTCTTCACTGAACCTGACTCTACCAACGTCTCACCAGTTAGCTTAACTTTTTCCTGATCCTTCTTTCTACCTACCTTCAGAGGTTTCTCAAGAGCCCCTTTTTTGAAAATTTTTTGATGTAGACCTAGACCAGGAGAGTGAGTCTTCAGTTTACCTGGATCAGAAGCTCCTTGCATGTCAGGGAGAACTCCACCAATGTCAGCAGGCCCACTAGATGCCTCCATCACCAACTCAGTCGAAGCCAAAACAAGGTCAGGAGAAGATTCAACAGTAACTATCTAGGTACCCTATGCTCCAATCTGAATTAGACTTGGAGGCCCAGAAGATTGAACTCCAGGCACCTCCACAGCTGCAGAATTCACTGATCTCTGTAGAACTTCTTGAAAACCCTCCTCTTCCACTAAATCTTCAAGTGCCTCAAACTTGTTAAGAGTCTCTTCCTCTTGCCTATCTTTAAATGATCTCTTTTGGCCTCGATTCTGATTTCGAGGCTTACCCGGGATAAATCCCTCCTTATCAGCCCCCCCCACCCTGCATGGGGGCTTTACCCTTGTTTGCATTCAAAGAGGGCTGAGAAGAGGCATTGCTTGTACCAAAAACACCTGAAGCACGGGGACATCTTCGTTGGAGATGCCCATATTCATGACATATTCTACACCTGAAGGGTAGCATCTCATAGTCTAACGGTTGTGTCCAGGAGCAGGATCCAACAGTCATATCTATGGAATCTGGTAACGACTTACTCAAATCAATTTCAACACAAACCCTAGCATAAGAAAAAATTCTCTTATTCAGGGTTTGTTGAGAAGGGCCAATAGGCCTCCCTAGCAACAACGCAATTGACTGTACAATATCACTTCTCCAACACTCTAGAGGTAGCCAAGGCAGACGAACCCAGACTGGGACTTTAGAAGGTAATTCCTCTGCCGAGTTAAAGCCAGCATGCCAAGGTTTGATGAAAAGACCCACCTGGTTATAGAAGTACGGACCACCTTCAAACGCCCTATTTCGATTAGAAACACATGAGAAATCTACCATAAAGAAATTATTCGTAGCCATTAGAATGTCAAAGTCACCTTCTGGGTTCCATGTCCTACGGATCCAGTTATCAAGAAAAGCGAAAGAAACCCTCATCCCCAAGAACTTACAAATCAAAACATGGTTGCAATAATAATCGATATCTTCAGCTACCGATTCTGATTGAA
The DNA here is from genome assembly GCA_007258455.2 of Sequoia sempervirens. Classification (NCBI taxonomy): domain Eukaryota; kingdom Viridiplantae; phylum Streptophyta; class Pinopsida; order Cupressales; family Cupressaceae; genus Sequoia; species Sequoia sempervirens. The sequence continues at coordinate 723,284,728 of VDFB02270651.1, forward strand.
CAACTAAAACTGGTCTTTCTTGAGACCTCTCCAGACACCCATTCACCTTATGAAGTTTCAGGACACCATTTCGAACCCCACTTGAGCCAGAAGCAGGCTGCAAGGGAGATCCATCATTCACCTTGGCTGAAGTAGAATCCAAACCCGCCATGTCAAAAGACACATGAGCAGCCATTAAAATTAACAAAATGGGGCACCCGTAGCTCCCCACGCACCAGGCCAAAACCTAACCAAGAGCCCAGATCGGGCACACCAAAACAAAAGTCAGCAACCCAAAGGAGGAAGAAGCGCCCCTCCCCAAGCATGCACCAAGCTCCAACCACAGGGCGCTGAGAATGAGGCAAGAAAACCCCATTGGAAACTCACACAAGCTGCACACAGTGCAACACCAGAAGAAAAAATGCAGCTCCCAAAGAAAGAAAAAAACCCCACTGTAATCTAGTCCCCTTGACCCCCCGCAAGCATGCCAATTCCCTGCGCACAGAAAGAAACTAGAACGCAAGCTAGGGCTCGGGCGCCCTAGCTCACCTGCTCTCCCACACCGTCGCCATTCTCCTCTCTTTAAGTCAATTATTATCACTTTCTTGCTCACTTTCAGAAAGCTTTATAAGCTTGATATTTTTACTTAGATTTGATTTTGGCATACTTCTTTAGTTTAATAAAAACAACATAGCATTCATATCTCATGTCTTGTCTCATATTTGCAGTAGTAATTTGATGTTCATTGTGATTCTAAGTATTGAATCCTTTTTACATCTTGTTATTGTGAATTCATGTGCAAGAATTTCATATGATTCAGGTTGTGTGTTGTGTTTAGTCCTTAAGCCTTCATGTAAATCACTATTGATTTTTATGTTTTAAATGAGATTGTGAGGGTGAATGTTTTGATAAATTGATTGTGGGTGAAGTCATTAAAATAAGTTAAAGTTCTAGTGCATCACCTTAGGAGTTTAGGATTTTCATTTTCAGTTATCTTTCTAAGTCCTTTTCCTCAAAAAATTATGTAGTTTAGGTGGTCTACCAGGGGAATCAACCCTATCTAGAGATTCATTGTCACCATAGGTCACCCACAACTTGAGAGTGTTTCCATATTTCAATATGATAGTTGAGTCAATCTTAGCTAGGGTGCAATCCTTATTGATAACAATATACATGATTTTACTTGACTAACTCACATAATCCCTCTACCTTATATATGCATGAGAGTAAAAAAAATTCTCAAAAAGTCTAACTCCCCCTAACAGTGTTATCCATCTAAACTAATCAAAATTTTCACTGGTATACTATCTTCTAACTTCTGCATATATACAATAGAATCTAAAATGCATAAATATAAAATAAATATACACGAATCAACCAAAAGAACTGTATAACACCTGTAGTTTTGCAATGTGTTCTTGCTAGTCCCTCTTGTTGTTCTCACACCAAATATTTGCTAGCCCAAGCATGTGGTTCACTACCTCAAACTCTATGAGGAGTTCTTCACCTTCATCCAGAGTAGTAGGTACTAGATTCAACTTTATTGCTTTCTCTACATTGGTCAAAGCACCAGATATGGGTGTGAACTTTGTATTCACTAGGTCTCTAAGTTGTCCAAAATTTACTATAGTCTTTTATCTTTTATCTTACAACTATAAGTATTCTTCATGCATATTTTTAATTTCTAATCTAGTGGATCCATCTGCATCATTCATTAGAAATAGGCATAAAATTCCTTCTCAATTTGACACTCAATGTAGTCCATCTCAACCTTTATGTTCTTTGTTGAATTGGTCCACTTCAAGTAAAATTGAAATAGATCCTTGGCTTCATCAACATAATTTTGCACATACTTAAGGTTGTTCTATATTTTACCATGATTAGTGACACATTTATCTATTATATCCACCAACCTTTTATCATTCACCTTCTTTTTATCTCCTTCTCCAACTTCTCTTCAAGATCAATTAAATATTCATTGAAGTAATAAAGTTAAAGCTTCAAATTTTTCACACTGGATAAGTAATTATCAATACTTTGAGAATATTTTCCTACAACACCTTCATTACATCATCTATCAGCTCCATACTCTTCTGATGTATCTTCAAGATATAATTTCTAGCAAAGGTGTAGAATGCAATATGGAGTTGTAACTCATGTAGGGGGATATTGTGTCCATATCAAATTACCATTGCATTGGAATTTGTAATAATTGAGTAGAAACAACATGTTGGAACTATAATTGCATGCTTAATAAATTCTTCAATGAATCTCTAGAGGTTCTAGAAGATTCTCCAACCATCTTCGCATTACCTTTGTCCTTTTTCTTCTCTACATTTTCCTTGTCACCAATTTTTTCCTCTACTTTCTCTTCATTCTTCTTAGTATTGCTATACTCTTGCTCATCCTTCTCATCATCAACTAATTTTTCATTGTTATCTATAGGAGGCTTAATTTTTGTATTTTGTGCCTCACTGACCTCTAAGTTTTCTTATACAACCTCATCTTTAACATTATTCTCTATTTCTAGAGGAGGGGAGTTATTTAATGTTTGAGTATACTCCTTTTGTAACTCTTTAACATTTTCTTTTCCAAAAATGTTTTCTCCTACTAGAGGAGTGTTACTAGTAATGATTTATTCTTTGGTAACAACATTCTCTACTATTAGAGGGGTATCTTCTTGTTCATTATCCTTCTCTACATCAAGCTTAGGTTTAGAATCCTCATGTTGTGTATCTTCTGGAATATTAACATCTAGAATAGAAGCATTATCATTCATTTTGTCTTCACTGATTTGAGTGCCAAAACTAATCTAGTTGAACATAATCCTTTAACAACCTAATAGCCTCCTTATTCATTAAATATGGAATATCCAACCACATAAACCTATCATGAATCCTAATCAAGGTGTATCTAACCCACTCATCCACATAGAAAGGGATCAAAAAATTATTCTAGACATCAAGCTTCTTCTCTGCCAAACTCTCAAAATGGGGTTTCAATTCAAATTGGTCTCCAATGAGTTTATTAAACCACACATCACCCAACTTTGAGTAATTATATTATTCCAACCTTGAATGAATGTATATCCCTACATCTTTTGTTTGCAACACACCATACAAAATGCTCAAAAATGCACCATCTAGATCAGTCATTATCAAATTATCAAGGTGTCATTTTAATTTTGGATGGGGTTGTTCCACAACCTTGACAAATTGTGGGGTATATATCTTCTAATCACAATGAAATTAATTCAAAATATTAGGGAAAATTGAAATTGTAAATACCTTTTAATTGTTTTTGGTTAGGGTTTCATAAATAAGAGTTCTAAAATGTTTCTCTTCACTCCTCCACTGATCTTCTCTCCTCAAATACTCATTTGTAAATGACTTAGATCAAATGTGAAATCATTTATAAGACCTTTTTGAAAATAACCTAATTCACATTGAATACATTGGTTTGGAGTTAGGCAAAAAGATAATAAACCCTAACTGTAATGCATAGTCACCTTCAATTTCTCAACAAAATTTCTCATCTTGATGTTTTCCATTGGTTTTTTCACCAATATGTCAAGCATAACGACCTACACCTCATATCCATGTGTTGAAGGCATCAACTACATATCTTTTCCATTATATTAATGATTTTCTATTAAAACTCCCCCTGATCCAAATCTCTTCATTTAGTTTTTAGAGAAAAAATCTACACTAGATGTTGGCACATACTCATGCTTAACCTCATTCTCCTCTTTCCTTTTCCATTCCTTTTTCATCTCTTTTTTCATCTCTACTAGATCAACCTTTTTCATTGGATCATTCTTCTTTATCGGATCAACCTTTACATTCTTTCTTCTATAAAACTTAGCAACTTATTGTATTTGTGGCATTTTACATTTTGAACAAGCTTACTTTCACTTACTCTTGATTTTCATTTATTATCTTGATGCTGAAATTGATTACATGTATAACAATAGCCATTGAAAGATTGAAAACTCATCCCATTATTGTAGTCATTCATCATTTTTTTTCTACATTCACTAGCCTTATGACCAAATCTATTACATGTAAAACACTGACAGGGAAAATATTGAACATTTTGATTCATTCTACTTCTACATTACATAGCCTTATTTCTAAATTTATTGTAGGAATAACAAAAACAATCCAAGGATGTTTACCTTTGTGCATTTAGCTTTCTAATTAGTGGTATTTTGAAGTCTTTCCTATGATTCTAAACCTTCTTATCATTGCTCTTCTTGTCCTCAATCTTCTTTTTAGTATTGTTTGGAGTTTGATATGTCTTTGATATTTCATGTTTCTCAAACCCTAATCCTTCATTTTCTTTAGATCCCTTCTTATTTGCAATCATATCATCAATCATTGTAGTAATTTTCTTCAATTTTTCTTCTTGAATCTTTTTTTTCTCTAGATCTGACCTTGAGGTTACAACTTCTTGTTCAAGCTTTGAGTATTCTTCAATTTTTTCTTTTAATTTATTGTTCAAGTTGTAGACACTAAAAAATGTCCTAAGTTTGTGAGAAACATTTTTCCTTGGTTGTCATCCTCTAATGATTAAATAATTTTAATTATTTAATTATGCTTGATCATATTCCTCTATTAATGAAATAATTTTTAATTATTTAATTAATTCACTTTCTAATCTCTATTCTATCCTAATCAATTAAAATGAATTAATTGTGTCACTAACACCCCCTTTATTCAATAATTAAATAAATAATTATTTATTTAATTATTTATCTTTCATCATTTGTCTACAATTAGATAATAATTATTATTAGTTGACCTTTTCATTCTTCTATAATTAAATAATTGTCAAGATTATTTAATTATGTGTCATTCTCCTCCCCTTTGAATAAATAATTCCAATCAATTATTAATGTCTAATTTCCATCTCCCCATTTAATTAAATTTAATTCACAATTTGATTAAATGCTCCTTTTTCATTTTCTCCAAATAAATAATTTGAATGAATTATTCATTTTCCACTTGTCCATTTTCTCCATTTTTTGAATAAATGATTTAAATAAATCATTTATGCCTCCCTTTTTGGTCAAAGATTCCCTGTCATTCATTTTTGTCATAGCCTTCATAGTCGTCAGCATCATAACTATCATAGTTCTTCCATGAATGGCATATTCTAGTTGCATCAATTCTCAACCATTGATCTTAGCATCTTTCTGGAGGCTTGATCTCAACCATTTGTTTCATAACCTCCCTCTCATCCATTCTCATTTGTTGATCTTGGAATATTTTTAGATGATTGATCTCGACCATCTGTTCGAATGGTTGTCTATAAAATTAACCTTCCTCTCTCATTTTTAACTAAATAGCCATTTTGTCTCCAACTTTCTACTTACAATTTGCAGGTTATTGCATAGGTACAACTACAAATATGAGGGAAAATATTGCAAAAGGAGAAATAGGGGAGACAAGAGAAGTGAAGAAACTACAATGGGGAGTGTTTATTTATGAAATCTTTCATTTTAATTCCTTATTGTTTGTTTTCTCTTGTTTGATATGGTTAATAGCTTAGAAGTGTTGGCTACCACTTTATCTAGGCTAGGAATTCTCTAACCCCATCTTACATTGGTGAACCCAATGTGAACACTAGTTTTGCAAAATTTTCATACAATTTTTGCTTGTTTTTATAGATTTTAGGTACGGAACAATGTAAGTGACACATTTTCCAAGAAGTCACGTATTTGATAAACACGACGACATATTTGACAAGAAGCAAATAATTTTTCGAAGGCACATTGGGGCGTGACCTCAACCTAAATTTTTTTTCATTCCTTGACACAACGCTCAAATCACATTATATCAAAGAGGCGCAAAATGTAGACACTGAAAAATTTCCTAAGTTTGTGAGCAACATTTTTCCTTGGTCGTCATCCTCTAATAATTAAATAATTTTAATTATTTAATTATGCTTGATCATATTCCTCTATTAATTAAATAATTTTTAATTATTTAATTAATTCACTTTCTAATTTGTATTCTATCCTGATCAATTAAAATGAATTAATTGCATCACTAACACCCCCTTTCTTCAATAATTAAATAAATCATTATTTATTTAATTATTTATTTTTCATCATTTGTCTATAGTTAGATAACAATTATTATTATTTGACCTTTTCATTCTTCTATAATGAAATAATTTTCAAGATTATTTAATTATGTGTCATTCTCCTCCCCTTTGAATAAATAATTCCAATCAATTATCAATGTATAATTTCCATCTCCCCATTTAATTAAATTGATTTCACAATTTGATTAAATGCTCCTTTTCCATTTTCTCCAAATGAATAATTCAAATGAACTATTTATTTTCCACTTGTCCATTTTCTCCATTTTCAAATAAATGATTTAAATAAATCATCTATGCCTCCCTTTCGGTCAAATATGCCTTGTCATTCATTTCTATCATATCCTTCATAGTTGTCAGCATCATAAATGTCATAGCTCTTCCATGAATAGCATATTCTCGTTGCATCAATTCTCAACCATTGATCTTAGCATCTTTATGGAGGTTTAATCTTAACCATCTATTTTGTAACCTCTCTCTCATCCATTCTCATATGTCAATCTTGGAATCCTTTTAGAAGATCAATCTCGATCATCCATTCAAATGGTTGTCTATAAGAGCAACCTTCCTCTCCCATTTTCAACTTAACAACCATTTTGTCTCCAACCTTCTACTTACAACTTGCAGGTTATTACACAAGTACAACTACAAATCTAAGGTCAAAGATTGCAAAAGGAGAAATAGGAGAGACAGGAGAAGTGAACCAACTACAATGGGGAGTGTTTATTTATGAATGTTTTCATTTTAATTTATTATTGTTTTTTTCTCTTTTTTGATGTGGTTAATAGCTTAGAAGTGTTGGTTGTCACTTTATCTAGGCTAGGAATTCTCTAACCCGATCTTACAACCCCAATTTCAGTAAAGACACCAAGCGGGTGTACTTACTTTGCTACTAGCAAGGACACTGATGAAGAAGAAGTGGTGGATTCTCCAACCTTTGCTAGGACTTGAAGTGGGCATGTGTATTCTAGTTTTGGTTGAGTTGGATGGTATCTGGGTCCTATTTTTTGTGTTTGGTGATAATATTGACATGGTAACGTTTTTGGATTTCTGTGTATGTGGGTTTTTTTTCCTTTGTGCTAACTGGGGTGCTTTTTAGCTAGTATCATGAAGAATTTATTTATGGATGTGGAATGTGAAGGATCAACAACAATTAACGGTTCTTTTGGTAGTATTTTTTGGTTCTTCTTCAAAAAATGGTGTAAAGTTTTGTTTTCCCCTATATTGAAAATGATTACATACAGTTGTTAGGGAATATCTCAAATGTAGATGAAATTAATTTTGAAATGTAATGTAATTGTAATTGAGCGAGATGCTTGTTGCTCCCTTGTTCTATAAAATGGATTTCAAGACTCATTACAGGGGGTTCAAATTTTGAGTCTCATAATGGTCTGAGTGAAAAGCTAAGCTCAAGAAGAAGCATATTGTAGAAAATACTAGTGAGTAGAATAGTAGGAAGTCTAGGGTATGAGTCTTATAATTAATGATATTAAAATAGTTTTATAGAAGCCATAGGTATGGAAGATAATCTTAGTTCTGAAATGTATACTCTCCTATGTAATTCTCTTTCAAATTAAAAATAAAATTATCAATGGTATTTTTGCTTATCTTTAGTTTCTTTAATTCATGTGTGTTTGCATTTTTGATTCAATTCAAAGAATTGAGTAGATGCTTAAATGGATTCACAAGTTTGTGAGGAAGAGTATAGGATTTGGTAAGAAGTTATGTTTTATAAACTGTGAGTTGTCATACTACAAAGTATTATGATAATAGTCCACCAAGTTATGAGTAAAATGGCCAATATATTACTGGTTGTTATAAATTCAACTCCAATTTCCCAATAGATGAAGCATTGGTATATTCATTAGTTTATTTTAAAGATAAGTGATCTAGCAATTCACCCAGCTAGGCATTCAGAGTGAGAATAAAATCATTAAAAAAATATTTTAATTATGATGTATGAATTTGAAATATCACTTGATTCCTAGTGAATAGATAGTAATTTTCTCAAAGGTCTACCAAATCTTTAGTGAATTACATTTATTTGCATTTAAGAGGAATTGATATGTGTATAGATGTGTTCTCAAATGGTTAAGTATTACTTGAACACAATAAATATTACCCTATTGGGTCTCACAGATCCCGAAGAGTGGGAATAAGAGCCTTAAATCCTTATTCATTTGTTGGCCACTAACTTTGAATGTTCTTGATCATAAGGGTTGGCTACCCTTTAGAGGAATTCAAGATTTTGCTAGAAAAAACACCATGTTATATAAGATGGGATGAAGAAAATTTAGAGAAATTTGATGCTAGATGTGATGAAGGTATATTCCTTGGATATTCTACTAGAAGCAAATCTTATAGATGTTTCAATAAAAGACTGAGAAAGATTTTTAAAAGCACAAATTTCAAGGTCGATGAAGCAATGAAGAATTCAATTGAAGTTGATGGATATGTATCAGATGAACTTGAATGCGTAGAATTAGAAGAAGTTGTGGAAGAATAGGAGTAGACTAAACAAGAAGAAGCTTTGGTGGGTCCCCAAAGACAACTAAATATGTGAAAAAGAATGACTAAAAAATTCAAATCATTGAAGATAAGAGGAAAGGTGTAATGACAAGAAGTAGAGTTGTTGCTAGTGAAATAAATATGTGTTTACTTTCTAAAGTTGAAATAAAGACAATGATTGAAGCATGTAATGATGAGCATTATATGAAATCTATGGAAGAAGAGCTTATTTATATTGAGAAGAATCAAACTTGGGAATTAGTTCCTAGACTAGTAGATAAAAACATAATTGGATAAAAATGGGTATTCATAAATAAGTTGAATGATAATGGAGAAGTGGTTAGGAATAAATCAAGACTTGTGTATAAGGGTTACTACTCATAAAGATTTTAAAGTTTATCAAATGGATGTTAATTCTACATTTCTAAATGGTGACTTAGAGGATGAAGTCTACATGGAACAACTAGAAGGATTTCAATTGTTAGATCAATCAGATATGGTCTACAGATTGGAGGATTCTTTATACATATTAAAGAAAGCTCCTAGAGCTTGGTATAGAAGGTTAGACAGATATTTCATTCAACAAGGTTTCAATAAAGGTATGACAGATAGTAATTTATACTTCGAAATTGAAAATGACAAGATCTTGATAGTACTAGTATATATTGATGACATTATCTTTAAAGGAAATGAAACAATGTGTATAATTTTTGCTAAAGAAATGTAAAAGAAATTTGATATGTCTATGTTTGGTGAGATGAATTTCTTTCTTGGGCTACAAATTAATCAAACAAAGAAAGGGATTTGTATTTCATTGTCAAAGTATGTAAGAGATATGTTGAATAATTTTGGGATGGATGGTTCCAAACTGGTATGCACTCCTATGGTGACTAGATACAAATTGAGTAAAGATGATGATTCACCTAAGGTTGATCAGAGCATATATAGATCTATGATTAGAGGTTTGTTGTATTTAACTACTACTAGACTGGATATTATGCATGCAGTTTTTCTTGTGGCTATATTTCAAGAAGACCCTAAAGAAACACATGTTGCTGCTATTAAGAGGATATTCTGATATTTGAATGGCACTATAGATTATGGCTTGTAGTATCCTAGGGATGTTGATTTTACACTAAGTGCTTATACAGATGCAGATTGGGTAGGTTGTGTAGATGAAAAAAAAAGTAGTAGTGGTGGTGCATTCTTTCTTGGTTGTAGATTGGTGGCTTGGTTAAGTAAAAATAAAGATTCACTTTCCTTATCCACTATTGAAGCTAAGTATATTGCCATAACATCTTGTTGTACACAATTTTTGTGGATGAGACAAACATTGAAAGATATAAGAGTAATATATGATTATCTTATTTCTATCTTCTGTGATAATACAATTGCAATTAACATATCAAAAAATCATGTGATGCACTCAATGACAAAGCGTATATCTATCATGTATCACTTTTTGAGAGAGAAGGTTGTGGAAAGTGATGTAAAGCTAAAGTATGTACCTATGAAGGATCAAGTTGCTAACATATTTATGAAGGCCCTCCCTAAAGATAATTTTATGTAATTCTTAGAGAAGTTAGGGGTTATTGACCCTCCTTTCTTGAACTAGATGCGCATGGAGATGCATCTATCTAGTGGGTCTATGGAACTATCTTTCTTCTAGACTTATGTTTTGGTGGCTACCTCTCAGGGGGAGTAGGTAGTGTCATGTGTTGTCATTGAAAGAGTATTCTATTCTTTATGTCAAAGGAATAAATCAATGCAAAAAATATTTTTCCTTTACCATTGATGTCGAAGGGGGAGATGAAGATGTGAAAAGGAATAAAGTATCATGTGGAAAAGTTTATCTACTAAGGAGGAGAAAGTAAAATCATGGAAAATTTGTTCAAAGTTGTTGTGTTGTCTTTGATGGTTTTTCACATCATGTGTTTCCATCAATGAAAAATGGGGAGATTTTTTCAAGTATGAAGGTGTTGTCATTGATGTCAACTAGTTAATTAGTTTTCTACTAGTTTCTATTGTCATTGATGTCATGGATAATGGTTATTGGTTGTCTATGTCAAGGACATTGAGAAAATTGTACTAAAGGAAGGTTGTAGGTGTTCAATTGTTGCTCTGGTTTTGCTTTGGGTTTTTCTATTATGCTAATGAAAATATGAGGTATTATTCATGGTTGTTGGAAGCTAATATATGCAAACTCAAGGTTTCTAGATTGTTGTATAGTGTGATTTGTGTTCACTAGTTGTGAACTGTGCTTTTTTGTGTGTCTAGCTGAGGTTCAAGAGAAATGTTGTTGCTCTAGATTTCTTCTCGTTCAAGTTTTATGACTCATGGTTCTCAGGATAAGTTGTTGAGAATGTTTTCAAGTTAATTATGTAGATACCCAAAACTTTTCATGTCATAACATTACCTAGTCGATACATGACCTTGTAAGACATCTTGTAATATTTTACCCTAGGTCATTACATTATCCCACTTATCCCATTTATTCCACTTAATCACCTTCCCAATTAATTAAATAAATCTCTCATTTATTTAATTAATTCCCATTCACATGTCTTAAAATAATACAAATTAAATATTTGAATTAATCCCTTGCTTATTACCACATTGTAACATGCACGCCATTTGACTACAACTCTTCACATGCACAAATAATTTAAATAATTTTATTATTTAAATTATGAGATTCCCACTCACATCATATTTTTAGCCCCATCCATTGTGTTTCATAGACATGTTTTCTCTCCAAAATAACTAGAAGAATCTCACTTATTCCCTCACATCCTAATTTTATCCTCATGTCATAACCCACTTAATGTGCATCATAGACACTGAAATCAACTTTTAATCCTAGCCATACACATCACACAATTGACTCTTAATCTTAGCCATTGAATCATATCAGATCTTTCTTATAAATCTAGCCTCACACAAGCCATTTGAGATCATCTTCTTCTAGTATCTTCACTCTGCCAAAATTCTTCCAAAATTCTCATCTATCTATCTATCCTCTACCATCTATCATCTTCATCTTAATGTTATGATGAAATAGTGAGCAACCAACATTCCTCCATCAATAAAACCTTCAATATCTTACATTCTAATGTGAGGTGGAGAAGATAAATGGAGATAAATTAAGTTTAGTGTGGATTTGGATTTGCATTCAATTGTTATTTTTATATTCATGCTTGCACATACTTTATTGTGCTAGTTAGGGTTTGATATCTTGTTCTTTTAGTTTTATATCTGATTTTCCCTAACTACATTGGTGAACCTAACATGAATCCTTTGATCTAGCTTGCTTTTTGTAGGTTTTATTGACTTTTTGTTGTAGATTTTCCATTTTTTGGATAAAACACTAGGTTTTAAATATTTTGTCATATCTTCCAAATAACTGTGAATTTTTCTACAATATTTTCACAAAATATTTTACATCATCTAAGGAAGCTATAGCAAAACAATTGTGCATTTATCACCATTTTTGGAGTTGTCACGATTTTATGTTTTTTCATAAAATTAACTTTCTAGGACAAAATTACTGAATTTTTTTAAAAAATTACATTTCAGGAAAGCTCTTGAAATTCTAATGGGGGTCCATTTTTTATAGATTTAATTTTTAGGTCAAATAAGGTGCTAAATGATCCAATATTTTTCTTCTCTAGGGTTTTCATAAATCCACATTTCTAGGTGCAAAATAGGGAATATTTTTTACTTCTTTACATTTTTGGAAAGATCTTAAGGTGATCCTACAATAATGATTTACAATTTTTAGCCAAACTAGACACTGAATTGATTTTTTCTAACTAAATCTTCACTTTTGGGCACATATAGGGACTAAACCATGAGGAATTTGAAGATGATGCAATCTAGTGATTTGTGACATTTTTCTATAGATTCTAAATATATTTTTTTCAAACTTTTTGGAATTAGATTGCACTTCTTTTTCCATTCACTTTGAAAACTAGTTTTTATCAGTAAACACTATTTTCAAGGAGTGATGCTCACCGTATACAACTTAATTTTTTTTCTATGAAGGATAAAATTCTAAAATTTTCAAATTTAGATTTGTAACTATAATATCTAACCATTTCATTTTTTTTCATAATGTTTTATTGAATATTTTTTCCTTAATCAAGTTTTGAATTCAAACCAATTATAATTCAGATTATAGGTGAACTAGATAAACATAAAGTTTTTTGTATGTATCAAAATTCAATTTTTTTTAACTAGATCAAGGAAATCAATACCTAGCCTACACATATTTTTTAGAATTTTATTTTGATAATCTTCTACTTTCCACATGTGCAAATTAGAGAGCTTGATTTTTGGTGAAAACCTATGTTTAATCAAACTAAAAATATAAATACATAATAAAACCAAAACATATTAAAATTATATTCAATGGATAGCTTGCTTTGAGGACTACCATCATCAAGTTGGGTCTATGAAGTCTCCTCCATTTTCATCCTCAATTTGAATTTTGAAGGGAAAATTTTTATAGATTTTTGGTGCCAAAAGGGGAGAAGGTGGGAAAAGGTGGATTCAATCAAACCACTATTCACTTGAACCCCCTAAACCCATTCACTCAAATGGGGATTTGAGCGAACCTTGGTTTGATTGAAACCCTTCAAAATAATATTAAAAAATGTTGGTCGGGTTAGTTCGCATGGACTCTTGGCTGACATGTACTTGAACCCTTGGCTGATGAATCCATTTTAATTTTTCTTTCCCATATGCATATAAATACTAGTAATTACACCTTAGTGTGCAATAGGTACATTGAAGAGCTGTGGAAGGTCAATTAGGATAAATTTTGGTGTATTTTTTTTATACATTTATGTAGTACATGAGGTCAATTGGTACACCATTTAGAAAATGATGTTGTTTGTACAACAAAGGTCTCAATGGAAAAGTTATAGCTTAAAATAAACTATGCATCCACTTATAGGGATCCAAACATGATTGCAATAAAACCTTTGTATCAAGAAGATAATTAGGCTCAATTACCAATAGGCTCATGTTATGTTTGCAATAAGGAGAGAGGGAGAGAGAGAGAGAGGTAGGGATAGAAAGAGGGGGAGATAGAGGGGGGAGAGTGAGTGAGAGAGAGAGGGGTGAGGAGATAGAGATAGATAGGAAGATACAGATATATATATAGATGGAGAAGGAGAGGGATATGGAGAAAAGTAGAGAAAGAGAGGGAGAGATAAAGAGAGAGTGAAAAGTAGTATATAGATGGAATAGATAAATATATATAGAGGGATATAGAGGGAGATAGATGGATGGATAGAGAGAGGGAGACATGTCTAGAGATAAAGTGGGAGAGAGGAAAATAGATAGAGAGATATAGGTAGATCCCAAGAGATAAATACAAAGAGAGATATGGAGATAGAGAGGGAGAGATAAAGATGATGAGATAGAGAGATATATAGGAAGGAGAGGGAGAGGGAGAGATAAAGAGATATAGATGGTGAGATAGAGTGATAGAAAGATATAGATATAAGGAGATATAGATAGGGGAGGATATGGATAGAGAGACAAAAAGAGACAAAAAAAGAGAATTAGAGATTGTGAGAGGGGGAGAGAAATAGGGGGAGATAGATAAAGGGAGAAAGAAGTAGGGGGAGATAGAGATATATGGAAAGAGAAAGAGATAAATTGAGATATATGGGAAGAGAAAGGGAGAGAGAAGTAGAGATAGAGAGATGGATAGGGGGATAGGGAGGGAGTGAGGGAGGGAGAGATGGGGAGAGATAGAGAGGGGGGATAGAGAGAGGGGGAGAGAAAGGAGGAGAAATAAGTAGAGGAGAGGTAGAGAAGAGGGGTAGAGAGGGAGAGAGATAAGTCGAAGAGAAAGAGAGAAGAGGGGTAGAGAGGGAGAGAGAGAGAAGATGGGGGAGATAGGGAGAGATAACTTAATATATAACAAGGGAGAGGGAGAGACATAGAAAGGGAGGGAGAGTTAGAGGAAGAAGAGCAAGAGAGAGGGGGGTAAGGAGATAGAGATAGATAGGAAGATAGAGATAGAGATAGAGATGGAGATGGAGAAGAAGAAGGCAAGGGATAGTGAGACTAGAGAAAGAGAGGGAGAGATAAGGAGAGAGATGAGAGAAGGATATATAAAGATGGAAGAGATAAATAGGGACAGAGAGGGAGATAGATGGATGGATAGAGAGTGATTGAAATAAAACCTTTGAATCAAGAAGATAATTAGGCTCCATTACCAATAGGATCATGTTATGTTTGCAATAAGGAGAGAGGGAGAGAGACAGAGAGAGGTAGGTATAGAAAGAGGGAGAGATATATGGGGGAAGAGAAAGAGAGAGAGGGAGAGAGACAGAGAGAGGTAGGTATAGAAAGAGGGAGAGATATATGGGGGAAGAGAAAGAGAGAGAGGGGTGAGGAGATAAAGATAGATAGGAAGATAGAGATTGGTATGGAGATGGTGGAGGAGAAGGAGAGGGAGAGATAAAGAGAGAGGAGAGAAGGATATATAGAGATGGAAGAGATAAATATATAGACAGGGATAGAGAGGGGGATATATGGATGGATAGAGAGAGTGAGACATGTCTAGAGAGATACAGAGGAAGAGGGATAAGGAGAGATAAAGATATGTAGATGGTGAGATGTAGTGATAGAGAGATAGAGATATAAGGAGAAATATGTAGGAGAGGATATGGAGAGAGAGATAAAGAGATAGACAAACAAAGAGAATTAGAGATGGTGAGAGGGAGAGAGAAATTGGGGGAGATAGAGAAAGGGAGAAAGAATTAGGGGGTGATATAGATATATGGGAAGAGAAAGAGAGAGAGAGAGAGATATGTGACTTTATCTCTATCTATGTATCTCTCCTATTCTCTCTTTCTCTTTTCCTTTATATATATTTCTTTATCTCCCTCACTATCTCTACCTCTTTATTTGTGCCTCTTTATTCCTTAGTATCTCTACCTATCTCTCTATATATCTATCTCTCTATATCTCTTTGTCTCCCTCTTTATCTCTTTATTTCTATTTATCTCTTTCTCTCTCTATCTCTATCTCCATCTTTGTTTCTCTCTCTTCTCTCTTTTTTTCTCCCTATCCCTCTTTTTATCCCTTTATTTATATCTTTTTTCCCCTCTCTTTATCTATCTTCATCTCTTTCTCCTCCTTTTTCTCAATTTTCTCCCTCTCTCTTTCTCTCTTTCTATTTTTTCTCTCTCCATCTATCTATATATTATCTCTATATCCCTCTCCCTTTTCTCTTCCTTTCTCTTTCTCTTTCTCTCTCTATATTTTTGTCTTCTTAAGTGTGCAATGGGTACATTGAAGAGGTCTTAAAGTTGAATTATCACATCCTTAATAAAATGGCATGCTACCTTGAGCATAAATCCCCAAGGACACATGTCATCCTTGGATTATTGACATGAAATGACCAATCAAAAGTTAGTTTCCATTACATCTCTCTCTTTTCCCATGTATCTCTTATATTTTTCTCTCATGCTCTTTTTATTTGCATTGATTTATGTTTTAAATCCGTGTGCAAATATTTATAATTATATTTAATACTTAATTTCTTTAAAGAAAAAATCTAGATATGTCTAAATTTATTTCATTCCATTATTTAACACTAATTATTAATTGTTTAATTACACCACATGCAACTAGAATTTTCAGCACATCCAAAACAATACTCTCTAACATATTAACATACATTTAGTTTTCTATTGGTGTATTCCTTGAACCTCCTTTAGGTGCAAGTGCTAGTATATATACCTCTCTCTCTATAGAATTGTCTCCCCCTCTATAATAACTTTTCTAGCTATAAGTGGAGTTGAAATTTCAAATGAAATCAAAGATTCTTGAACTTAAGAATTCCATGGAACAAATGTGCATATAATTGGAATTTATGCAAAATGATTTTTAAAAACTTCACTAGGTTCACAAATGCAATTGGAAATATATGATAAGGAATTTAGGCAAAATGATTTTTAAAAAAATCACTAGATTGAACAAGTATTGCATATGAGTTTACACATGCAAGAAAAAAAGGTAAGAGATGGTGCTATTAGTGGAGTATCTAACTTTTTTCAAATGAAATCATTTTTTTTTAACTTAAGAATTCCATGGAACAAATATGTACATATAATTGGAATTTAGGAAAAAATATTTTAAAAAACTTCACTAGGTTCACAAATGCAATTGGAAATAGATAATAAGGAATTTAGGAAAAATGAGTTTAAAAAACTTCACTAGATTGAACAAGTATTGCATATATGAGTTTACACATGCAAGAAAAAAATGTGAGAGATGATGAGCTGTAAGTGGAGTTGAAATTTCAAATGAAATCAAAGATTCTTGAACAAGTACTTGAATTCCATGGAACAAATATGTAATTGGAAATATCTACTCAATTTAAGGGTCTCAATATGTTTCAACCACTAATTTGTGTCTAACCAAATTTAAAATACTTGTCATCAACATATATTATAAGTAACTAAAACAATCCAGAGTTCAAAAAAGTTACTATAAGTTCTCACTTGAACATGTATACATGTACAAGTGAACTTGAAAACCATGGATATAATCTAACTCAAACATTTTGGTTTAGCCCACTCCTCAATAACATGTAAATTTTTTTTATGATCATTAGTATTTAGTCTCTATTTTTTCATCCACATGCATGTGGAACTACATGAAGATGTAGGGCAGTAGCTATTATTAGGTGACCATATTGATATGCCTTGTTATCAGGTTGATAGTCAAAAAAATGAATACCATGTTGAAAAAATTTGACTTGTTTTAGATATGTCCCTTGCACTACAATAGAACCTACACGGTAAACATGAACCTGAGGTAAGACATGTGAATGTGTACAACATTTTCATGCTCAAGGTTTGTAGAATATATATTTAATTTTTTTAATGTAATGTACACATGTACATAATGTATATATATAATTTTAAATTCAAACTCACCTGTGGGAAATAACATTCCATCGCTTGTTTCAGGTTGTGTTAGCTTATTCCTATCTTCTATACAACACAGTAAATAATAGCTAATGAATTCTATGTTTCTAGGCTCTGCTATGACTGTAAAAACATCTCTTGTACACCAAATTTACACAAAAAATATCTAAAAAAGTTAGAAATGTCTCTAGTATTTAAAGATCATTAAATATAGATATAATATTTAAATTATTGAAAACTTACATGTGCATTTTCTAACCAATCCTGAAATATGGTCATAATCAATTGAAATCAAAGGAATTCTTTGAAATATTTCTTCCTCATTTTCATCATATGTTTCTAAAACTAATAGTGAAAGTACCCATATCCCATTTACTAAGCATATCTTAAGTTCTTGCTGTTGCATGCATGATATTTTTGTACAA
>VDFB02270651.1:723302804-723327673 GCA_007258455.2 Sequoia sempervirens
GACACGTTGTCTCAAGTGTATAATAGGGAATTACGAACTAAGAAAAGGGTTACCACCCTTTTGAGCAGAGATCAGAATGATCTTGAAAGGCTTCAAAATAAGTCTATAAAGAATGTTGTTGATTTGGAAATAAGGCTAGTACTTACTCTAGACAGTGAAGAAGAGATGGATGATGAGATACCAACTTTGTAAGTGAATACTAAAGAAGAAGCACAACATAATGATGGTCAACATGAGCATGGGGTTGAAGAAGAAGGTGTGAAAAAGGATGTTGATGATAGTCTTTTGGAAGTGGAAGAAAAGTTTACATAAGGAGTTACTGGTTTGGAAGACACTAGAGATGAAGATGTTACTGATAATGATCCTTGAGAAGGAGAAAAAACCACTACAAAGGTTAGAGTTATAGATGCACAAAATGATGATATACCCACAGGATACAACTCACCTCCTTCAAAATCAAAGGTAAAGGTAGAGGATGTTCAAGGCCAATTGGAGACAAATATGCCTCTAGATAACAAAGATCAATCTACTAGTGAATATGTGCCTATAAATATAGAAAAGAGTGATAAGAAGAAGTTTGAGGAGAAGGATGTAGACACTAGTTATTACTGATGACAAGGAAAATGCTACCAAACCAATAATCATTTTAGCATGAGCATGTATTGAACTTAGAAGAATACAAAATATGATAGTTATATTTTTATGGTTTTAAGTGTCTAAGTGGCTATAGTGTCACGGTAATTCTATTACCTCCCTTAGGTAAGCCAATTATCTTATCTCACCATCTCAATTTACTATGCATAAATAACATTACAAAATAAGTTCTTATCATTGGTTTGCATGTAGAATTGTCTATTAATATCCAACACCTTCGCATATTTAGAGATTCTTAATTAATCATAAGATAAATTATTGGCTCTTATTAAGTGAAACCATGTAAATTTTCCCAATACCATGAATTAGTGTTATCAACATTAAACCATATTTTCCTCATATAATTAACAATATTCCATGGAAAGATAATCGACATCCAGATGGAATGGCGAGTGTTGCCTCCCTTATATCCCTTAATGATTCATCTACAAATTTTAATTTTTAAATTCATAATATCACATCACTTTCAATAGAAAAAAATGTTAAATATGAGATATTATGTTGTGCAATTAATTCAGATGAATAGTACACCAACATATTTTAATATTTACACAATGGTACTTTTCAGAATCCAACTACAAAAAACACTCGAGATTGTATTTGAAAAATCATAGCGTGATATATAATTTTACCTAATGTGCTCTATAATAAGGCATATAATGGTCTCCTTCTCCATTTCCTTTACAAGCCATACATCCCTATTTCTCTTATGGAAGGAAATTGAGGTGCTTGTGGAGGGTAATT
Organism: Sequoia sempervirens; assembly: GCA_007258455.2. NCBI lineage: Eukaryota > Viridiplantae > Streptophyta > Pinopsida > Cupressales > Cupressaceae > Sequoia > Sequoia sempervirens. Next base: position 723,304,203 of record VDFB02270651.1, read on the forward strand.
TGGTGATCAATGTTTGGTTTAAAATTTAATTTGTATTGAATATTATTGGAAAAATATGGAGCAAGATTATTTTTACTTGATTAATAAATATCCTAATTGTCAAACACTAAAAATTTGATTCATACTCTTGCTCACGAACTTCATAACTGAGTTTCTCTTTCGCCATTTTCTATGTGGGGTTTAGATCTTATTGTTAAAAAAATTTCTCCATCTCAAGGACATACTTTTATTGTTACAAATATATATTATTTCATGGATTGGCTTGAAGTAGTTCCACTTTTCTCTAGGACAATTGAAGTTATTTGTTGCTTTATATTTTACAATATCATATCAAGATTTTCTCTCCCTATCGCTTTAGTTTTAGATAATGGTACTATGTGAACCCCAATCCTAATACCTGCAAAACAAATAGAACAAACACCTTAAGTTAGATATTGCAAGAATGAACAAGGATTCCCCATGAAATCCATTTACAAACTTCAAATTAAGAAAGAAAACAATGAAGAACACAAAGAAGCAAGAAAATATAGACTCAATCCTAATTAGAATAGAAAACACATGATCCCATGGGGGAATTGGTGCCAATTTGATGTGAAAATTGGCACTTTCCCAATCCCTAAGATGCAAACTTGATATGTTGATAATTTTTGATCCACTTTGTTGGTGACAGATGAGAGCTCCAAGCCAAAATCTACAAAATACCTAGCTAAGAACTCAATGGTGATGGATGAAAATGGCTCAATATTTTAGCATAATAACTTTGCATAATTTGAGGATGATCAAATGAGGAGATGAGCTCTTTATTTATAGAATTCCAAGATGGATGAATGTCCAAATTTGAGCAATGTGGGACTAACATTCATCCAACGGCATGATGCCACTTGTTAATCTATGAATGGGTGGAGGATGTACAAGATTTGGGGATTTTGCCAATAAATGCATATTTTTGAATTTCAAATTTGTTGAAATGACTTGTAAGAGGGAAGGGAAAATGCAATAAATTACACTTGGCTCAAGGCAAAGGACATGTAAGATGAAGTCATTGCCTTGTTGGATGTACATGTTGACTTGGAATTTTTGAATTCAAATTTGGAGAATATTCCAAAAGATGCCTTGTGAGGAAAATAGAGATTTAATAAATGAATTAAATCTATTTTCATGTGCAACTTGCAAAATCTAGAGGATGTGACATGATTAGAGATTAAATTAATCAAGGGTTAATTAATTTAATAGGAGAGGTTAGATGATGTGACTTATTTGACTCAAATTTAAGGATTTTTTTAAATCAAATAAGAGAGGAATATGATGAGAGAATAATTAAATAAGGATTTTGATTTATTTAATTAAAAGATGATAGGGTTAGATCAAATTAAATAATGTTTTAATTTATTTAATTTAATAGATAGACTTTAGAGAGTTAATCAAATAAAATTAATTATTTAATTAAATAGGGATAATTAGATCAGATTGATTGATTTAATTAACAAGAGAGAGAGAATTAAATAACTGGTTTATTTAACTAAGGGAGGAATATTGATGAATTTAATCAGATAAGGAGATTTTATTAAATGGTTAGACCAAGGGATGATTCAGGATGAAATGATGTTAGTAGGTTGGGATCAAGTGCATAATTTCAATTGGTATATTTTACGTGTCTAAATTTTGCCCCTCTTTGAAGCAATGCACTTGTTGCGTTGGTTCAAAGAATAAACGCTCTCGATCAAGGCCAAAATTTTTTTTTATTTAAAAGCTTACCCCACTGCTACATGGTGAGAGAAAACATGTCATTATATTGCCCCCTTGAAATATTGGACGAAAATTTTAATTTTTGGGTGATCTCCCAAAAAAAGAGGAAGAAGTGCCCGAAAGGACCGAAAAGGCTCCAGGAGGCCAAAAACATGTCTAAACACAATAAAACAATTAAAAAAGGCCTTGATTGGACAAAAATAGGTTTGAGGATCCAAAACCCTAGCAGGACATCTAATCAGGGTGAAAAAACCCTAATTTTTAAGCTTAAAAGGGGTCTGAGGGGTCACTTTCAAGTCATTTTCACACACCTCCACTAGCAACCTCAAGATTTGAGCTCTGACCTCCTAATGATATGGAGCAATGACAGCTTCCCCTACACATTTCTGATCGAGTTCAGATGTACTAGTGCCCACCTGGCATTGGGGCATTGGTAAGTGACCCTTACCTAAGCTTCGTTTTTCATTTTTTGGTTGCATTTAATGCTTTTAAGGTTGATCCATCTACAATGGCACTATATAGTGCCACTCAGAAATCAAACTATGCTACACGGTGTGATATTGCACTGCAGTGGTGTAGTTTGGAGTTTTGAAAACTTCGACGCTGAGCTCAGGGTTGGTGGGTCAGTTTGCAAAGTGCGACGCAGCAGTCTTGTGTCTGCTCAAAGTGTGCCGCTAGAAGAGAAAGTGCACTGTGATAGTTCATTTTTGGTGTTTTAAGCCCTAGCATTGGAGTTTGATTAGAAATAAAACTGTGATGCCTTCATGGATTGCAATGCTAGAAAGGTTTTTTGGACGCCTGATGAAGAATTTTTTAAATTTTTTTAACATGGTGACCTTCCTTGATGCAGGACATGACAAGGGAGCTCTACTCTCGAGAGCATAGGTCGTAGGATTTGTTTGGATTTTTGCGGGACTTGAGCGATAGGGATCAGGATCAACTCTAGATTGTAGGGTTATGGTACATTTCCTATGCAACACCCATTCACACTCACCTAGGGATGCTATCAGTGCTAGCCGAGAGATGACACAACGAGACCTCTTCCTTTCATCTTCCCACTCGTGAGGCCACAGTCACCTTAGAGGAAATTTGGTGTATTTTTTGATTGTTGATTCATGGTTGATGGGTCATTTTTGACATGGATGAGGGGCACGAGGCCTACCACAGAGTCCTCGCCACATAAGACATCATTTTCTATGAGGGACAGATAGAGCTCGAGTGGCATAGGATCTTGGCACCTCCCTACTGCTAGGTGATTGCATCCATCATTTCGGGTCTCGTTGCCCCTGACAGACGAGGCAAATATTTCAGTCATGGCTAGGGATATTGCTAGGAGCGGATGGTTTGAGACAGGCCAGTTCATTTTTCTTGGGGGTCAGTTCTTGTAGCTTATTTATATAGAGATCTCCATGAGTATGTATACATGGATGGCAGAGCACTTGGAGCAGGAGTGACTCTTCTTCATGTCTGGGCATGGGAGCACATTGTTGTGCTATGTCCACATGTTGTTTCAGTTTGAATGCTACCAGACAATGCCCTCATGTGGCGATATAGAGGTCATGCATCCTTTAGACACATTGGTGAGCATAAGATCCCCTACTGGAGGAGGGTCTTGGATGAGATGCAGGTTTTCACCTAGCGACCATACCTTGGTCGGCCCGGATGGGTTGATGATGTTGATCAGATGTTTTATTGTCGCCATGACCATTTTATGTAGGGGTGAGAGCACACCATGATCGAGAGGTACTTGCCTAGGCACGTGTAACATTAGTTCAAGGAGCCTCAGGATTGTCCCAATGATTATTATGTAGTCATCTTCACCCGCACCATGACACAGGTTTCATGGGGCTGGTATATTCCTACTTTAGAGGTGGTGGACAGCTTCAAGCAGATGGTAGCTCAATCATGGGCTTACGATCAAGGACTTGCCAATCCAGGCACGACACAGGCCTATAGGGATTGGTTCTGGCCTCTGCTTTAGTTGACCATTCCAAGAGTAGTCTCAGATCTATGGAGAGTCAGAGGCAAAGGGGGAGGATGAGGACATATGGCTGACATTCGATAGGACCAGCCAGTTGTGCCTCTAGTCCTGCCAGATCAGGAAGATGTGCACATGTAGGACCAATAGCAGGTGCCACTAGGTGTACCACTACGGGGCAAGGATCAACCTCAAGTGCAGCCTTAGGTATAGCCAGCGGTGCAACTAGTAGGATAGGTAGATCCTTGGGATACTTTCATTGCACAGCTATAGGCCCAGGTGCAGACTATGATAGCCGAGAGAGATTAGGCGAGGGTCGAGAGGGATCAAGTCATACAGTAGACACATGTAGTAGAGCTACAGGCAACCACATAGCTAGGTAGGAGACAATAGCTAGAGAGCATGGCAACCTCCTCCTCCCAGGGTATAGTGTCAGTTTGATCATACAGGGATGTCATCCAAGAGGCTGAGTACTACTGGAGGCATTATCATGAGGCCATACCTAGAGGAGGATGGGTCCCAAAGTACTCAAAGCAAACTAGCTACAGACCAACAAAGGGTCACGATGACAGAGGTGAGGGCAGCATACACGGGGATAGAGCTTGATCGAGATGCCATGATACTTTTTGTGCCTTAGGGCTCATTTTTGATAGCCCGATGGGCCTTTTGTACTAATTGATATACATGTACAGTGATCTAATTTATTCTTTGTACTATGACAGTTGCGTTATTGATGATATATATATATATATATATATATATATGAGCTGATGATGATTTTGATATGATGCGATGTGTACCTTTCATTTATGCATGGATGATTTTACTTCTATATGTTGTGCAATGATGTTTTTATGGATGCATTTATTTCGGATGATATATGCATTATGATTATGACTAATAGATCTATATTATGTTAACCTATGATATGAAAATGTAATCTGCAATGATGTTGTCTATATGATGATCTATTTGATGCAAATGATTATGTGATATGTGATATGGATTGTAATATGCAAAATGATATGGGATATACGTGAAATGTTATGTGAATTATGCTTATATATGAACATATTATGGATGGGTGTACGCTTTGTATGTGATGGATTGTTTTCTATTTATGCTTATGTGGAATTATTTATGTAATGAATGATTTGTGATGCTATTTATGATATGATGTAGTGATGTAATGTTAATACTATGGTCATGGTATGATGCAAAAGAGATGGTTTTTTAAGATGCTTAGAATAAAAAAAAAAATTATCCTAAACATATTAAATGATGATGTGATATGTGATGAATTTAATATGATGCAATGGTATGTATATGCAAAGTGGTATGATGATGCATAATGTAACATGAACGTAATGTGTGAGATGACTCTATGATGTTATGCAAGTATGTATGCAATGGATTATCTTATAATGCTTATGTACCTATTATGCATGATTATGCAATAGGTGGTAATGTGAAATGGTTATGAAATACAAATGAATGTTTATGTAGTGATTTATATAAAAGCAATGAGATGCAATGTAATGGATGAAATGCAATGAAATGGATGCACCTATCTATGAAGAATGCCTATGATAACCTATTTATATGATGATTGAAATGCAATGCATGTGTTTCCTATATGATATGTTTATTCAATATGCTAATGATTTGTGGATGCAAGATCAATGATGATGATGATGATGATGATGATCAACTGTTACAGTACCTTGTTAGTGCAGTGAGCAAGAAGAGAAGAAGTCATTTCAACAAGACACAAGATGATGCAAATGCAAATGATGATGATGATGATTACTTGCTGAGGAATTTGGATTTTCAAAGGGCCAAATTTTCTTATGTTTGATAACACACATGGTACAATGCATCAAGGTATAGAAAACTAGGATGGCATTGTACCTAGTGTGATGGACTTTGACTTGAAAAGTAGATAGGAGTATTGTTGTTCACACCTGACATACAAAAACCTTGCTAAGATGCACTTTAGAAGTTTCAAACACCTTGAATGAAAACATAGAAAGGTAAACCTTTCAATGCAATAGTCAACAAGTTCTCCAAGACCTCCTCTATACATACCTAACAAAGCAAGTATTCGCTAGGTTATATTACAAGCACGTCCAACAAGCATAGCAGACAAAAAGATAATGATTGTTGCCCCATTCCTATTTCTCTAAATCCTCTTGTTTGGATATCATTGAGAATTCCTTGGAATGAGTGCAATAAGATAAGTCAAAAGATAAAGACAAAGTAAACAAACAAGCTGATTCTCTTCGATACCACTAATGAAAAAAGGATGTGTTTTCCAAGGATAAGAACCAAAACTATTGCCAAAAGATAATGCCCATTGTAGGAAGGATTCATCCTAAGACATATTAGTGGATGGCGGCACGTCATTTCGTTTATCCAAAGCATTCTAAATGATGATTGATATGGGTCCAATTTGGATGATAAGTTACCAATACAAAGAGATGACCAACTTGCTTATGCACTAACTTAGACATAAGACTTGATGTTTTGTGTTTTCACTTTTATCTTGCTAAACTTGTTTCTGATTGTCTTACCAAAGATTGAGGATGATGATCAGTTTATTATGAGTGGTTTTTATTGGAGGTGCAAGGGAGATGACATGGATGGATTTTTTCAAATATTTGGATGTTTTTGATCATTTTGAGATGTTTTGAGGCTATTTTTGGTATTTTTCAAGATTTTGCAAATGTTTTGATTTTTTGATTTTATGAATGTTTTTGGGATTTTTCGAATGTTTTTGGGATTTTCCAAGATTTTGACCAAGACACTAACCTAAAGACCTATCCTAGGGGTCTCAGGGGCTGATCAAAAGATTAGCCTTGCCTATGTTATATACGTAGAGACCACGTAGTTCGACTGATGAGTTGACTGGTTTATAGATTATGATATACATGATGAAATGTTAGTTTATTATGATAGACTCCTATAGGACTGACCTAAATGTCTTGGGGGATGATCGAAGATCAACCTTGCCTATGTTCAAGCTCAAAGACGACGTAGTTCAACAAGATGACCCCATTTTTGACTTTTTGAATGAATTTTTGACATGTTTTTTATTTTGATGATATTTTGATGTTTTTTGGATTTTTCTATTTGAGGATTTTAAGAACATACACGAATCTGATCCGATGAGAACATGCCCCCAACGTGGGGCAATAGACTACTTTGATAAAGGTAGGACAAGCTAACCTTGAGGATGGGCCGAGTAGTACTTAGGAGGGATCTTGATATGAAAACAAGACCAAGCTATGGTGCAGATGTGGGTGGATGAGTGATTGATGGAGATATGGAATGCGATGGATGATGGTAGCACGATGGATGCAGGACAAGCCGTAAAGATCCTAGTGGATGGAAAGTGCTTATTTACACAAGGCGCTTGTTTGCTAGGTTTTTGCTAAGGTACTTGCCCAAAGTGCCACCGAAGTTGTTTTCACTAGAGGATGATTTTTTCTCTTTACTATTTTCAATCCTTTTTCTGATTTTTTTGGATTTTCTGCTTTTTTTAAATTTTTTTGTTGTTACCAAGATGCCCGTTTTCTAGGTTTTCGCCGAAGTAACTATTTTTTAAGGATATTTTTTGATTTTTTTGGATTTTTGGCTCTATACCTTGAAAGGTTTTAGGCACAATTTTTTTTGAGATGAGAGCTATTCATGGGCTCTTGCAGACATTCCCCTTCGGGTGTTGATAACTAATATTCCCTTGACTTGTAACTTACTATGATGATGAAAGGTCCCAACCTATTAGGTTCAAACTTGCCTTTGCTGCTTGGGTTTGGGACATTATTTTGATTCTCTTTTAATACCAGTTCTCTGACTTGGAACATCCTACTTCTGATTTTCTTATTGTAGCTCTTTTTGAGTCTATTATGATAGACATGCAAATGATTCAAAGCATATATTCGCTACTCATCTAGTAACTCCAACTCATTCAATCTTGACACTCGGTAGTCTTCATCTATAATGAGGTTTTGTAGTGATATCCTGAGTGATGGCATCTCGATCTCGATGGGGAGTACTACTTCTGATCCGTAGACCAGGGAGAAAGGGGCGGTGCTAGTGGGTGTACAGATGTTGGTTCGATAGGCCTAGAGGGCGGGATTAAGCTGCAAATGCCAATCGTAACCTATTTCATTGACTGTCTTCTTGAGGATTTTTAGAATGGTTTTGTTTGTAGCTTCTACTTGGCCATTTCCTTGGGGATAGTATGGGGTGGAGAAGCGATGTTGGATCTTGAATTTTTTGCATAAGTCATGGACCTCCTAACTTTTGAATGGTGTCTCATTATCTGAGATAATGGATTGTGGAACACCATATCAACAAATGAGATAGTTCAGGATGAACTTGGAAATCTCTTCCTAGTTATATACATCATGGGTATAGCTTCCACCCATTTAGTAAAGTACTTTGTTATGGTTATGATGAATTTGTGGCCGTTAGATGAAGTGGGTGTGATTTTTCCAATGAGATCAAGTCCCCACTATGAAAAGGGCCATGGTGTGATGATACGATGAAGCTCTTTAGCTGGAGCATGGATGAGGTCCCCATGTTGCTGACATTGTAAACACTTTCTGGCATGATCATGTGCTTCTCTTTCCATTGTGGGCCAATAATACCCCATCCTCAACAATTTATTGGCTATGGTCATTCCACTCAAGTGTGACCCACATATACCGTTACGTACTTCGGTGAGAGCAGTCAATTCCTCCTCAGCATTTAAACAGCATAGTAGGATTCCTTCTATGCTCCCACGATATAGGGTATCTCCTAGGATGACAAATCTAGATGCCCTTTTGACAAAGGTTTTCTTTAGGTTTGAGGGTAGGTCGGTGGGTATGACTCTTATACGAAGGTATGTGTAAATGTCATGATACCAAGGATTGTTGAGACCAATGATTTTGTACACATATTCTGATGGTGTTACCTTGAATGCAGGCACGAGAAGATGCTCAATCAAGAATTCATATTTTGGAACATTGTGGGGAATGTCAAGCAAGGATCTGATTGTTTTCATGGCATCTACTGCTCTTTTGTTGGTTCTGGGAATCTGCTCAAATGTTATATCAATGAAAGATTCTTTGAGAGTCTACACCAATTTCTTGTATGGGGTGAGCTTGTTGTCCTTGGTATGATATTCATCGTTCACTTGATTTATTATCAATTAGGAGTCTTTATATACCTTGAGGGCTATAATGTTCCATTGCACTACTATTCTGAGACCTATGGTTAAAGCCTCATATTCTACAATGTTATTGGTGCAGGGAAATGCCAGTTTGTAGGACCTTGGTATACAATCCCCTTGTGTGGTGACGAAGAAGACACCAGCTCTTGATCCATGTTGCGTGTATGAGCCATCGAAGTACAGTTTCTAGTGCTTAGCTATGTTGAGATTGAAAATGGATTCATCTAGAAACTCTGAGATGAGAGGGTTCTCTGAATAGATTGGTGCCTCTACAAGTTTATCTGCGATGACTTGGCCTTTGATTTCTTTCCACTCCATGTATTCAATTTCGTATTCTAATAATATCATCACCCATTTTTCCATTCTTCCTATGAGCATTTCCTTTGATAGTAGATACCTGAGAGGGTCAATTTTGGCAATGAGTTTTATTTTATGTGCCAACATGTAATGTCTAAATTTTTGTGATGCAAACACTACTCTGAGGCATGCTTTCTTGATGAATGAATAGTTTAGCTCATGCCCAACCATTGTTCTGCTGATGTAATAGATAGCCCTTTTCATTCCATTTTCATCATGCTAAGCTAGGAGAGCTCCAAGGGCTGTTGTTGTTGCTGATACGTAGAGAATCAATGTTTTTATTGGGATTGGTGGCATTAATACCGGTGTTGTCAGTAGATATTCCTTGATTTTGTTGAATGCCTCTTCACACTTGGTATCCCATTTGTACACTACTACCTTGTGGAGTAGGTGAGAATATGGGTTATGTTTATCTACCAGTTGTGCTATGAATCTTTGAATGGATTGGAGTCTTCCTTAGAGACCTCTCAATTGTTTTAATGTTTTTGGTCCCTCCATCTTGAGGATTGATTTTAATTTTGCTAGATCCACCTCAATGCCTCCCATTGACACTATATATCCTAGCAATTTTCCAGATTGTATGCTAAAGATGCAATTCTTTAGATTTAATCTGACCTTGTACTCTTCCAATCTATCAAAGATGGCACTTAGAGTTGCTATGTGATCTTTTCTCTTTCTGGACTTAGCTAGAATGTCATCAACATAATCTTCAACCATCTTATGCATCATGTCATGGAATAACAATGTCATGGACCTTTGGTATGTTTCTTCTGCATTCTTTAAGTCGAATGGCATCATGTTCCAACAATATGTCCCCCATGGATAGGTGAAAGTTGTTTTATGTTGGTCCTCTTTAGCTATCATGATCTAATTGTACCCTAAGAATCCATCCATTAGTGACATATCATGTCCAGCTGTCATGTCTACTATCATGTCGATGTTAGGAAGTTATCTTTTGGACATGCCTTGTTCAAATCTCTGAAGTCTATGCAGATTCTGATATTTCCATCAAGTTTTGAAATAGGTACCAAATTTGACACCCATTTTGGATAATCTATTGGTCGGATGAATCCTGCATCTAATAGCTTTTTTAGCTCCATTTTGACTAATAGGGTGATCTAAGGATGCACTTTTTGAATCTTTTGTTTGATAGGATTTGCTTCTGGATATACTACTAAGTGGTGAACCATAGTCTCTGGATCAAGCCCTGGCATGTCAACATAACTCCATGCGAAGATTATCTGTATTTCCCTTAGGAATACTACTAGGAGCTCTTGCTCTTCTAATAGTAGTGATTCCACATAGAATGTGATATGTGGGGTTACCTCTGTTCCTACATTGACTGGATTACATTTTTTGGCCAAGACTGCTAAATTTTCCTGATGAATAGCTCTTAAAGGAAGATTGAATCCACCATCCTTGGGTGACTTAGAGAGGTTTTCATTGTTGGATATGTCCTTTCTTTTTACTTTTTTCTATTCACAGAGTGCCACAGTGTGGTTTTCACTCAAGTACTTGGATATTATTCTTGATTTCTCACTTTTGTGACTGAAGGATTCAATCATTTCCCCATAATAAGTGTGTGTATCTAGCTCGATCATGAACCTCACTTTATGATCCCCATCTGGAATGTTATCCTACAGTCCCATGAATTCTAAGAGTGCCTCATCATTTTTGAATGTATCAAGAACTGGTGGTCCTCGTTGGTCATAGTCAATGAGTTGGGGATATACTAGGTGGATCTCATGATTTTGGTGGTCTGATTCAAAAGATAGGGTACTAATCATGCAAAGAGTGGTATCCTCAAATAGCCTAGGTAAGTTGGTCATGGTATCCTCGTCATCACTACTACTATAGATGTCGGTTATATCAAATGTAAAGTTATCTATGACTCTACCTATAGACACTAGTAATTGTAGTTTTGTTGGGGTTGGATGAGGAAGATTGTTAGCTAGTCTAACTAGAGGACTTCGGCTTCATATGGTTATACTCAAAGGGGTACATCCAAGGCCAAGATTTTTTATTGGTCGCATCTGTTAGAACTGTAAATTTTTGAATAATTTCACAAAATTTTCATATCCCTAAGTTTCCAATCGAGTCCTCACCATATGCTCAGGGCCTCTCTTCATAATATTTTGCTCACACTTTTCCCATATTTGTCCCATAAAATCCATCTAGGTCTGAGTATTTCACATAATAGTCCATATCAGCATGAGGTTATCAAGGTCTCCCCAACCCATAGTGCATTCTTGTTAATATATATCTGTCGTTGCCTATCGGCAATGACTTCAGGGATGTCATAGCGATTGAAATTCATATGCAGGTGCCTATCGGCATGACATTTTCATTGTTTCAGTGACTAAGCGTTTCCCCATCAGCAAGAAAAGATTCTCTAGGGTGAAGTTGTGGTGAACTCTTTATGTCTCACTGACTAGCACAAAATGAGCAATCACTTTGACCAAACAAAATGTATTTGGTATGTGGTCTCACCGATTGGGTTATGTCTTGTTGACCGCCGATAAGGATATACCTCTCAGTGAGAAAATTTTGCATTAGAGAGAGGTCTTGGCGAATGCATTAGGTCTTGTCGATAAAGCACAAAACGATTCCATCAGACAACTATCGGGGTGAGGTCTTGCAGTCTTGCCGATCTGTTTTGTCATGCCAACATGCTGCTTCATTGATGAGAGAATGGTTATGTCTTGGCAAATGGAACATACATTAAGGAGATTTCTCAATGAGATATTTGGCATCGGTATGAGTCTTTTCGAAGATTTATAGTCTTGTCGATGAAATTTATTTCATTGGTAAGATTAATTTCATCAACGAAAGGGTGGTTACCTCTTAGCGACCAAAAAGTTAACACGGGGTGCATCTCGGTAAGATGCAGTGTGATCTATGAGACATCTCCCCGACATCAGAATGTCATAGCAAAGCACATGGGATAAATGGAGATTCGTCGGTGAGACTCAAAGTATCGATAAGATGACATGACTTCACAGCGATGCACAGGATGACTATCAGTGTAATGTTGAGGATCGGTTTGACTACAGAATGTCTCGGCAAGTCTTCAATGAATGTTAACAAAAGCCCGAATACTGTTGGCTAACATGTGAATGTGAAGCATTGTGTCTCTTTAGATACCAATGTATAAATATTTGTTCTCAATTGTAAAAGGATAGGATGAGAGAATTAGATTAGATACAATAGAATAAAAATTTTAGACCAGAGACTATGATGCATGATTTCAAATGGAGATTTCAATGAAAATCAGTTGATGTGGTGGTTTCTTTCTAGTATCAATTATCTGTTGTGCTTATTGAAAATATTATTAAAGTTGTCTCTAGGGTTGGCTTTTCTAGTTATTTAAATTGGTGTAACAAGTTTATATTCAGTTTATCAGTGCACATTTTTTGTATCTGTGTGGTTGATTTACTGATTCTTTCAAGGAGGGATTAAATCCTTTTGATTAATCACAGTAATCATGGAAATTCATCTGGATCATTAAGAAGAGCTTAGTAATCATAGTCTTGCATGTTTATACAAGTTATAAACAAAACATATGCCAAACAATTTGAGTGTTTTCCAGAAAGAGGTTGCCCATTTCTATTTCATTTGACTCCACATACCCAATAAGGCACTAGTCTCTGCATTTCACCATTTAGATTCATTCATTTTCCTTACATTTGTTAATTGAACATATTAGGTTTTAGTTTTAATATTTTATACAATTTATACTAAATTTAATTTTATTTGTCCACTTCCATCTGCCATCATGGACAAATCATTGCAAGAGAGAATATCAAAAGTCAAGTCTGCCCAATTCATATAGGTACACCCGCCTAAGTTCAGCAGCACCTGAAGAGTAGAAGGTTTAAGCCATTCAACCTTGTCTATTACCCTACAACATATCAAGAGATTGGAAACCTCTTGAGGTACCCTTTACCTACATTTTTGAGAGCTAACAACATCTCTGGCATGCTAGGTATTATAAGCCCATTGTCATTTTTTCCAAGTCTTTGATTTTTGTCATAGCCCATTGCGAGCATCATTTGTAGACCCTTACTTCTGTCATCCATTGGTAATTCAAGTGTTGGTCTTTCATCTTGATACAACATATGAGACAGATCTACCTAAATAACTTCCCATCCATGATCTCCCCAACTTGTAAAGGTGGGATAGTTTTCACGATACGTTTGGGATGTGGAGGCTTCATTTATTTTTGGTTGTCCCCGTGGTCTAGGAGATTATGGTAACTCTCCTACCACAATAGCATTATTAGGGAGCTTGTAGTTTCCACAACCGTTATCCTAGATGATGACCTTGATGTCAGAGATGGTAGGAATGGTGGGTGTGGTGGGTGTCTCTATCGTAGAAGTTGATGTGAGAGTGGTGGGATCGATGTATGGTGTGGATGGGCCCTCATCATTTTTTGGTACTTGGGGGATTTTGTAATACTTTGCTTCAAGTCTTTTGTAGTACCAAAAAGGTTCAAGATCTCCATGGATGGTAACTTCTTGTCCCTCATGTGTGAATTTCACACATTGGTGGAAAGTTGAGGCTACTACTTTCATCGCATGAATCCATGGGCATCCTAGGAGGATGTTATATGGAAATTCGAGGTCCAAGACCTAGCAAGTGGTTTCCATGATGGCAAGCCCTACTTGAATAGGGAGTTTGATTATGCCTTGAGACACTCTTTCTTGATCATCATATGCTCTTATTGTGATACCCTTCCCTTTGTTGATAGAATCCTCTGATATTTTCAATTGCTTGATGAGACTGAGAGAACATATATTCAAGCCTGCACCTCCATCCACCAAGACCCTTTTAACTTTTTTCTTTCTGTACTATGGCTTCCAAGTGAAGTGTGTGGTTGTGAGATGGTTGAGCATGGAAATCCTGGTTAGAGAATGTGAGAAGATTAGGAATGATGATATTTCCAACTATAGCTTGGAATTGCTCTGCATCAAGGTCTGTGGGGATAGTGGATTAGGCCAATGCCTCTTCAAGGATTTTCCTATCGGTAGATGACATTTTTAGCAAATCCATGATGGAGATTTGCGTTGGTGTTCTTTTGAGTTGATCTAAGACATTATAGCCATTAGGAATGGATCTAGATGCAGGGACTTTGTTTGGCTGAAATGATCCTATGATGGTAACTTTGCCACCTCTTGTGGTGACTCCACAATCTTTGGCATAGGCACCCTTGATGGTGATGACCATGCAGTTTTCATCTAGGGAGGCGATGACTGTTTCATACACATGATTTACGTTTGAGTGGGTACCTTTACCTTTATATTTGTTATTGTTATTCCCTTTGTTGCCATGATTAGGCATCAGATTCATGTATATCTTAAGATCTTGGTTTCCTATTGGTTGTTCCACATTTATGATTCTTTTATCGACGAGGTCTTGAATTATGTTCTTCAGTCTCATGCAATTGTTTGTGGTATGGCCTTTGATTTTATGGAATTTGCAAAGTTGATTCTCATTATACCAAGGACGTTTCACATCTAATTCTTGGTAATTCTCAAAGGTAGGAGCCTTGATGAGTTTTTCATCTATCAGCTTTTTCATTATGTCTTCAAGTGGTTCCCCCAAAGTGGTGTATTTTTGCTTGGGATAACTCTTGTTGCATTGTGGTGGTCCCCTTTGATCATTGAGATTATTTATTGTTAGATTGTTGTGTGGTTTTTGTATTGTGTGATGATTGTTTTGGTGTTGGATTTGGATTTGTGGCATGGGTGTATTTTGTCAAGGGGCGCTAATGACCACCTTGGCATCGACAACACCATCATTAGTAATGTTTTTGTTCCTTTCCCACATGTGAGGTTTATCATTATAATTGGAGTGTGGGTCGTTGTTTTGTTGTTCGGGGTATGAAGTTGATCCTGTGGGTTGAGTCATGAGGGCTCATTCAATGCTGAGTTCCTTGGAGATCAATTGATCATATGTGGTGATGCCCTAAACCTTGAGATGAAATGCCAAGATGTCGTCAAGGTTGGCTATGATGGTGCAAACTTGTTGTTCTTCAGGCATGGTCCACTTGCTTTGATTGGCCTTGGATCACCATTGTTGTAAGAATGAAGCAAATGATTCACCCTTACCCTATTTCAGAGGTGAGAGTTCTTCTAGACTAACATCCATTGCAATGTTACATGCGTAGTTTTTTATGAATGCGTCTATAATTTCTTGGAATCTCCTAATGCTTGAAGGTAGATGAGAGAACCATTCCATAGCATGTCCTGGAAAACTTCTAGGAAATAGCTGTATTAGATAAGTATTGTATGCGACTTCCATGCAATGAACTTGGAATTCCCTGATGTGATCTTTAGGGTTTCCCATCCCTCGATATTTTTCAAACTTGGGGATCTCAAATCCCTTAGGGAACAGTTTCATTACTAGGCTCCTATCAAATGGATAGTGACAAAATTTGCTTGGTTTTTTTGTTGTTCTCCCTAATTGAAGGTCGAGCACTTGTTGCGAAAGCAACCTGATTTGTGTCATCACATCATTTTGTAGATTAGGGGTTAGGATGAAAGTGTTTTAGGGTGTTTCAATTGTGGGTTGGATGGGTGGGTTGTTTGATGTCTTGTTCAATGGTATGTGTATGTTTTGTCGTGCTAGGTAGGCTCCCACCTACTGTTCTATGAACAACGCTTGCTATTGATCTTGTTGTTGTTGTGCTAAGATTTATGCTTATTGTTGTTCCAACAATGCTTGTTGTATTACTTGTTGTTGGGCTGCTAATTGGGCTGCTTCTTACTGCTCTTGATATTGCTTTATGGCTTGTTGATATGCTTACATTTGTGCTGCTTGTTGTTGTGCAAGAAGTTGTGCTTGTGCTTGTGTGTGTTGTGCTTGATATTGGGAATTTTCCTGAGCTTGAGCTTGTGTGTATGCCACTTGTGCTTTGGCTTTTGCTTGTGCCGCTTGTTGTAATAGGATTGGTGCTTGAGGAGACTTTTGTACTTGCAATGCTTGTAGTGCTTGCGTAGCTTGAGCTGCTTGGGTGGGTTGTTGTTATTGTTGCTACAATAAAGCTTGGGATCGTGTGCCCTATTGCACTTGTAATGCGGCTTGTGCAACTTGGGTAGCTTGCACAACTTGAGCAGCTTGTTGAGCAACTAGTTGTATGACTTTTTTTTCTACACTTGTTGGAATCCCCTTTGAAAAGCAGCTTGCAATGCCACATTGTAATGGCTTGATGTGGTGGAAGTTGGTGGTGGTGGGGGTGGTGGTGGATTCAAAATGGCATTTGTGGTAAGCGATGATGTCGTGTTGATGTTTTGAGTGATGGATGGTGGTGTTGATGTGGTTGGTCTTTGGGAGACCACACTTTGCGAGTTTAGGGAGGTTTTGATGATGTTGCAATTGCTTGTGTATTTGTTGTCTATTGTGATATCGATGACAAGTTTTGAGCATTTGTCATAATGCTTTGATTGATATTTGGGATGTTGGTTTGATTAATACTTGGTAGAGGGGGAAGCCCTAAACCAAGGAGTGATGTGGATGATGATGGAAATGGTCGAAGAGGTGAAAATGTGAGGGGTGCAAGTTCTTGCAAAAATGTTGTGGTGTCAAAGATTCCCCCTGGTCCGAACATGTCTCCTTCCTCTTCAAATTTGTGAGGAGAGGAGTTTGAGGCGTTGCACAGAAAAATGAAGATGATGGATCCTAGTGAAAAGTGAGAGGAACATTCTTATGTAATGGGTTTTTGAGTATGGTTTGTTCCAAGGTGGTATTTGCATCACAGTTTTGATTATTAACAAGGGGGTGTGTTTGAATAGCATTGAGAAATGCATTTCCCTTATTAACTTTGGGTTGGGTTGGAGTAAAAGATGTCATGATCTACAAAATGTTTTGAGGGATATTTTGGGATGGGGGTGTAGATGAGATGGGAATGGTGGATGAGATTGGAGGAAAAGATGTGATGCAGGAGCATCTAGTAGTGTAAGGGAAATCTTGCATCACCCAAAAATAGTTAAATTTCAAATTTCTCAGTTTTTAGGTGTTTTTACATTTTTGGATACCCTTTTCATCATAATGAAATTCCTAATTTGAGGCACTTAGAGTTCCTATATTGGCCCTAAAACTTGTTGAAAGTGGTGTAGTATATTTTCAGCATGTTATTGACTTTGAGACCTTTCCAATGGTTCAAACGGTTTGTGAATCGGAGTCTCGGATCAAAAGTTATGGCCCCGGGAAGTTGGTGCACTTTCTAAAAGATACAATTGCAATGTTCTTTTGAAATTTGAACTTCAAGTTGTAATTTTTTGGCACCAAATAGCCTAAACTCAAATTTGAATGTTGTTTTGGCTCCAAACTAAAGAGGAGCTCTATTTATGGGTGGGTTTCTAATTTTTGGATAACTTTTTGGGGACAAGCTCGCATATTGCGAAAGGCTTATTCTGTAGCTTTTTGTAACTTGCATGTGCTGTAGAACTTGGGGATTTGAGATCCTCTGCATGTAAGAAACTCCATTTTCTAAATAATAAAATTATTCTCTTATTTGTGGGTTATTTTCTAAGTCTTGGGCTGTTCCTTCATCAAGTGGTATCAGAGTGGGTTTTCTTAAGTGTGTGGACAGATCGCCGATCATGAGGCAGTTCGCACCAGGACCCTGGTTGTGGGTCGAGGTCAAGAAAGATGCCTCCAAGAGCGATGCCTAGTAGGCATGGTGCTGCCAGAGGTGGTCGAGGTGGCAGAAATGCTAGTGGAAGAGATGCACTAGTAGCCCTCCAAAGACAGATTGATGTGTTACAAGAGCAATTGAGAAGAGGGTTAAACCTCAGGGAGGAAAGTGAGGATGAAGGAGAGGAAGAAGGATCAAATGTAGAAGAGGAAGAAGAAGTAATTGATCAAAACCAAATATGGCTAATAAGGGCCATTTCAAAGATCGGGAAAAGACCCAGAGCAGAAGTCCCCAATTATTCTAGAAGTCTGAACCTAGAAGAGTTGATCAACTAGATCAACAAGCTAGAAGAATATTTTGAGTATGAGGAAATAGAGGACCCAGATCGGGTTAAGTTTGTGAAAATGAAGTTGAAGGGCCATGCCAGTATTTGGTGGAAAGAGGTCCAGTTGGAAATAAATCGAAGAGGAAAAGAAAATATCACCAGATAGGATCGCATGGTAGAGAAACTGAAGAAGCAGTTCATACCAGTGGACTACAAATTAGATCTGTTGAAGAAATTGCAAGGGTTGAAGCAAGGAAGTAGATCTGTGAAAGAATATAATAAAGATTTTTGCAAGATAATCATCAGAACAGCCCACACAGAGGCCAATAAGGAGAAGGTAGCCTAATATCTTAATGGGTTATGACCGAGCATTCAAGAGGAGTTAAGCCTAGTCAGAATGACCACCATTGAGGATGTGTATTGGTTTGCTCTAAAGGTGGAAGAGAAGTTGAACAAAATATTTGAGGGCAAGCAAAAAGGACAAGGAGGTCAAAGTGGAAGGTGCAGTGGAAGACCTTCAGGAAGCCAAAATGATGATGAAAAGAAAAGTGAAGATGTGGGTACCAGTCAAAGCCAAAAGAATGACAACTTCTACCACTCTCGTGATCAAAATAGTGGTGATCAAAAAGGTAGAGGAGAAGGGAAATATGGACAAGGATCTGGAAGAGGTGGTTTCAAAGGAACATGTTTCCAGTGTGGTGAAGAATCACATCGAACCTATGAATGTCCACAACACCAAGGAAGGGCAGACAAAAGACCAGAAGGTCATGGAAGGGTTGCACATTAAGATGAGGAGGCCCAATCTGAACATTCAGATGATACTGAAAGGGGAGAAGCCCTAGTGATTAGGAGAGCCCTGGTGACTGAGGAAAAGGAACCAGAACAGAGGAAGAATCCATTTCACACAAGGTGCAAGTGTGAAGGAAAATGTTGTGATGTCATTATTGACGATGGGAGCATTGATAATCTGGTGTCAGAAGAGATGGTCACAAAGTTGAAGCTGAAGAGAGAAAGGCACCCGCATGTGTATCAGATTGCCTAGTTGTTCAAAGACCACAAAGTTTTGGTCAATGAGCAATGCCTAGTAAAGTTCAAAATCGAGAACTACCATGATGAGGTACTCTGTGATATCATCCCCATGGATGCATGTCACATGTTGTTAGGGAGGCCGTGGTAGTTCGATAGGCTAGCTATACATGATGGCCATGCAAACACTTATTCCTTGACAAAGGATGGGGTTCGTCACAAGTTGAAACCCCTGGAGGAGACTGAAGAAAAGGTATGTAGTAATGCTAGAATTTGTTATGTAGATGGAAAAAAAATTTAGAAGGTATGAAGCCTAAGCATATGTGTTATGCATTGATTCCTAGAGTAAGGAGGATAGTGAGAAGGTTTCAGAAGAAGTTTTTGGGATGTTGGATGAGTTTCAGGATATTGTTTCTGATAATGTACCCAAGGGTTTACCACCAATAAGGAAGATCAATCATCAGATTGACTAGATTCCTGGAGACAGTTTGCCAAATAAAGTAGCTCATAGAATGACTCCAGTAGAAAATGAGGAGTTGAACAGACAAATACAAGAGTTGTTGAGAAAGGATTTAATACGGGAGAGTTTGAGTCCATGTGCAGTACCTACAGTACTAGCACCAAAGAAGGATGGGGAGTGGAGGATATGTACAGATTCTCGAGCCATAAATAAGATAACAATCAAGTATAGATTTCCCCTACCAAGGATGGATGACCTGATGGACTATCTGAGTGGAGCTCAATACTTCACAAAGACTGATCTGAAGAGTAGATATCACCAGATCTAGATTCGAGAGGGAGATGAATGGAAGATTTCCTTCAAGACCAAAGAGGGCCTGTACGAGTGATTAGTCATGCCTTTTGGGCTAACCAATGCATCGAGCACATTCATGCGGTTCATGAATGAGGTACTCAAAGAATTTCTAGGAAGTTTCGTTATTGTGTATTTAGATGATATTTTGATTTTCAGTAAGACGTTGGATGAGCATCTGATGCATATTCAGAGAGCCTTTGAGAAGTTAAGAGAAGAGAAACTGTTGATTAATCTAAAGAATTGTAGTTTTGTGAAGAGGGAGTTAGTGTACTTGGGGTTTGTTGTCTCAGCAAAAGGTCTCAAGATGGACCCAGAGAAGGTGAAGGCTATTCTGGAATGGCCTACCCCAAGAACTGCTACGGAGGTGAGATCTTTCCATGGTTTGGCTAGTTTTTATAGAAAATTCATTAGAAACTTCAGTAGTATTTGTGGACCCCTAATTGAAACAATGAGAGGGGATAGAAAAGAATTCAAGTGGAGCATTGGAGCAGTAAAGAGTTTTGAACTATTGAAGTAGAAGATAATAGAGCAACCTGTTCTAGCCCTCCTAGATTTCAACAAGGTGTTTTAAGTGGATTGTGGTGCCAGTGGTTATGCCATTGGAGTAGTGTTGAGCCAAGAAGGTAAGCCCATTGCCTATTTCAGTGAAAAGTTAAATGATGCCAAGAGAAAGTATTTTGTATATAATTAGGAATTTTATGCAATAGTTCAAGAATTAAAGAAATGGAGACATTATTTGTTGTCGAAGGAATTTATTCTATATGCTGATCATTAGGCCTTGCAGTACCTAAATAGTCAGGAAAAATTAAATCAAAGGCATATGAAATGTGTAGAGTTTTTGCAGAGTTATACCTTTGTTTTGAAACATAGGAGTGGGAAGTCAAATAGGGTTGCAGATGCCTTATGAGTGCATACATTGATGACAAAGATGCAGATTGAAGTGGTTAGTCTTAATGAACTTAAGACACTATACTTGTAAGAACCCTCGATTTCAAGCAGAGGGGCTTGAAAGCTTCTGCAAGGAACCCGCTACGCGGGACTGCATAAGGTGGCTAGATTTCAATCTAGGATGGCATGTTATTTAAGGAAGTCAATTGTATTCCGAGGGAGTTCCACAGGGAGAACCCATAAAGGAGAAGCATGTAAAGTGGAGGAAATGAAGGTGACATTTGGTCGATAAGACCATTGCCATTATCAGCGAGCATTATTATTGGCCTCAGTTGTCATAGGATGTGAAGAAGTTTGTACAAAGTTGTAGGGTATGTTAGATGGCTAAAGGAATGAGCCAGAATACAGGCTTATATAAGCCCTTACCTGTACCAGAGAGGCCATGGGAGGATATAAGTATGGACTTTGTTCTTGGTTTGCCAAGGACACAATGAGGGAATGATTCAAAATTTTGTGGTGGTTGATAGGTTTTCAAAGATGGCACATTTCATTCCATGTCAGAAGACCCATGATGCAGTCCACATTGCTGACTTGTTCTTCAAAGAGGTGGTGAGGCTACATGGTCTGCCAAAGAGTATTGTTTCAAATCATGACACCAAATTTGTGGGGTACTTTTGGAGGACCTTGTGGAAGAAGCTGAAGACAGAGTTGAAGTTCAGTTCTGCACACCATCCACAAATAGATGGACAGACAGAGGTTGTTAACAGGAGTCTGGGTAACCTACTAAGATGTTTGGTAGGAGATAAACCCAAGGGATGGGACTTGATCTTACCCTAGGTAGAATTTTCTTACAACAATTCTATCAACAAAAGCATTGGTAGATTACCATTCTAGATTGTGTATGGAGGTAGCCCCTGAACAACTCAATAATTGAGGAAGATAGACCAAGAGAAGAAAATAAGTGTTGAAGCTAAAGATTTTGTAGAACACATCAAGGATATACATGAGAAGGTAAGAGAACATATTAACAAGATGAATATGCAGTATAAGGCTAAGGCAGATCAGAAAAGGAGGAATAAGGAGTTTCAGACTAGCGATGAAGTAATGGTCCACTTGAGGAAAGAAATGTTTCCCATGGGAACCTATAAAAAATTAAAGATGAAGAAATTTGGTCCCTGTAAGATTTTGAAGAAGCATGATTCAGGGAATGCCTGTGAGGTAGAGTTGCCTGATGGAATCAAAATTTCTCCTGTGTTCAACATTTCAGATTTGATAGAGTATCATGAAGGTGGAATGGAGGAAGCACCAACAATAGGGCAGTATGGCATTCTAGCACCTACTTCAGAAAGGGAGGAGATTGAAGCAATATTGGATAGTTGTGTGGGAAGGAGTACCAGAAATAGGCAATATGAAGAATATCTAGTGAAATGGACAGGAAGGCCTGTGGAAGATTCATCCTAGCTATCTAAGGCAATGGTTGACTAGTTGGGTTTTCCTCAACTATCTGAGATGTGATGGGTCACTTCTCAAATTACCCTAGGTGTCTGATGCAGGAGCATCCAGTGGTGTAAGGGCAATCTTGCATCACCCAAAAATAGTTAAATTTTAAGTTTTCTTGATTTTTAGGTGTTTTTACATTTTTGGATACCCTTTTTGTCATAATGAAATTCCTAATTTATAGTTTTTATTTTCTATTCTTGGGTTGAAAGATATTACAGTTTTAGTTTCCAAAATTTGCACATGAAAATCTTTCGAGTTAAATTTGAGGCACTTAGAGTTCCCGGATCATCCCTAAAACTTGCCAAAATCAGCATAGAGGATTTCAAGCATTTTATTGACTTTGAGACCTTTCCAATGGTTCAAACGGTTTGCGAATCAAAGCCTCAGATCAAAAGTTATGGCCCCGGGAAGTTGGTGCACTTTCTAGAAGATACAATTGCAATGTTCTTTTGAAATTTGAACTTCAAGTTGTAATTTTTTGGCGCCAAACTGCCTAAACTCAAATTTGAATGTTGTTTTGGCTCCAAACTAAAGAGGAACTCTATTTATGGGCAGGTTTCTAATTTTTGGGTAACTTTTTGGGGACAAGCTCACATATTGCGAAAGGGTTATTCTGTAACTTTCTGTAACTTGCATGTGTTGTAGAACTTGGGGATTTGAGATTCTCTACATGTAAGAAGCTCCATTTTCTAAATAATAAAATTATTCTCTTGTTTGTGGGTTATTTTCTAAGTTTCGGGTTGTTCCTTCATCAAGATGTCTCTACTATGTTACTCATGTCAAAATCTAAAGGCAATTTGGCCCCTTGCTTTGCTAGTTCAAGCATGTATAGCAAAGGGTTAAGCCTCATCATGATATTGACAATCTTATGGTTTTCTTGATTTTGAAGTATTTCAGTTATTTTGTTGTGTGACATCCCAAAGTTAAGATCTTCTCCTTGGGCTTCCTCTTGAGGATTTTGGGATGATGAGATAGCCAACA
>VDFB02270651.1:723327773-723409087 GCA_007258455.2 Sequoia sempervirens
TTTTCACTAGAGGATGATTTTTTCTCTTTACTATTTTCAATCCTTTTTCTGATTTTTTTGGATTTTCTGCTTTTTTTAAATTTTTTTGTTGTTACCAAGATGCCCGTTTTCTAGGTTTTCGCCGAAGTAACTATTTTTTAAGGATATTTTTTGATTTTTTTGGATTTTTGGCTCTATACCTTGAAAGGTTTTAGGCACAATTTTTTTTGAGATGAGAGCTATTCATGGGCTCTTGCAGACATTCCCCTTCGGGTGTTGATAACTAATATTCCCTTGACTTGTAACTTACTATGATGATGAAAGGTCCCAACCTATTAGGTTCAAACTTGCCTTTGCTGCTTGGGTTTGGGACATTATTTTGATTCTCTTTTAATACCAGTTCTCTGACTTGGAACATCCTACTTCTGATTTTCTTATTGTAGCTCTTTTTGAGTCTATTATGATAGACATGCAAATGATTCAAAGCATATATTCGCTACTCATCTAGTAACTCCAACTCATTCAATCTTGACACTCGGTAGTCTTCATCTATAATGAGGTTTTGTAGTGATATCCTGAGTGATGGCATCTCGATCTCGATGGGGAGTACTACTTCTGATCCGTAGACCAGGGAGAAAGGGGCGGTGCTAGTGGGTGTACAGATGTTGGTTCGATAGGCCTAGAGGGCGGGATTAAGCTGCAAATGCCAATCGTAACCTATTTCATTGACTGTCTTCTTGAGGATTTTTAGAATGGTTTTGTTTGTAGCTTCTACTTGGCCATTTCCTTGGGGATAGTATGGGGTGGAGAAGCGATGTTGGATCTTGAATTTTTTGCATAAGTCATGGACCTCCTAACTTTTGAATGGTGTCTCATTATCTGAGATAATGGATTGTGGAACACCATATCAACAAATGAGATAGTTCAGGATGAACTTGGAAATCTCTTCCTAGTTATATACATCATGGGTATAGCTTCCACCCATTTAGTAAAGTACTTTGTTATGGTTATGATGAATTTGTGGCCGTTAGATGAAGTGGGTGTGATTTTTCCAATGAGATCAAGTCCCCACTATGAAAAGGGCCATGGTGTGATGATACGATGAAGCTCTTTAGCTGGAGCATGGATGAGGTCCCCATGTTGCTGACATTGTAAACACTTTCTGGCATGATCATGTGCTTCTCTTTCCATTGTGGGCCAATAATACCCCATCCTCAACAATTTATTGGCTATGGTCATTCCACTCAAGTGTGACCCACATATACCGTTACGTACTTCGGTGAGAGCAGTCAATTCCTCCTCAGCATTTAAACAGCATAGTAGGATTCCTTCTATGCTCCCACGATATAGGGTATCTCCTAGGATGACAAATCTAGATGCCCTTTTGACAAAGGTTTTCTTTAGGTTTGAGGGTAGGTCGGTGGGTATGACTCTTATACGAAGGTATGTGTAAATGTCATGATACCAAGGATTGTTGAGACCAATGATTTTGTACACATATTCTGATGGTGTTACCTTGAATGCAGGCACGAGAAGATGCTCAATCAAGAATTCATATTTTGGAACATTGTGGGGAATGTCAAGCAAGGATCTGATTGTTTTCATGGCATCTACTGCTCTTTTGTTGGTTCTGGGAATCTGCTCAAATGTTATATCAATGAAAGATTCTTTGAGAGTCTACACCAATTTCTTGTATGGGGTGAGCTTGTTGTCCTTGGTATGATATTCATCGTTCACTTGATTTATTATCAATTAGGAGTCTTTATATACCTTGAGGGCTATAATGTTCCATTGCACTACTATTCTGAGACCTATGGTTAAAGCCTCATATTCTACAATGTTATTGGTGCAGGGAAATGCCAGTTTGTAGGACCTTGGTATACAATCCCCTTGTGTGGTGACGAAGAAGACACCAGCTCTTGATCCATGTTGCGTGTATGAGCCATCGAAGTACAGTTTCTAGTGCTTAGCTATGTTGAGATTGAAAATGGATTCATCTAGAAACTCTGAGATGAGAGGGTTCTCTGAATAGATTGGTGCCTCTACAAGTTTATCTGCGATGACTTGGCCTTTGATTTCTTTCCACTCCATGTATTCAATTTCGTATTCTAATAATATCATCACCCATTTTTCCATTCTTCCTATGAGCATTTCCTTTGATAGTAGATACCTGAGAGGGTCAATTTTGGCAATGAGTTTTATTTTATGTGCCAACATGTAATGTCTAAATTTTTGTGATGCAAACACTACTCTGAGGCATGCTTTCTTGATGAATGAATAGTTTAGCTCATGCCCAACCATTGTTCTGCTGATGTAATAGATAGCCCTTTTCATTCCATTTTCATCATGCTAAGCTAGGAGAGCTCCAAGGGCTGTTGTTGTTGCTGATACGTAGAGAATCAATGTTTTTATTGGGATTGGTGGCATTAATACCGGTGTTGTCAGTAGATATTCCTTGATTTTGTTGAATGCCTCTTCACACTTGGTATCCCATTTGTACACTACTACCTTGTGGAGTAGGTGAGAATATGGGTTATGTTTATCTACCAGTTGTGCTATGAATCTTTGAATGGATTGGAGTCTTCCTTAGAGACCTCTCAATTGTTTTAATGTTTTTGGTCCCTCCATCTTGAGGATTGATTTTAATTTTGCTAGATCCACCTCAATGCCTCCCATTGACACTATATATCCTAGCAATTTTCCAGATTGTATGCTAAAGATGCAATTCTTTAGATTTAATCTGACCTTGTACTCTTCCAATCTATCAAAGATGGCACTTAGAGTTGCTATGTGATCTTTTCTCTTTCTGGACTTAGCTAGAATGTCATCAACATAATCTTCAACCATCTTATGCATCATGTCATGGAATAACAATGTCATGGACCTTTGGTATGTTTCTTCTGCATTCTTTAAGTCGAATGGCATCATGTTCCAACAATATGTCCCCCATGGATAGGTGAAAGTTGTTTTATGTTGGTCCTCTTTAGCTATCATGATCTAATTGTACCCTAAGAATCCATCCATTAGTGACATATCATGTCCAGCTGTCATGTCTACTATCATGTCGATGTTAGGAAGTTATCTTTTGGACATGCCTTGTTCAAATCTCTGAAGTCTATGCAGATTCTGATATTTCCATCAAGTTTTGAAATAGGTACCAAATTTGACACCCATTTTGGATAATCTATTGGTCGGATGAATCCTGCATCTAATAGCTTTTTTAGCTCCATTTTGACTAATAGGGTGATCTAAGGATGCACTTTTTGAATCTTTTGTTTGATAGGATTTGCTTCTGGATATACTACTAAGTGGTGAACCATAGTCTCTGGATCAAGCCCTGGCATGTCAACATAACTCCATGCGAAGATTATCTGTATTTCCCTTAGGAATACTACTAGGAGCTCTTGCTCTTCTAATAGTAGTGATTCCACATAGAATGTGATATGTGGGGTTACCTCTGTTCCTACATTGACTGGATTACATTTTTTGGCCAAGACTGCTAAATTTTCCTGATGAATAGCTCTTAAAGGAAGATTGAATCCACCATCCTTGGGTGACTTAGAGAGGTTTTCATTGTTGGATATGTCCTTTCTTTTTACTTTTTTCTATTCACAGAGTGCCACAGTGTGGTTTTCACTCAAGTACTTGGATATTATTCTTGATTTCTCACTTTTGTGACTGAAGGATTCAATCATTTCCCCATAATAAGTGTGTGTATCTAGCTCGATCATGAACCTCACTTTATGATCCCCATCTGGAATGTTATCCTACAGTCCCATGAATTCTAAGAGTGCCTCATCATTTTTGAATGTATCAAGAACTGGTGGTCCTCGTTGGTCATAGTCAATGAGTTGGGGATATACTAGGTGGATCTCATGATTTTGGTGGTCTGATTCAAAAGATAGGGTACTAATCATGCAAAGAGTGGTATCCTCAAATAGCCTAGGTAAGTTGGTCATGGTATCCTCGTCATCACTACTACTATAGATGTCGGTTATATCAAATGTAAAGTTATCTATGACTCTACCTATAGACACTAGTAATTGTAGTTTTGTTGGGGTTGGATGAGGAAGATTGTTAGCTAGTCTAACTAGAGGACTTCGGCTTCATATGGTTATACTCAAAGGGGTACATCCAAGGCCAAGATTTTTTATTGGTCGCATCTGTTAGAACTGTAAATTTTTGAATAATTTCACAAAATTTTCATATCCCTAAGTTTCCAATCGAGTCCTCACCATATGCTCAGGGCCTCTCTTCATAATATTTTGCTCACACTTTTCCCATATTTGTCCCATAAAATCCATCTAGGTCTGAGTATTTCACATAATAGTCCATATCAGCATGAGGTTATCAAGGTCTCCCCAACCCATAGTGCATTCTTGTTAATATATATCTGTCGTTGCCTATCGGCAATGACTTCAGGGATGTCATAGCGATTGAAATTCATATGCAGGTGCCTATCGGCATGACATTTTCATTGTTTCAGTGACTAAGCGTTTCCCCATCAGCAAGAAAAGATTCTCTAGGGTGAAGTTGTGGTGAACTCTTTATGTCTCACTGACTAGCACAAAATGAGCAATCACTTTGACCAAACAAAATGTATTTGGTATGTGGTCTCACCGATTGGGTTATGTCTTGTTGACCGCCGATAAGGATATACCTCTCAGTGAGAAAATTTTGCATTAGAGAGAGGTCTTGGCGAATGCATTAGGTCTTGTCGATAAAGCACAAAACGATTCCATCAGACAACTATCGGGGTGAGGTCTTGCAGTCTTGCCGATCTGTTTTGTCATGCCAACATGCTGCTTCATTGATGAGAGAATGGTTATGTCTTGGCAAATGGAACATACATTAAGGAGATTTCTCAATGAGATATTTGGCATCGGTATGAGTCTTTTCGAAGATTTATAGTCTTGTCGATGAAATTTATTTCATTGGTAAGATTAATTTCATCAACGAAAGGGTGGTTACCTCTTAGCGACCAAAAAGTTAACACGGGGTGCATCTCGGTAAGATGCAGTGTGATCTATGAGACATCTCCCCGACATCAGAATGTCATAGCAAAGCACATGGGATAAATGGAGATTCGTCGGTGAGACTCAAAGTATCGATAAGATGACATGACTTCACAGCGATGCACAGGATGACTATCAGTGTAATGTTGAGGATCGGTTTGACTACAGAATGTCTCGGCAAGTCTTCAATGAATGTTAACAAAAGCCCGAATACTGTTGGCTAACATGTGAATGTGAAGCATTGTGTCTCTTTAGATACCAATGTATAAATATTTGTTCTCAATTGTAAAAGGATAGGATGAGAGAATTAGATTAGATACAATAGAATAAAAATTTTAGACCAGAGACTATGATGCATGATTTCAAATGGAGATTTCAATGAAAATCAGTTGATGTGGTGGTTTCTTTCTAGTATCAATTATCTGTTGTGCTTATTGAAAATATTATTAAAGTTGTCTCTAGGGTTGGCTTTTCTAGTTATTTAAATTGGTGTAACAAGTTTATATTCAGTTTATCAGTGCACATTTTTTGTATCTGTGTGGTTGATTTACTGATTCTTTCAAGGAGGGATTAAATCCTTTTGATTAATCACAGTAATCATGGAAATTCATCTGGATCATTAAGAAGAGCTTAGTAATCATAGTCTTGCATGTTTATACAAGTTATAAACAAAACATATGCCAAACAATTTGAGTGTTTTCCAGAAAGAGGTTGCCCATTTCTATTTCATTTGACTCCACATACCCAATAAGGCACTAGTCTCTGCATTTCACCATTTAGATTCATTCATTTTCCTTACATTTGTTAATTGAACATATTAGGTTTTAGTTTTAATATTTTATACAATTTATACTAAATTTAATTTTATTTGTCCACTTCCATCTGCCATCATGGACAAATCATTGCAAGAGAGAATATCAAAAGTCAAGTCTGCCCAATTCATATAGGTACACCCGCCTAAGTTCAGCAGCACCTGAAGAGTAGAAGGTTTAAGCCATTCAACCTTGTCTATTACCCTACAACATATCAAGAGATTGGAAACCTCTTGAGGTACCCTTTACCTACATTTTTGAGAGCTAACAACATCTCTGGCATGCTAGGTATTATAAGCCCATTGTCATTTTTTCCAAGTCTTTGATTTTTGTCATAGCCCATTGCGAGCATCATTTGTAGACCCTTACTTCTGTCATCCATTGGTAATTCAAGTGTTGGTCTTTCATCTTGATACAACATATGAGACAGATCTACCTAAATAACTTCCCATCCATGATCTCCCCAACTTGTAAAGGTGGGATAGTTTTCACGATACGTTTGGGATGTGGAGGCTTCATTTATTTTGATACATTGGTCTGGGGAGATTGTGGTAGCTCTCCTCTCTAATAATAAATTAGACAGGACAGTGGAATAATGGGTTGGTGTGGTCATTATCATAAGATGATCATGCAAGACAAAACAAAGACCAAGAATAAGATTAAGACAAATTGGTGGGGTTTGTTGGTGGGATACTTCTTTCATCAGTGTGAGACAATCTGGGGTATGCATCAAGGTCTGTGGGGATAGTGGATTAGGCCAATGCCTCTTCAAGGATTTTCCTATCGGTAGATGACATTTTTAGCAAATCCATGATGGAGATTTGCGTTGGTGTTCTTTTGAGTTGATCTAAGACATTATAGCCATTAGGAATGGATCTAGATGCAGGGACTTTGTTTGGCTGAAATGATCCTATGATGGTAACTTTGCCACCTCTTGTGGTGACTCCACAATCTTTGGCATAGGCACCCTTGATGGTGATGACCATGCAGTTTTCATCTAGGGAGGCGATGACTGTTTCATACACATGATTTACGTTTGAGTGGGTACCTTTACCTTTATATTTGTTATTGTTATTCCCTTTGTTGCCATGATTAGGCATCAGATTCATGTATATCTTAAGATCTTGGTTTCCTATTGGTTGTTCCACATTTATGATTCTTTTATCGACGAGGTCTTGAATTATGTTCTTCAGTCTCATGCAATTGTTTGTGGTATGGCCTTTGATTTTATGGAATTTGCAAAGTTGATTCTCATTATACCAAGGACGTTTCACATCTAATTCTTGGTAATTCTCAAAGGTAGGAGCCTTGATGAGTTTTTCATCTATCAGCTTTTTCATTATGTCTTCAAGTGGTTCCCCCAAAGTGGTGTATTTTTGCTTGGGATAACTCTTGTTGCATTGTGGTGGTCCCCTTTGATCATTGAGATTATTTATTGTTAGATTGTTGTGTGGTTTTTGTATTGTGTGATGATTGTTTTGGTGTTGGATTTGGATTTGTGGCATGGGTGTATTTTGTCAAGGGGCGCTAATGACCACCTTGGCATCGACAACACCATCATTAGTAATGTTTTTGTTCCTTTCCCACATGTGAGGTTTATCATTATAATTGGAGTGTGGGTCGTTGTTTTGTTGTTCGGGGTATGAAGTTGATCCTGTGGGTTGAGTCATGAGGGCTCATTCAATGCTGAGTTCCTTGGAGATCAATTGATCATATGTGGTGATGCCCTAAACCTTGAGATGAAATGCCAAGATGTCGTCAAGGTTGGCTATGATGGTGCAAACTTGTTGTTCTTCAGGCATGGTCCACTTGCTTTGATTGGCCTTGGATCACCATTGTTGTAAGAATGAAGCAAATGATTCACCCTTACCCTATTTCAGAGGTGAGAGTTCTTCTAGACTAACATCCATTGCAATGTTACATGCGTAGTTTTTTATGAATGCGTCTATAATTTCTTGGAATCTCCTAATGCTTGAAGGTAGATGAGAGAACCATTCCATAGCATGTCCTGGAAAACTTCTAGGAAATAGCTGTATTAGATAAGTATTGTATGCGACTTCCATGCAATGAACTTGGAATTCCCTGATGTGATCTTTAGGGTTTCCCATCCCTCGATATTTTTCAAACTTGGGGATCTCAAATCCCTTAGGGAACAGTTTCATTACTAGGCTCCTATCAAATGGATAGTGACAAAATTTGCTTGGTTTTTTTGTTGTTCTCCCTAATTGAAGGTCGAGCACTTGTTGCGAAAGCAACCTGATTTGTGTCATCACATCATTTTGTAGATTAGGGGTTAGGATGAAAGTGTTTTAGGGTGTTTCAATTGTGGGTTGGATGGGTGGGTTGTTTGATGTCTTGTTCAATGGTATGTGTATGTTTTGTCGTGCTAGGTAGGCTCCCACCTACTGTTCTATGAACAACGCTTGCTATTGATCTTGTTGTTGTTGTGCTAAGATTTATGCTTATTGTTGTTCCAACAATGCTTGTTGTATTACTTGTTGTTGGGCTGCTAATTGGGCTGCTTCTTACTGCTCTTGATATTGCTTTATGGCTTGTTGATATGCTTACATTTGTGCTGCTTGTTGTTGTGCAAGAAGTTGTGCTTGTGCTTGTGTGTGTTGTGCTTGATATTGGGAATTTTCCTGAGCTTGAGCTTGTGTGTATGCCACTTGTGCTTTGGCTTTTGCTTGTGCCGCTTGTTGTAATAGGATTGGTGCTTGAGGAGACTTTTGTACTTGCAATGCTTGTAGTGCTTGCGTAGCTTGAGCTGCTTGGGTGGGTTGTTGTTATTGTTGCTACAATAAAGCTTGGGATCGTGTGCCCTATTGCACTTGTAATGCGGCTTGTGCAACTTGGGTAGCTTGCACAACTTGAGCAGCTTGTTGAGCAACTAGTTGTATGACTTTTTTTTCTA
Organism: Sequoia sempervirens; assembly: GCA_007258455.2. Classification (NCBI taxonomy): domain Eukaryota; kingdom Viridiplantae; phylum Streptophyta; class Pinopsida; order Cupressales; family Cupressaceae; genus Sequoia; species Sequoia sempervirens. The sequence goes on from VDFB02270651.1 coordinate 723,336,494, forward strand.
CACTTGTTGGAATCCCCTTTGAAAAGCAGCTTGCAATGCCACATTGTAATGGCTTGATGTGGTGGAAGTTGGTGGTGGTGGGGGTGGTGGTGGATTCAAAATGGCATTTGTGGTAAGCGATGATGTCGTGTTGATGTTTTGAGTGATGGATGGTGGTGTTGATGTGGTTGGTCTTTGGGAGACCACACTTTGCGAGTTTAGGGAGGTTTTGATGATGTTGCAATTGCTTGTGTATTTGTTGTCTATTGTGATATCGATGACAAGTTTTGAGCATTTGTCATAATGCTTTGATTGATATTTGGGATGTTGGTTTGATTAATACTTGGTAGAGGGGGAAGCCCTAAACCAAGGAGTGATGTGGATGATGATGGAAATGGTCGAAGAGGTGAAAATGTGAGGGGTGCAAGTTCTTGCAAAAATGTTGTGGTGTCAAAGATTCCCCCTGGTCCGAACATGTCTCCTTCCTCTTCAAATTTGTGAGGAGAGGAGTTTGAGGCGTTGCACAGAAAAATGAAGATGATGGATCCTAGTGAAAAGTGAGAGGAACATTCTTATGTAATGGGTTTTTGAGTATGGTTTGTTCCAAGGTGGTATTTGCATCACAGTTTTGATTATTAACAAGGGGGTGTGTTTGAATAGCATTGAGAAATGCATTTCCCTTATTAACTTTGGGTTGGGTTGGAGTAAAAGATGTCATGATCTACAAAATGTTTTGAGGGATATTTTGGGATGGGGGTGTAGATGAGATGGGAATGGTGGATGAGATTGGAGGAAAAGATGTGATGCAGGAGCATCTAGTAGTGTAAGGGAAATCTTGCATCACCCAAAAATAGTTAAATTTCAAATTTCTCAGTTTTTAGGTGTTTTTACATTTTTGGATACCCTTTTCATCATAATGAAATTCCTAATTTGAGGCACTTAGAGTTCCTATATTGGCCCTAAAACTTGTTGAAAGTGGTGTAGTATATTTTCAGCATGTTATTGACTTTGAGACCTTTCCAATGGTTCAAACGGTTTGTGAATCGGAGTCTCGGATCAAAAGTTATGGCCCCGGGAAGTTGGTGCACTTTCTAAAAGATACAATTGCAATGTTCTTTTGAAATTTGAACTTCAAGTTGTAATTTTTTGGCACCAAATAGCCTAAACTCAAATTTGAATGTTGTTTTGGCTCCAAACTAAAGAGGAGCTCTATTTATGGGTGGGTTTCTAATTTTTGGATAACTTTTTGGGGACAAGCTCGCATATTGCGAAAGGCTTATTCTGTAGCTTTTTGTAACTTGCATGTGCTGTAGAACTTGGGGATTTGAGATCCTCTGCATGTAAGAAACTCCATTTTCTAAATAATAAAATTATTCTCTTATTTGTGGGTTATTTTCTAAGTCTTGGGCTGTTCCTTCATCAAGTGGTATCAGAGTGGGTTTTCTTAAGTGTGTGGACAGATCGCCGATCATGAGGCAGTTCGCACCAGGACCCTGGTTGTGGGTCGAGGTCAAGAAAGATGCCTCCAAGAGCGATGCCTAGTAGGCATGGTGCTGCCAGAGGTGGTCGAGGTGGCAGAAATGCTAGTGGAAGAGATGCACTAGTAGCCCTCCAAAGACAGATTGATGTGTTACAAGAGCAATTGAGAAGAGGGTTAAACCTCAGGGAGGAAAGTGAGGATGAAGGAGAGGAAGAAGGATCAAATGTAGAAGAGGAAGAAGAAGTAATTGATCAAAACCAAATATGGCTAATAAGGGCCATTTCAAAGATCGGGAAAAGACCCAGAGCAGAAGTCCCCAATTATTCTAGAAGTCTGAACCTAGAAGAGTTGATCAACTAGATCAACAAGCTAGAAGAATATTTTGAGTATGAGGAAATAGAGGACCCAGATCGGGTTAAGTTTGTGAAAATGAAGTTGAAGGGCCATGCCAGTATTTGGTGGAAAGAGGTCCAGTTGGAAATAAATCGAAGAGGAAAAGAAAATATCACCAGATAGGATCGCATGGTAGAGAAACTGAAGAAGCAGTTCATACCAGTGGACTACAAATTAGATCTGTTGAAGAAATTGCAAGGGTTGAAGCAAGGAAGTAGATCTGTGAAAGAATATAATAAAGATTTTTGCAAGATAATCATCAGAACAGCCCACACAGAGGCCAATAAGGAGAAGGTAGCCTAATATCTTAATGGGTTATGACCGAGCATTCAAGAGGAGTTAAGCCTAGTCAGAATGACCACCATTGAGGATGTGTATTGGTTTGCTCTAAAGGTGGAAGAGAAGTTGAACAAAATATTTGAGGGCAAGCAAAAAGGACAAGGAGGTCAAAGTGGAAGGTGCAGTGGAAGACCTTCAGGAAGCCAAAATGATGATGAAAAGAAAAGTGAAGATGTGGGTACCAGTCAAAGCCAAAAGAATGACAACTTCTACCACTCTCGTGATCAAAATAGTGGTGATCAAAAAGGTAGAGGAGAAGGGAAATATGGACAAGGATCTGGAAGAGGTGGTTTCAAAGGAACATGTTTCCAGTGTGGTGAAGAATCACATCGAACCTATGAATGTCCACAACACCAAGGAAGGGCAGACAAAAGACCAGAAGGTCATGGAAGGGTTGCACATTAAGATGAGGAGGCCCAATCTGAACATTCAGATGATACTGAAAGGGGAGAAGCCCTAGTGCTTACCCAGGAGAGCCCTGGTGACTGAGGAAAAGGAACCAGAACAGAGGAAGAATCCATTTCACACAAGGTGCAAGTGTGAAGGAAAATGTTGTGATGTCATTATTGACGATGGGAGCATTGATAATCTGGTGTCAGAAGAGATGGTCACAAAGTTGAAGCTGAAGAGAGAAAGGCACCCGCATGTGTATCAGATTGCCTAGTTGTTCAAAGACCACAAAGTTTTGGTCAATGAGCAATGCCTAGTAAAGTTCAAAATCGAGAACTACCATGATGAGGTACTCTGTGATATCATCCCCATGGATGCATGTCACATGTTGTTAGGGAGGCCGTGGTAGTTCGATAGGCTAGCTATACATGATGGCCATGCAAACACTTATTCCTTGACAAAGGATGGGGTTCGTCACAAGTTGAAACCCCTGGAGGAGACTGAAGAAAAGGTATGTAGTAATGCTAGAATTTGTTATGTAGATGGAAAAAAAATTTAGAAGGTATGAAGCCTAAGCATATGTGTTATGCATTGATTCCTAGAGTAAGGAGGATAGTGAGAAGGTTTCAGAAGAAGTTTTTGGGATGTTGGATGAGTTTCAGGATATTGTTTCTGATAATGTACCCAAGGGTTTACCACCAATAAGGAAGATCAATCATCAGATTGACTAGATTCCTGGAGACAGTTTGCCAAATAAAGTAGCTCATAGAATGACTCCAGTAGAAAATGAGGAGTTGAACAGACAAATACAAGAGTTGTTGAGAAAGGATTTAATACGGGAGAGTTTGAGTCCATGTGCAGTACCTACAGTACTAGCACCAAAGAGATAGGGGAGTGGAGGAATATATGCAATTCTAGAGCCATAAATAAAGATAACAATCAATTATGAATTTCCCCTACCAAGGATGGATGACACGATGGACTATCAGTGGAATCAATACTTCACAAGGCCCGGTCTGAAGAGTGGTTATCACTAGATATGGATTAGAGGAGATGAATGGAAGACAACCTTCAAGACTAAAGAGGGCTTATACGAATGGTTAGTCATGCCTTTTGGGCTAACCAATGCACCAAGCACATTCATGTGGTTCATGAATGAGGTACTCAAGAATTTCTAGGAAGTTTGAATTGTTGTATTTAGATGATATTTTGATTTTGATAAAGAGCGTTGGATGAGCATCGATACATATTAGAAGCCTTTGAAATTAAGAGAAAGCTTGTTGATTAATCTAAAATTGTAGTTTTATGAGAAAGAGGAGTTAGTGTACTTGGGGTTTGTTGTCTCGACAAAGGTCTCAAGATGGACCAGAGAAGGTGAAGGTATTGGAATGGCCTACCCCAAGAACTGCTACGGAGGTGAGATCTTTCCATGGTTTGGCTAGTTTTTATAGAAAATTCATTAGAAACTTCAGTAGTATTTGTGGACCCCTAATTGAAACAATGAGAGGGGATAGAAAAGAATTCAAGTGGAGCATTGGAGCAGTAAAGAGTTTTGAACTATTGAAGTAGAAGATAATAGAGCAACCTGTTCTAGCCCTCCTAGATTTCAACAAGGTGTTTTAAGTGGATTGTGGTGCCAGTGGTTATGCCATTGGAGTAGTGTTGAGCCAAGAAGGTAAGCCCATTGCCTATTTCAGTGAAAAGTTAAATGATGCCAAGAGAAAGTATTTTGTATATAATTAGGAATTTTATGCAATAGTTCAAGAATTAAAGAAATGGAGACATTATTTGTTGTCGAAGGAATTTATTCTATATGCTGATCATTAGGCCTTGCAGTACCTAAATAGTCAGGAAAAATTAAATCAAAGGCATATGAAATGTGTAGAGTTTTTGCAGAGTTATACCTTTGTTTTGAAACATAGGAGTGGGAAGTCAAATAGGGTTGCAGATGCCTTAAGTAGGAGGCATACATTGATGACAAAGATGCAGATTGAAGTGGTTGGGTTCAATGAACTTAAAGACATATCTGTGAGAAGAACACGATTTGTGACAGGCTGCAAAGGAACCTGACCTGATGGACCGAACAAGGTGGCTAGATTTCATAATCCAAGATGGCATGTTATTTAAGGGAAGTCAATTGTGTATCCCGAGGAGTTCCATGAGGGAGAACCTGATAAAGGAGAAGCATAGTGGAGGAATGGCGGGACATTTTTGCCGAGATAAGACCATTGCCATTATTAGTGAGCATTATTATTGGCCTCCAATTGTCCACGAGGATGTGAAAGAAGTTTGTACAAAGCTGTAGAGGTACATGTCAAAATGTTCAAAGTGAACAGTATAGGATTATATAAGCCCTTACCTATACTGAGATAGGTTAGGGAGGATATAAGTATGGACTTTGTTCTTGGTTTGCCAAGGACACAACTCAGGGAATGATTAGGTCTTTGTGGTGGTGGTTGATAGGTTTTGAAGATGGCATAATTCATTCCATGTCAGAAGACCTGATCTGCAGTCCATTACTGACTTGTTCTTCAAAGAGATTGGTGAGGGCTACATGAATTACGCCAAAGTATTGTTTCAAATCTTGACACCAAAATTTGTGGGGTACTTTTGGAGGACCTTGTGGAAGAAGCTGAAGACAGAGTTGAAGTTCAGTTCTGCACACCATCCACAAATAGATGGACAGACAGAGGTTGTTAACAGGAGTCTGGGTAACCTACTAAGATGTTTGGTAGGAGATAAACCCAAGGGATGGGACTTGATCTTACCCTAGGTAGAATTTTCTTACAACAATTCTATCAACAAAAGCATTGGTAGATTACCATTCTAGATTGTGTATGGAGGTAGCCCCTGAACAACTCAATAATTGAGGAAGATAGACCAAGAGAAGAAAATAAGTGTTGAAGCTAAAGATTTTGTAGAACACATCAAGGATATACATGAGAAGGTAAGAGAACATATTAACAAGATGAATATGCAGTATAAGGCTAAGGCAGATCAGAAAAGGAGGAATAAGGAGTTTCAGACTAGCGATGAAGTAATGGTCCACTTGAGGAAAGAAATGTTTCCCATGGGAACCTATAAAAAATTAAAGATGAAGAAATTTGGTCCCTGTAAGATTTTGAAGAAGCATGATTCAGGGAATGCCTGTGAGGTAGAGTTGCCTGATGGAATCAAAATTTCTCCTGTGTTCAACATTTCAGATTTGATAGAGTATCATGAAGGTGGAATGGAGGAAGCACCAACAATAGGGCAGTATGGCATTCTAGCACCTACTTCAGAAAGGGAGGAGATTGAAGCAATATTGGATAGTTGTGTGGGAAGGAGTACCAGAAATAGGCAATATGAAGAATATCTAGTGAAATGGACAGGAAGGCCTGTGGAAGATTCATCCTAGCTATCTAAGGCAATGGTTGACTAGTTGGGTTTTCCTCAACTATCTGAGATGTGATGGGTCACTTCTCAAATTACCCTAGGTGTCTGATGCAGGAGCATCCAGTGGTGTAAGGGCAATCTTGCATCACCCAAAAATAGTTAAATTTTAAGTTTTCTTGATTTTTAGGTGTTTTTACATTTTTGGATACCCTTTTTGTCATAATGAAATTCCTAATTTATAGTTTTTATTTTCTATTCTTGGGTTGAAAGATATTACAGTTTTAGTTTCCAAAATTTGCACATGAAAATCTTTCGAGTTAAATTTGAGGCACTTAGAGTTCCCGGATCATCCCTAAAACTTGCCAAAATCAGCATAGAGGATTTCAAGCATTTTATTGACTTTGAGACCTTTCCAATGGTTCAAACGGTTTGCGAATCAAAGCCTCAGATCAAAAGTTATGGCCCCGGGAAGTTGGTGCACTTTCTAGAAGATACAATTGCAATGTTCTTTTGAAATTTGAACTTCAAGTTGTAATTTTTTGGCGCCAAACTGCCTAAACTCAAATTTGAATGTTGTTTTGGCTCCAAACTAAAGAGGAACTCTATTTATGGGCAGGTTTCTAATTTTTGGGTAACTTTTTGGGGACAAGCTCACATATTGCGAAAGGGTTATTCTGTAACTTTCTGTAACTTGCATGTGTTGTAGAACTTGGGGATTTGAGATTCTCTACATGTAAGAAGCTCCATTTTCTAAATAATAAAATTATTCTCTTGTTTGTGGGTTATTTTCTAAGTTTCGGGTTGTTCCTTCATCAAGATGTCTCTACTATGTTACTCATGTCAAAATCTAAAGGCAATTTGGCCCCTTGCTTTGCTAGTTCAAGCATGTATAGCAAAGGGTTAAGCCTCATCATGATATTGACAATCTTATGGTTTTCTTGATTTTGAAGTATTTCAGTTATTTTGTTGTGTGACATCCCAAAGTTAAGATCTTCTCCTTGGGCTTCCTCTTGAGGATTTTGGGATGATGAGATAGCCAACAGATTGCTTGATTCGGCGGGATTTATTTTAACATTTTTTTGGCTAAGATCACTTGAAGCGGGTGTTTCTTTCTTGGCTTCCATACTCTTCTTGCATTGAGATCTAGTTTGAACCATGAAACAAGGATCATTTTTGAAGAATTGGGTAGACGAATCTCTTGATTCTTTTGACTAATCTTTACTTTATGCCCAAAGTAGAAAAATTTTAGGATATCTTGAGGATCAAAATATGATATGATGATGATGCAAGGGATGGATGATGTGGATTTTTTTGTCTTTTGATAAATATTGAAGGAGATACTAGGCTTTTGGGACTTTCAGATATGTTTCGGATTTTGATTTTAATTTTCCTTTTGGGGTTGTCCTTGATTTTGATTGCTTTTATTTTGAACAATAAGACCCTAAGATGTTGGATGATTTATCTAAGGGATATATTTGATCAAAGGATGATAATTTGAATATGTGTAGGGAGAAGGATGCATCTACCCACACTTATTCAAACAAGATAATAGTTTATCCAAGCATACGAAAAAGGATGCATCTATGTATACCAAGCTAAACAATATGATTTTAATAACTTTGACTAAGCATATGCAAAAGGATGCATCTACACATACCTAGCCAAAGGTGATTTTGATAAAGTTTTCAAGGATTTAGCTTCAAGGATTTGATAATTTTTATTTTTCCAAAAATCCTAGTATTAAGGATGATTTCAAGATTTTCTAAAAGGTGATACTAAGATGATGTTCATTTTGATGTTTGAAGGATGGATGAAAAAGATTTTGATTTTATTTTGATCCTAAGATGAACCTAAAAAAGACACTTTGTTTTCCTTGACTTAGGTATTGAAGAGCATACAATGCTTCTATAGACCTTTGTAACCAAGAAGTGATTCCATTTTAACATACATTTTCAGATTTTGAACCAATAATTTTTGTTTTGTGATTTGGACCTTCTGAGAATTGTGAGGTTTCAACACACATGAAAGTTCATTTTGTTTATCTTTGCTTAATAGCTTTATTTTACCACAAACACTTTCTTTGATTTAGGTTTTTCCAAACTAAGTGTCCAATGTCTTGATTTCTTCGCATCCCACAAAGTAAGGTGGAATTTTGATGAAGTCAAGGCAAGAGTTTACCTATTGTTTACTTTAGTAGACAAATTGAGATGTAATCCAATGTTTAGAAACCTCTCAAGATGTAAATCCCAAGGTAAAACAATAACATATGGATTGAGTCAATGGTATTTGTCTCCTAAAGGGTTTGAAATTTTGGGTGATGATGTTAAGTGTTTGTTTTCAAGATATTTTCGATCAAGCACTACATTTTGTAACCCAAGAATAAGTACAACCATATGGATGTGTAAGACAATATTTATTGGATTCTCACTTGGACAAGTCCAACTATGCTTATCTTTAGCGAATGGTTAGATGCTTGACCCCACTGGCTCCCCTCCATGACACTCACTTATATGGGGTGGCCAAGCATCAACACCTATGAAACTCCCATGGCATGCTTTCAATTTCTACTAAAAGACCATAAAAGTGTAGGGTGGCTTCAGAACGACCGTTCTTACACCAACAAATAGATTAAGGATTTTGGAAAATTATAGAACATGGGTTTTAATAAGGACTTTCCGTTCATGGAGATTGACCCCTATGACAAGAGTCCCCTTTTGGATCCATCTTGTAAGAATCAACTGTGTGATATTGGCATTTATTCCAATACCCACATTTATATCCCGGTTGGAAATACTCTTGGCTTTAGAGTGTTACTGGTTGAGTCGTTCCCTTGGGTGAGTACTTTTTCCCCAAGGTAGGCCCTCTAGGATAAACAAAAGCAAATAAAAACAATATTCATAACTCAATCAATCTTTGTTGGCAACAAAGAGAGAATATACGCAATAATTCCCCCACTCACACTCACACAAGATTTGGTTCAATTATAAAACCCAAAGATGAAGTGTGAAGGTGATTACTTTGTCTCACCCTAAAGTCATGAAAAAGGCCTTTTGATTCTCAAGATCGCTATAAAGCGCGAGAGAAGCACATACGTCATTTTTCAATAAATTTAGTTTAAGTAAGCCTTCATGAAAACAAAGTTGCACTTATTCTTTTTAAATCCACAAAACAAAATGGGTATGTGTAGGATCATCATGGAAAAAATAGGCCCTTAAGTGGCAAAAAAATAAGAAAAATCTAAGTTAGGAAACTTGACTTAAAAATTTGAATAATTTATCTATATTGTTTCAAAAATATGTAAGAATAGAATTTGTAGAAAATTGAGTGTAGTTTCTAAACTACTAGGTTTGTTTAAAAAAAAAATCTATTTGGTGAAAATTTGAAATTTCAATGCAATAGTACTTAAATTTCAGGAAAAAAATAAGTAGGTGTCTGTCTGACCACCCTAACCATAAAAAAATGATAATATTTTTTTATAATATTTTAGATATGAGTAGAAGACTCGTGTCCCGATGTGATGCATATTTTTTTGTAATTTTTTTCTAAGTAAATAATTAATTATAAATTTTTTATTACAATTTTTTAAAAATATAAAAAACTCATATGTCTGGCCACCTTAACTTGGTCAAAACTTCATGAAATTAAAATATTCTTTTTTAATCCTATAGTATGCAAAGCATAGAATGTGACACATATTTTGGATTCAAAAAATGTGATACTATTTGAAAGCTATAGATGTTTTTCAATCAGTCTATCGATCAAGACTTTAGTTGTAATTTGACTAGAAAATGAATAATAATTACTTATTAAATTCAAAGTAAAGCATAATTTATATTGGTGGAAAGCTGAGAATCACCTTTAAAAACCATTTTGGTATCATCAATTTTGTGTAAAAAAAAAGTCGTCAGCCACATACCCATCATATTGCCACTTTTTGGCCCATCACGATCCTGCACATAGCCAAATATGAGTTCTTTTTAAGCACCAAAAGACAAGTGAGAGATATTTTATTCAATTTTTATCCAAAACAAACTCTAAAAAGTTGTATCCTTAATGTTCATTTTAGCCTTTGCAAGAAAAATTTTAAAAGGTTCTTTTTAAACCCAAATGAAATTAGTGTCCTAAGAAAGAAGTGATAACAATTTCTTAAAAGTGTTAAGCAAACACTAAAGTATTGAGAAATATCCTCCTCATGCTTCTCCTTTCTTCTTTTTCAATTTCCAACCTACAAGGGAGAAAACCAATCAGATTCTCAAAAATACAAAGATTAAAAAGCAAAAAATAGAAGACAAATTAATCATTAATCAAAAAGCACGTGCCAAAATTTTATTTCCTCTTTTTACTCCCTGCCAGTAGTGAAGTACTATAGAAGGGCATTGATAATAAAGGACATCAGAAACCCAACAGTTAAGTATGCTTCTGATGCAAGAGCATCTAGTGGTGTAAGGGCAATCTTGCATCACCCAAAAATAGTTAAATTTCAAGTTTTTCAGTTTTTAGATGTTTTTACATTTTTGGATACCCTTTTCATCATAATGAAATTATCAATTTATAGTTTTTATTTTCTATTTTTGGATTGAAAGATATTGCAATTTTAGTTTCCCAGATTTGCACCTGAAAATCTTCCAAGTTAGATTTGAGGCACTTAGAGTTCCCAGATTGGCCCCAAAACTTGCCAAAATCATCATAGAAAATTTTAAGCGTGTTCTTGACTTCGAGAACTCTCTAACGGTTCAAACGGTTCGCGAATCAGAATCCCGGATCAAAAGTTATGGCCTTGGGAAGTTGGCGCACTTTCTAGAAGATACAATTGCAAATGTTCTTTTGAAATTTGAACTTCAAGTTGTAATTTTTCGGCACCAAATTTTCTAAACTCAAATTTGAATTTTGTTTTGGCTCCAAACTAAAGAAGAGCTCTATTTATGGGCGGGTTTCTTATTTTTGGGTAACTTTTTGGGGACAATCTCGCATATTGCGTAAAGATGATTCTGTAGCTTTCTGTTATTTGCATGTGTTGTAGAACTTGGGGATTCAGATACTCTGCATGTAAGAAGCTTCATTTTTTGAATAATAAAATTATTCTCTTGTTTGTGGGTTATTTTCTAAGTCTCGGGCTACACCCTCATCAAGTGGTATCAAAGTGGGTTTTCTTGAGTGTGTGGATAGATTGCCAATCGTGAGGCAATTCACACCAGGACCATGGTTGTGGGTCGAGGCCAAGAAAGATGCCTCCAAGATTGATGCCTGGTAGGCATGGTGGTGCCAGAGGTGGTCGAGGCAGCATAAATGTTGGTGGAAGAGATGCACTGGTAGCCCTCCAGAGATAGATTGACATGTTACAAGAGCAGTTGAGAAGAGGGTTAAACCTGAGGGAAGAAAGTGAGGATGAAGGAGAGGAAGAAGGTTCAAACGTAGAAGAGGAAAAAAAAGCAATTGATCAAGACCAAATGTAGCTAATAAGGGCTAATTCAAAGATTGGGAAAAGACCCAAAGTAGAAGTCCCTAGTTATTCCAGAAGTCTAAACCTGGAAGACTTGATCGACTGGATCAACGAGCTAGAAGAATATTTTGAGTATGAGGAAATAGAGGACCCAGATCGGGTTAAGTTTGTGAAAATGACGCTGAAGGGCCATGCTAGTATTTGGTGGAAAGAGGTCCAGTTGGAAAGAAATTGAAGAGGAAAAGGAAATATCACTAAATAGGATCGCATGGTAGAGAAACTGAAGAAGCAGTTCATACCAGTGGACTACGAGTTAGATATGTTAAAGAAATTGCAAAGTTTGAAGCAAGGAAGTAGATCTGTGAAAGAATATACTGAAGATTTTCACAAGATAATCATCAGAGTGGGTCACACAAAGGCCAATAATGAGAAGGTAGCCCGATATCTAAATGGGTTACGACCGAGCATTCAGGAGGAGTTAAGCCTAGTCAGAATGACCACCATTGAGGATGTGTATTAGTTTTCTCTGAAAGTGGAAGAGAAATTAACCAAAAGATTTGATGGCAAGAAAAAAGGACAAGGAGGTCAAAGTGGAAGGGGTAGTGGAAGACCTTCAGGAAGCTGAAATGATGATGAAAAGAAAAGTGAAGATGTGGGTACCAGCTGAAGCCAAAGGAATGACAACTTCTACTGCCCTCATGATCAAAATAGTGGTGATCAAAGAGGTAGAGGACGAGGGAGATATTGACAAGGATCTGGAAGAGGTGGTTTCAAAAAACATATTTCTAGTGTGGTGAAGAAGGGCATCGAGCCTATGAATGTCCACAACACTAAGGGTAGACCAAAGGCCAAAAGGTCATGGAAGGGTTGCACATGTAGATGAGGAGGCCCAATCTGAACATTCAGATGATGCTGAAAGGGGAGAAGCCCTAGTGATTAGGAGAGCCCTGGTGACTGAGGAAAAGGAACCAGAATAGAGGAAGAACCTGTTTCACACAAGGTGCAAGTGTGAAGGAAAATGTTGTGATGTCATTATTAATGACAGGAGTGTAACTAAGGATTTAATTTAGTTATTAGATTAGATTGATCAAATTAAAGAAAAATGATAAAAACCCAAAGTTCTATAGAGCACAAAGGAAATTAAAATACAAAATGATTATACCTGTAAATCGTAATTTCCATGATTACCTCCATAGCACCTTCTTGCTTGCTGGATGATGTTGTGCCCTCAGATTCATTGTGCGAGCAATCTACAAATGTCTAAGACCTACAACAAGCTTTGAAGGATTTATGTAATGTCTAAATGCCTATGACTATGACAATGTCTATGAAAATAATGATTACTAATGCCAAATAACTATAATGACTATTAAATTAAAAATGAAGTTGTCGGATCCTGAAATTATGAGCAAAATTGTCTTTTATAGAAAACACAATTTTGAGTGGACGGATGAGATTAAAGACCTAGAATGAAAGGTCCAGATTAAACCTGAGAATCCCTAATTAGGGTTAGGGAAAATTCATTAATTGAATGGTCAAAATAATATCTCAGATAAATGGATTGACGGTGGAGAATAAATGAGACAAATTAATTAGAAAATAAAGATTTTCAAAAATCAATAAGATAAAGATTGCCTAATTTGTGAGATTTGAAAAATCAAAAAGATAAGATTTGAACTGAAGATCAGATTTGGAAAATCAAGAATCTGCTCGATTACTTGATTTTTAGAAGATTAGTTACCATTTTGAATTGAGTTAATTCAAATAATAGATTTTATGAGACAATAAATAATCTTTTTCAGATTATTTATCAAAATGGACTGACAGTTCAGATTGAGATGACATTTTAAATAGTTTAATTTATTTAAAATGGGAAAATATTAAATTAGCAATTAAATAATTAAATTTAATTATTTAATTTAGAAGATAAGATTAATTAATTCAATAAATTAATCATTTTATTTAATTAAGATAGTTAGTGACATATTAAATAAATAAATAAAACTTATTTAATAATCAAGAAGAAATATATAACAAAGGGGAATTAAATAAATTAAGAAATTTATTTAATTAAGGGAAGACTTAGCTAATTAATGACGTATTTAATAAATAAATAAAATTTATTTATTTAATAATCGTGAAGAATAAATGATATGAATTATTTAATCAATAGTCGAATGTGGACCAAGGACATAATTAAATGTCATAATTATGCTAGGATGAAAGTGGTAAAAATGAAGCTTGCAGGCCTAGGTCATTTTTAGGTGTCTACATTTTGCCCCTCTTTGTCATAATATAGCATGTCGCATTGTGACATTGAAAATAAGTCAAAAGTATGCCCCAGTGCCGAATAGGATGAGGAAGAATGACGAGGAGGGTTGCGGTATGCCCCCTCGAGAGGATAGACAGGTTCCAAGAACATGGGTGTACTCTCGAAATGGATGAGAAGACTAGAATATGAAGAAACAAAGAAATGTTAGTACAAAAGATATGGATGATGATATGGATGCAGTTCCTATATGAGATGAGACAGAGAAGATGGCAAGACTAAAGAAGATGCATGTTAGTTCCTAGACCAAATCCTTCAAAACATTGCCATAGGACTTTAATATTTATTGCTCTTAATCATCATTGGGCAGTAAAAATGACACAAATAGACAACAAACACCATGATATGATGTAGACCAAGGTGTGCAAGGTCATCCACTTGAAAAATAGATAGTCACAGACAATGAATGTCCTAACTTATACTAAGGGTCATGTTGCCCTAGTCTTTTTGTCAAGACAATCCACAGACAATAGTCAAAGAAAATAAAATAGGCTAGGATACATCATCACACCTCTACATCCTTCATGGGACATCTTCGAGGTAGCTAGTAACATGACCAAAAAAACAAGATAGTAAAAATATAAGACAAAATAGCCAAGATAGCCAAAAGATAAGACAAGAAAGACCAGAAAGATTAATAGCCATGTAATTTTGTTTGCCAAAGATTGAATTCTTGTCGGTTTGACAGTTTTGACAGTTTAAGAGTTTTACCAATTTGACGGTGTTGATAGTTTGATGGGGCCTATTGTCAAGAATGACACATCCTGAAAAGGAAAAGGACATTTTGATGAGGTCTAACTCCAAGAAGGACACATCTTGAAGAGGACCAAAGAGTGACGAGATTGACATTGTTTTGACTAATATTTTTTGGCAAGTTGACTGATGTTGACTATATGATTGATTGGACTGTGTTGTCTAATTTTGACCAATTTTGACATTGACATTTCAAATGACTGTCTTGTGTCTGAGTTTGACTATGTCTAACTTATTTGACCGATGTGACGATTGTGACAAATGCCATGATTTTATTTGGACAACCCTAAAAGGACTGACCTAATGTCTCAGGGACTCATCGACTAATGGCCTTGCCTATGTAGCAAATGCGCAGAGACAACATAGTTTGACAATGACGTGGAATGACTAACATGGTTGACTTTGACACCATTTTTAATATTTTGACATTGATTTGGATGTTTTTGTGTTTTTCTTCAGGACGTTTTATGATTTTTAGGTCTTTCTTTAGGACATTTTATGATGTTTTTGGTCTTTTTTCAGGACATTTTATGATGTTTTTGGTCTTTTTCTTCAGGACATTTTATGATGTTTTTGGTCTTTTTTCAGGACATTTTATGATTTTTTGGTCTTTTTCTTCAAGACATTTTATGATGTTTTTTTCTTTTTTTCGTTTTATAATTTTTTTGGATTTTGATGTTTAAGAGGATTGTGACAAATGCAAATGACTGATGCCTAAACATGAGAATCCAAGGACAAACATGATTGTGCCCCTAGTCAAGCTGAATACCAATTGACAAGTGATGACAACATTGTTTGACGTGGGAATGATGCATCTTGAAACAACGTGAGGACGATGATGACAATATGATGAAAGTATGGAGGTCTACAGCTGGGTCAGGAACGCAGTCAAGTAAAATTTTGGATAATGTGCTTGTATGACTTAGACTCGTTGCATTTGGAATGACTTGGTTAGGGCTAGATGAGATGATGGAGTTTTCTTAGACCATTTGACAAGGGAATGCCAAGATAGGTGATAAGCATGAAAGGATAGGAGGTGGCCTTGGTAAAGGATGAGAGACATGAGCCTAAGGGAATTGTCATATGATTTTCAAGGACTATGTTATATAAGGACAATAAGACTATGACAGCCAATGACATGATGTTTCGTGAATCGTGTATGACCAAAGGATAGACATGTCGAGTTTTCCCAAAGCATGATTTATATGTGCCAGTTTTATGTCAAGACCAAGGTAGGTGGGAATGATATGGATTAAATGGTCAAATGCCAATGCCAAGAGGAAGGCCTAGGAGATGAGACAACTTGCCCCCAGTGTAAGAGTCTACATAGATGATTTATTTTACACATGACGCCTGTTTGCTAGGTTTTCATCATGGTACTTATCCAGGGTGCCTGTTTGCCAGGTTTTCACCATTGGATGAAATTTTTCTCTTTACTATTTTCTTGATTTTTTTATTTTTTTGGTATCACCAAGACGCCTGTTTGCCAGGTTTTCATTAGGGTGACGATTTTTTTAATTTTTAATTTTATTTTTATTTTTGATTTTGTGGATAGCCTGGATGCTTTAGATAACCACTGCCTATTCTGAATTCATTGACAATGCCAATGTAGAGACTGGTGCCATGATATGCCAATAATGTCCTTACTGAAGAAGTTGTCTTGTCAGGATCATAGCACTTGTATACAACTGATCAATGTCATTGTGATCCTTTCTGATACTAGAGTTGGCCTTATCAAAATACGCACATCACAATAGAGTGCCATGAGAGTCCTTGTAGTAAAGAGTTGCTGCCATGATGTGACAGATTTGTGATGTGGGATTTTTGGACTTTAGACTAGATGTAGGATTATGATAGATGATGGTAGATGTGGAAAGGTTGTTTGGACGTTTGGATGAATCATCTTTTATTTTCCAAACTTGGGATGGTGTATGACAGATTTTGGAGGGATGGCGTTTGGAACCAACACTTTTATATGCCTTGATTGATGACCATTTTGAAGGAGGTGGACATGTGTTATATGTGGGAGTCCTCTTATATTGTGGCTTCACATTGTGATTGACTTTTTCTTCTGACATATTTTCTTTGCTTGATCCATCTTTCTTTGGGATCCATTTTAATTTCATTTGTCCACTTTTCCTTTTGTTTGATTCTATGGCCTTTGACATTTGATTGTGATCTTTTGAATTGTAAGACTTTTATTTTTGTTGGTACCAAAGGGAATTTTTATTTATGATGGAATGACGGTGCATAGTGTGGGTGGAGGGGGTGTTGGCAGCAATATTATGACAAGGATTTCTCATGGACTCCATTTTGACGTTTGTATCTGACAAAGTTGCCCCCAATATCGAGGAGGTACCACTGACATTATTTGATTTGTTTTCTGAGGAATAACCAAGACCTTGATGTCTGTAATTTTCTTGAAGCTGTATTGGTTCTATAATTCCTTGCTCGTGTATGCCTAATCCTTTGCCTTGATATTGCATGCTTTGATAGATTCTATTTGCAATGGGGTATTTATTATTTTGAAAGCAAGATGCTAACCCATCATGATGTCTATGGACACTGTCACTTGTAATATTTTCATCTGCAAGAAATCCTACTCTGACAAAGATAGATGACCCTAGTTGATAAAGTGTCTTAGCTTCATTTTCATGTTGGACATATTCCTGACTGATATCTTTGGTCTAATCGTGTGACATGTCAAGTTCAGTAGATTCTGTTGGTGCTTCCAAGGAAATGTCAAAGCCATCATTATGTTTAGTGTCATATAGTCCAATGATTTTAGCTATAACTTGATCATATGCAAGCATGTCCCTAGTGGAAGATTCTTGTTCTGGAGGAATATTGTCTATGTGTCCCATGGAGGCAAGTGTCTCATCATGGGAAGTGTCAATAGTCAAGACTTTTATAGGGTCAGCAAGTGTTTGATCATGAATGGCATAAAGGTCAAGGAGTGGATCATTTTGGACTTCTTGTTCAATGGTAGGGTCTTGATCGAAGATGGGGTTGTCATGGATTTGGACTTCTTGGTCAATGATGGGGTCTTGGTCAAAGATGGGGTTGTCATGGATGATATAGTCAGAAATAGAGTCATTTTCAAGGAGAGGTGTGTTTTGGATGTCATAATTGTCTTGAAGGACTTCATGGATGGACTAAAAGATAGGGTCATGGGATGGACTACCTTGTTCTTGACATGAGGGTGACATTATAATGTCATGCTTTGGGCTTTCATTTTGACATGTATCCTCAAGTTTATTAAATGGGATTTGACTTTGAGCAATGACAAAATTTTCATGACTAGATGTGGCTTGTGAGGGGATGACTTGAAAATGATTAATGGATGAAGAACTGGGATAGGACATGGAGACTTGGACTGGACAAGTATATGAAGGACTAGGATATGACATGGGTACTTGCATTGGATCTGTATGTAAAGGACTAGGGTATGACATTGAGACTTGGACTGGATGTGACATGAAGTCTTGGACTGGATATGTCATGGAGTCTTGGACTGGATTAACTGTTGAAGGACAAGGATATGACATGGAGACTTCGACTAGATTGGTGTAAGGTTGATTGAAATAGGACATGGAGACTTGGATCGGATTAGTATGATATGATGTGGAGACTTGACATGAGTTGGTAGATGGTTGATAAGGGATGCAGACTTGGATGGGATTAATAGGTGAAGGACTAGCATATGATGTGTAGGTTTGGAATGGACTAGTTGATAGTTGGCTTCCCTTGTCAAGGTTAGGATAAGGGTGATAAGTGGACGTTTGTTGCGAATTACTGGTAGGATTTATGTCAAGTGATTATTGATTGTCAGGGTAGATAGATGGTGGCAAAGTATTTATGTCAAAGCCTTGTGGTAACTTATCCCCTAAGTCCAAAAGCATGGCTAGATACCTTTGAGGGTCACATAAGATATATTTTTTTACAAAGGAGACTATGTCAGGATTTTGCGCTGCAGCTTCTATGTCTTTGAAATATACTCGTCTATTTTGGTCTCTTTGTATGAATGGTTCAAAAATGTTTTTTGATGAAGATTGCATGTTCATGTTGTGAAATGGATTAGGAAAGGTCCAATGTTTGACTTGGTTGTTTCTAGATGTTTGACCATTGTTTGGTTTGTTTTAGTATCTAGAAAACACTTGCAAGCACAATATTTTGACTGTAAGCAAGCACATATGAGACAAGTACAATCCTAAAAGGCCAAAAGGTCAAGGGTTTGTATACTTGGTATAGCCCACCGATATACCCTGGATTGGTGATAAACACCTTTCCTTCTCGAGAGTGGATAGCTTAGAATTTTGGTGGCATTGGCTCCCCTCCACAGCTAATTAACGTCATTCGAGCACACCAAATTTAGATTCTTTGGGTAGTGACATCCCAAGAATTGCTATCTCTACTGAAGGGGATCAATAGTGAGTGTCTTCAGGCATGATACTATACCCTACACTATACCAAGCAACGGGCAAAGAATGGTTGGACACTAAAATAAGGGGTATTTAATTTGGGCATTCTGTTCGTGGGGCATGATCCATGCGGCGAGAGTCCCCTTTCAGATCCATCTCGTCGAAACCACACTCGTGATTCTTGGGCTTTCCCCAAGAACCCACTTTTATATACTGGCTGGAAGTCCCTCGGTGTAAGGGTGCTACCGGTCTGAGTCATCCTGGGGTGAGTACTTTTTCCCACCAGAACAGGCCCAAGTTCTAGAGTCAGTAACTGTTTCTCTTACACCTAGGATCACACGAATGCACAAGGGGGGAGGATACTTCGATATACCAAATCGTGAAGGGTAAAAACAAATAAAAATGGGTCTAGTTTTCTAATCACTGAGTTTTCACAAGGTGAGAGCATACTCACCTACCATTTTGCAAACACATTCAAACATGATCAAATAGAGGCTCGTTTTAATTACACCAAATAAAATGTGAGTTACACTACTAAAAATGCAAACACATTATTTTGTTGTTTGGCCTTTGACAATTAAACCTACAAGACAATCTGTTAGTAGTTTAGTGTTTTTCTTCAACCCACAAATAGTAACCGCCAACAAGCTACAAATCTTGATTAGTAACAAAAAAAAATAATAATAATAATTTAATGACAGCAGCAAATTAAAATAGCGATAACTTGCTCAAAACTTAACAAAAACTTAAAGCATAGAAATCTATGGAAATCTAAATGATAGACCTTAAAAACCCAGAAAATGTTTTCCACGATTTTGCACAAAGAAAACATTATAGACAAAAGAAGATTCGGGTTTTAACAGTTAAAACTTAAAATACTGCGATCACTAAAATGGCCATAACTTTCTCAAATCTTAATAAAATTTCAAACCGTTTGAAGTTCTGGAAAGCAAAGATAACGATCTAAAAAACCCAAAAAATATTTTAAATGATTCTATTCACCTATTTTCTGTGCTCAAAAGATGGTGACAGGATTTCATATGACTTCCTGTCTGTAACCTGCAAAAAGGTGAAAACAAACAAGAAAACACAAATTTTCTACAAAACATCGGGTTGACCAATGTAACTAAGGATTTAATTTAGTTATTAGATTAGATTGATCAAATTAAAGCAAAATGATAAAAACCCAAAGTTCTATAGAGCACAAAGGAAATTAAAATACAAAACGGTTATACCTGTAAATCGCAATTTCCATGATTACCTCCATAGCACCTTCTTGCTTGCTGGATAATGTTGTGCCCTCAGATTCATTGTGCGAGCAATCTGCAAATGTCTAAGACCTACAACAAGCTTTGAAGGATTTATGCAATGTCTAAATTCCTAACTATGACAATGTCTATGGAAATAATGATTACTAATGCCAAATGGCTATAATGACTATTAAATTAAAAATGAAGTTGTCAGATCCTGAAATTATGAGCAAAATTGTCTTTTATAGAAAGCACAATTTTGAGTGGACATATGAAATTAAAGACTTAGAATGAGAGGTCCAGATTAAACCTGAGAATCCCTAATTACGGTTAGGGAAAATTCATTAATCGAACGGTCAAAATAATATCTCAGATAAATGGATCGATGGTGGAGAATAAATGAGACAAATTAATTAGAAAATAAAGATTTTCAAAAATCAATAAGATAAAGATTGCCTAATTTGCGAGATTCAAAAAATCAAAAAAATAAGATTTGAACTGAAGATCAAATTTGGAAAATCAAGAATCTGCCCGATTACTTGATTTTTAGAAGATTAGTTACCATTTTGAATTGAGTTAATTCAAATAATGGATTTTATGAGACAATAAATAATCTTTTTCAGATTATTTATCAAAATGGACTGACAGTTCGGATTGAGATGACATTTTAAATAATTTAATTTATTTAAAATGAGAAGAATATTAAATTGGCAATTAAATAATTAAATTTAATTATTTAATTTAGAAGATAAGATTAATTAATTAAATAAATTAATCAATTTATTTAATTAAGACAGTTAGTTACATATTAAATAAATAAATAAAACTTATTTATTTAATAATCAGGAAGAAATATATGACAAAAAGGAATTAAATAAATTAAGAAATTTATTTAATTAAGGGAAGACTAAGCCAATTAATGACGTATTTAATAAATAAATAAAATTTATTTATTTAATAATCGTGAAGAATAAATGACATGAATTAATTAAATAATTATGAATTATTTAATCAATAGTCGAATGTGGACCAAGGACATAATTAAATGTCATAATTATGTTAGGATGAAAGTGGTAAAAATGAAGTTTGCTGGCCTAGGTCATTTTTAGGTGTCTATAGGGAGCACCAATAATCTGGTGTCAGAAGAGATGGTCACAAAGTTGAGGCTAAAGAGGGAAAGGCACCCGCATCCATATCGGATTGCCTAGTTGTAGAAAGACCACAAAGTTTTGGTCAAGGAGTAGTGCCTAGTAAAGTTCAAAATCGGGAGCTACCATGATGAGGTACTCTGTGATATCATCCCCATGGATGCATGTCACATGTTGTTGGGTAAGCTATGGTAGTTCGATAGGCGAGCTATACATGATGGCCATGCAAACACTTATTCCTTGACAAAGGATGGGGTTCATCACAAGTTGAAACCCTGAAGGAGACCGAAGAAAAGGTATGCAATAGTGCTTGAATTTGTTATGTAGATGGAAGAAATTTTTTAGAAGGTATCAAGCATGAGCGTGTGTGTTATGCATTGATTCCTAGAGTGAATAAGGAGGATAGTGAGAAGGTTCTAGAAGAAGTTTCTGGGATGTTGGATGAGTTTCAGGATATTATTTCTAATAATGTACCTGAGGGTTTCCCACCAATAAGGAAGATCAATCATCAGATTGACTTGATTCCTGGAGCTAGTTTTCCAAATAAGGCAGCTCATAGAATGACTCTAGTAGAAAATGAGGAGTTGAACAAACAAGTTTAAGAGTTGTTGAGAAAGGGTTTGATATGGGAGAGTTTGAGTCCATGTGTAGTACCTGCAGTACTAGCATGAAATAAGGATGGGGAGTGGAGGATGTGTACAGATTCCTGAGCCATAAACAATATAACAATCAAGTACAGATTTCCCCTACCAAGGATGGATGGCCTAATGGATTGTTTGAGTGGAGCTTAGTACTTCACAAAGATTTATCTGAAGAGTGGATATCACTAGATCTGGATTCGAGAGGATGATTAATGGAAGACTGCCTTCAAGACCAAAGAGGGCTTGTACAAGTGGTTAGTTATGCCTTTTGGGATAACCAATGTACTGAGCACATTCATGCAGCTCATGAGCGAGGTACTAAAAGAATTTTTGGGAAGTTTTGTTATTGTTTATTTAGATGATATTTTAATTTTCAGTAAGATGTTGGATGAGCATCTGATGCATATTCAGAGAGGCTTTGAGAAGTTAAGAGAAGAGAAACTGTTGATTAATCTGAAGAAGTGAAGTTTTGTGAAGAGGGAGTTAGTGTACTTGGGGTTTGTTGTCTTAGCAGAAGGTCTCAAGATGGACCTAGAGAAGGTGAAGGCTTTTCTAGAATGGCCTACCCCAAGAACTGCCATTGAGGTGAGATCTTTCCATGGTTTGGCTAGTTTTTATAGAAAATTCATTAGAAACTTCAGTAGTATTTGTGGACCTCTGACTAAAACAATGAGAGGGGATAGAAAAGAATTCAAGTGGAGTACTGGAACAACAAAGAGTTTTGAACTATTGAAGCAAAAGGTAATAGAGCAACATGTTCTAGCCCTCCCATATTTCAACAAGGTGTTTCAGGTGGATTGTGATGCTAGTGGTTGTGCCATTGGAGCAGTGTTGAGCCAAGAAGGTAAGCCCATTGCCTATTTCAGTGAAAAGTTAAATGATGCCAAGAGAAAGTATTCTGTATATGATCAAGAATTTTATGCAATAGTTCAAGCATTAAAGAAATGGAGACATTATTTGTTGCTGAAGGAATTTGTTCTATATGTTGATCATCAGGCCTTGCGATACCTAAATAGTTAGGGAAAATTATATCAAAGGTATATGAAATGGGTAGAGTTTTTGTAGAGTTATACCTTTGTTTTGAAACATAGGAGTGGGAAGTCAAATAGGGTTGCAGATGCCTTAAGTAGGAGGTGCATATTGATGACAAAGATGCAGATTGAAGTGGTTGGGTTCAATGAACTTAAGACACTGTATGCAGAAGATCCTGATTTCGCAGAGGCTTGGAAAGCTTGCAAGGAACCTGTTAGAGTGGACAAGACAAGGTGGCTGGATTTCATAATCTAGGATGGTATGTTATTTAAAGGAAGTCAATTGTGTATCCCAAGGAGTTCTATGAGGGAGAACCTAATAAAGGAGAAGCATAGTGGAGGAATGGCAAGAAATTTTGGTCGAGATAAGACCATTGCCATTATCATTGAGCATTATTATTGGCCTTAGTTGTCATAGGATGTGAAGAAGTCTATACAAAGCTACAAGGTATGTCAGAAGGCTAAAGGAGTGAACCAGAATACAGGCTTATATTAGCCCTAACCTGTACCAAAGAGGCCATGGGAGGATATAAGTATGGACTTTGTTCTTGGTTTTCCAAGGACACAACAAGGGAATTATTTAGTATTTGTGGTGGTTGATAGGATTTCAAAGATGGCACATTTTATTCCATGTCAGAAGACCCATAATGCAGTCCACATTGCTGACTTATTCTTCAAAGAGGTGGTGAGGCTACATGGTATGCCAAAGAGTATTGTTTCATATTGTGACACCAAATTTGTGGGGTACTTTTGGAGGACCTTGTGGAAGAAGTTGAAGACAGAGTTGAAATTCATTTATGCACACCATACACAAATAGATGGAAAGATAGAGGTTGTTAATAGGAGTCTGGGTAACCTATTGAAATGTTTGGTAGGAGATAAGCCCAAGGGATGGGACTTGATCTTACCCCAAGTAGAATTTTTTTACAAAAATTATGTCAATAGAAGCACTGGTAGATCACCATTCCAGATTGTGTATGGAGGTAGCCCCAAAACAGCTCTAGAATTGAGGAAGATGGACCAAGAAGAAAATAAGTGTTGAAGCCAAAAAATTTGTAGAATGCATCAAGGATACACATGAGAAGATAAGAGAACATATTAACAAGATGAATATGTAGTATAAGGCTAAGGAAGATCAGAAGATGAGGTATATAGAGTTTTAGATTGGTGATGAAGTGATGGTCCACTTGAGGAAAGAAAAGTTTCTAGTGGGAACATATAACAAATTGAAGATGAAGAAGCTCGGTCACTATAAAATTTTGAAGAGGCATGATTCAGGGAATGCATATGAGGTAGAGTCGCCAGATAGATTCAACATTTTTCCTATGTTCAACATTTCAGATTTGACAGAATATCATGAAGGTGGCACAGAGGAAGTACCAACAATGGAACAGTGTGGGATTTCAGCACCTACTTCAGAAAAGGAGGAGATTGAAGAAATCCTAGATAGTCGTGTGGGAGGGAGTACTAGGCACAAGTAGTATGAAGAATATCTGGTGAAATGGAAAGGAAGGCCTGTTGAAGATTCATCCTATTTGCCTAAGGTAGAGGTCGACTATTTTGGTTTTCCTCCACCATCTAAGACATGATAGGGTCACTTCTCAAATTACTCTGGGTGTCTGATGCAGGAGCATCCAGTGGTGTAAGGGCAATCTTGCATCACCCAAAAATAGTTAAATTTTAAGTTTTTCCATTTTTAGATGGTTTTACATTTTTGGATACCCTTTTCATCATAATGAAATTCTTAATTTATAGTTTTTATTTTCTATTCCTGGGTTGAAAGATATTGCAGTTTTAGTTTCCTAGATTTGCACATGAAAATCTTCTAAGTTATATTTGAGGCACTTAGAGTTACCGGATCGGCCCCGAAACTTTCCAAAATTGGCATAGCAGATTTTGAGTGCATTCTTTACATTGAGACCTTTCCAATGGTTGAAACAGTTCAAACGGTTCGCGAATCAGAGTCCCGGATCAAAAGTTATGGCCTCGGGAAGTTGGCGCACTTTCTAGAAGATACAATTGCAAATGTTCTTTTGAAATTTGAACTTCAAGTTGCAATTTTTTGGCGCCAAACCGCCTAAACTCAAATTTGAATATTTTTTTGCTCTAAACTAAAGAGGATCCTTTTTTATGGGCAAGTTTCTAATTTTTGGATAATTTTTTGGGGACAAGCTCGCATATTGCGAAAGGGTGATTCTATAGCTTTTTGTAACTTGCATTTGTTGTAGAACTTGAGGATTGAGATCCTCTGCATATAAGAAGCTCCATTTTCTAATTAATAAAATTATTCTCTTGTTTGTGGGTTATTTTCTAAGTCTCAGGCTGCGCCCTCATCAAGTGGTATGAGAGTGGGTTCTCTTGAGCATGTGGACATATTGTCGATCATGAGGCAGTTTGCACCAAGACCATGGTTGTGGATCGAGGCCAAGAAAGATGCCTCCAATATTGATGCCTGGTAGGCATGGTGGTGCCAGAGGTGGTCGAGGTAGCAGAAATGTTGTAGGAGATGCACTAGTAGCCCTCCAGAGACAGATTGATGCGTTACAAGAGCAGTTGAGAAGAGGGTTAAACCCGAGGGAGGAAAGTGAGGATGAAGGAGAGGAAGAAGGTTCAAATGTAGAAGAGGAAGAAGAGGCAATTGATTAAGACCAAATGCGGCTAATAAGGACCATTTCGAAGATTGGGAAAATACCCAGAGCAGAAGTCCCCAGTTATTCTAGAAGTCTGAACCCGAAAGAGTTGATCGACTAGATCAATGAGCTAGAAGAATATTTTGAGTATGAGGAAATAGAGGACCCAAATCAAGTTAAGTTTATGAAAATGATGCTGAAGGGCCATGCCAGTATTTGGTGGAAAGAGGTCCAGTTGGAAATAAATTGAAGAGGAAAAGGAAATATCACCAGATGGGATTACATGGTAGAGAAATTGAAGAAGCAGTTCATACCAGTGGACTACGAGTTAGATCTGTTGAAGAAATTGCAAGGGTTGAAGCAAGGAAGTAGATTTGTGAAAGAATATACTAAATATTTTCACAAGATAATCATCAAATCGGGTCACACAAAGGCCAATAAGGAGAAGGTAGCCCAATATCTAAATGGGTTACGACCGAGCATTCAGGAGGAGTTAAGCCTAGTTAGAATGACCACCATTGAGGATGTGTATCAGTTTGCTCTGAAGGTGGAAGAGAAGCTAAACAAAAGATTTGATGGCAATCAAAAAGGACGAGGAGGTCAAAGTGGAAGGGGCAGTGGAAGACCTTCAGGAAGTCAAAATGATGATGAAAAGAAAAGTGAAGATGTGGGTACCAGCCGAAGCTAAAGGAATGACAACTTCTACCGCCCTCATGATCAAAATAGTGGTGATTAAAGAGGTAGAGGATGAGGGAGATATGGACAAGGATCTAGAAGAGGTGGCTTCAAAAGAACGTGTTTCCAGTGTGGTGAAGAAGGGCATCAAGCTTATGAATGTCCATAACACCAAGGAAGGGCAAACAAAGGGCTAAAAGGTCATGGAAGGGTTGTGCATGCAGATGAGGAGGCCCAATCTGAATATTCAGATGATGCTAAAAGGGGAGAAGCCCTAGTGATTAGGAGATCCCTAGTGATTGAGGAAAATGAACCAGAACAAAGGAAGAATTTGTTTCACACAAGGTGCAAGTGTGAAGGAAAATGTTGTGATGTCATTATTGATGGTGGGAGCACTGATAATCTGGTGTCAGAAGAGATGGTCACAAAGTTGAAGCTAAAGAGGGAAAGGCACCCGCATGCATATCGAATTGCCTAGTTGCAGAAAGACCGCAAAGTTTTGGTCAATGAGCAGTGCCTAGTAAAGTTCAAAATCGGGAGCTACCATGATGTGGTACTCTATGATATCATCCCAATGGATGCATGTCACATGTTGTTGGGGAGGTCATGGCAGTTCAATAGGCGAGCTATACATGATGGCTATGCAAACACTTATTCCTTGACAAAGGATGGGGTTTGTCACAAGTTGAAACCCCTCAAGGATACTAAAGAAAAGGTATGCAGTAGTGCTAGAATTTGTTATGTAGATGGAAGAAAATTTTTAGAAGGTATCAAGCATGAGCGTGTGTGTTATGCATTGATTCCTAGAGTGAATAAGGAGGATAGTGAGAAGGTTCAAAAGAAGTTTCTGGGATATTGGATGAGTTTCAGGATATTGTTTCTAATAATGTACCTGATGGTTTACCACCAATAAGGAAGATTAGTCATTAGATTGACTTGATTCTTGCAGCTAATTTTCCAAATAAGGTAGCTCATAGAATGACTCCAGCAGAAAATGAGGAGTTGAACAAACAAGTTCAAGAGTTGTTGAGAAAGGGTTTGATATAGGAGAGTTTGAGTCCATGTGCAATACCTACAGTATTAGCACCAAAGAAGGATGGGGAGTGGAGGATGTGTACAGATTCTCGAGCCATAAACAAGATAGCAATCAAGTACATATTTCCCCTGCCAAAGATGGATGACCTAATGGATTATTTGAGTGGAGCTTAGTACTTCACAAAGATTGATTTGAAGAGTGGATATCACCAAATCCGGGCCTGTACGAGTGGTTAGTCATGCCTTTTGGGCTAACCAATGGACTGGGCACATTCATGCGGCTCATGAACAAGGTACTAAAAGAATTTCTGGGAAGTTTTGTTATCATGTATTTAGATGATATTTTTTATTTTTAGTAAGACATTGGATGAGCATCTGATGCATATTCAGAGAGCATTTGAGAAGTTAAGAGAAGAGAAACTGTTAATTAATTTGAAGAAGTGCAGTTTTGTAAAGAGGGAGTTAGTGTACTTGGGGTTTTTTGTCTCAACAGAAGGTCTCAAGATGGACCCAGAGAAGGTGAAGGCTATTCTGGCATGGCCTACCCCAAGAACTACCACCAAGGTGAGATCTTTCCATGGTTTGGCTAGTTTTTATAGAAAGTTCATTAGAAACTTCAGTAGTATTTGTGGACCCCTTACTTAAACAATGATAGGGGATAGAAAAGAATTCAAGTGGAGCACTGGAATGGCAAAGAGTTTTGAACTGTTGAAGCAGAAGGTAACAGAGCAACCTGTTCTAGCCCTCCCAGATTTCAACAAGGTGTTTCAGGTGGATTGTGATGCTAGTGGTTATGCCATTGGAGTAGTGTTGATCCAAGAAGGTAAGCCCATTACCTATTTCAATGAAAAGTTAAATGATGCCAAGAGAAAGTATTCTGTATATGATCAAGAATTTTATGCAATAGTTCAAGTATTAAAGAAATGAAGAAATTATTTTTTCCAAAGGAATTTGTTTTATATAATGATCATCAGGCCTTGCAGTACCTAAATAGTCAGTGAAAATTAAATCAGAGGCATATGAAATGGGTAGAGTTTTTGCAGAGTTATACCTTTTTTTTGAAACATAGGAGTGGGAAGTCAAATAGGGTTGTAGATGCTTTAAGTAGGAGGCATACATTGATGACAAAGATGTAGATTGAAGTGGTTGGGTTCAATGAACTTAAGACACTATACGCAAAAGATCCTGATTTCGTAGAGGCTTAGAAAACTTGCAAGGAACCTATTACAGTGGACAAGACAAGGTGGTTGGATTTCATAATGCAGGATGGCATGTTATTTAAGGGAAGTCAATTGTGTATCCTGAGGAGTTCCATGAGGGAGAACCTGATAAAGGAGAAGCATAGTGGAGGAATGGCAAGACATTTTGGTCAAGATAAGACCATTGCCATTATCAGTGAGCATTATTATTGGCATTAGTTGTCACAAGATGTGAGGAAGTTTGTACAAAGCTGTAGGGTATGTCAGAAGGCTAAAAGAGTGAACTAGAATACAGGCTTATATCAGCCCTTACCTATACCAGAGAGGCCATGGGAGGATATAAGTATGGACTTTGTTCTTAGTTTGCCAAGGACACAATGAGAGAATTATTCAGTCTTTGTGGTGGTTGATAGGTTTTTGAAGATGACACATTTCATTCCATGTTAGAAGACCCATGATGTAGTCCACATTTCTAACTTGTTCTTTAAAGAGGTGGTGAGGCTACATGGTTTTCCAAAGAGTATTGTTTCAGATCGTGACACCAAATTTGTGGGGTACGTTTGGAGGACCTTGTGGAAGAAGTTGAAGACAAAGTTGAAGTTCAGTTTTGCAAACCATCTACAAATAGATGGACAGATAGAGGTTGTTAATAGGAGTCTGGGTAACCTATTGAGATGTTTGGTAGGAGATAAACTCAATGGATGGGACTTGATCTTACCTCAGGTAGAATTTTCTTATAATAATTTTGTCAATAGAAGCACTGGTAGATCACCATTCTAGATTGTGTATGGAGGTAGCCCCATAACAGCTCCAAAATTGAGGAAGATGGACCAAGAGAAGAAAATAAATACTAAAGCCAAAGATTTTGCAGAACACATCAAGGATATACATGAGAAGATAAGAGAACATATTAACAAGATGATATGCAATATAAGGCTAAGGCAGATCAAAAGAGGGGGTATAAGGAGTTTTAGATTTGTGATCAAGTGATGGTCCACTTGAGGAAAGAAAGGTTTCCAGTGAGAACATATAACAAATTGAAGATGAAGAAGTTTTGTCCCTGTAAAATTTTCAAGAGGCATGATTCAAAGAATGCATATGAGGTAGAGTTGCCAGATGGATTCAACATTTCCCCTGTGTTCAACATTTCAGATTTGACAGAATATCATGAAGGTGGCATAGAGGAAGTACCAACGATGGAACAGTGTGGGATTCCAGCACCTACTTTAGAAAAGAAGGAGATTGAAGAAATTTTGGATAGTCATGTGGGAAGGAGTACTAGGAACAGGCAATATGAAGAATATCTGGTCAAATGGAAAGGGCATCCTGTTGAAGATTCATCCTTGTTGCCTAAGGCAAAGGTCGACCATTTGAGTTTTCCTCCACCATCTGAGATGTGACAGGGTCACTTCTCAAATTACCCTAAGTATCTGATGCAGGAGCATCTAGTGGTGTAAGGGCAATCTTGCATCACCCAAAAATAGTTAAATTTCAAGTTTTTTAGTTTTTAGATGTTTTTACATTTTTGGATACCCTTTTCATCATAATGAAATTCCAAATTTATGGTTTTTATTTTCTATTCCTGGGTTGAAAGATATT
Organism: Sequoia sempervirens; assembly: GCA_007258455.2. Taxonomy (NCBI): domain Eukaryota; kingdom Viridiplantae; phylum Streptophyta; class Pinopsida; order Cupressales; family Cupressaceae; genus Sequoia; species Sequoia sempervirens. Next base: position 723,366,601 of record VDFB02270651.1, read on the forward strand.
GCAGTTTTAGTTTCCCATATTTGCACCTGAAAAATTTTCTGAGTTAGATTTGAGGTGCTTAGAGTTCCTGGATCGGCCCCAAAACTTGCTAAAATTGGCATAGAAAATTTTTGATCACATTCTTGACTTCGAGACCTTTCCAACGGTTCAAACGGTTCACGAATTGGAGTCCCGGATCAAAAGTTATGGCCCCGAGAAGTTGGCACACTTTCTAGAAGATACAATTGCAAATGTTCTTTTGAAATTTGAACTTTAAGTTTTAATTTTTCGGCGTCAAACCGCCTAAACTCAAATTTGAATTTTTTTTGGCTCCAAACTAAAGAGGAGCTCTATTTATGGGTGGGTTTCTAATTTTTGGGTAACTTTTTGGGGACAAGCTCGCATATTGTGAAAGGGTGATTCTATAGCTTTCTATAACTTGCATATGTTGTAGAACTTGGGGATTGAGATCCTCTACATGTAAGAAGCTCCATTTTCTAAATAATAAAATTATTCTCTTTTTTGTGGGTTATTTTCTAAGTCTTTGGTTGTGCCCTCATCAGCTTCAATGATGATAGGATACAAAATATACTTCACCAATAGGTCAAATTAAGTATCAATGACCACCATCAACACAACATATAAGATGTTTGAGAAGGGTGAAGATTATGATCTATGTTAGTTTTTGAGACAAAAACTTCAAGAAAATTAGTAGAAGAAAAAATACTATAAGTATAAGTTTGGCACTTTGATTATTTGCTTACTATTCTACTTTTGAATGAGGGTCCAGAAAAAGGAACATAGAGTGGCTAAAGGATAGACCTATAGCCCATTAGATCATAGATCATTTGATGAGGTTGGGAGACTCAAATGAATAGAAGAATACCATTTGGGGTTTCTTCAAAATAATTCAAGAAAATATCCAGGAAAGAGAAAGGATAGAAAAACCATGATAGAAAAGTATAAAAAATGACATCACTTTTCTTGATACCAAAAACTATTGCATCATATAGTCTGTTAAGCCTAGGACCATGTGGATCCCAAAGATGGGATATGAGATTACAAAAGTTGGAATCATTGGATCAATATAATTTATGTTGATCAATCCAAGAGACACATTTGAAGAGAGGAATGGAACATATAAAGACAAATCCATGGAGGTGCACATGGATCAAAGGTAGAAACGGATAAATAAGACCATTGGAAAGATGACTGCAATATTTTTGTCAAAAGATTTGGTAGAATGACTACCACTGCTCCAATTTACCCCAAGTCTTTTGAGAATAATCTTGTTTTTCAAGAGAAGAGAAAAGAGCCTACAAGAGCTCCAATAAAGGAGAAAGTGTCTCTATTTAAACAACATAAAATGACTAAAAAAGGAAAATGCTTCCACAATACCACGTCAAGTTGGCCCTAGAAAGAGAAGGGTAAAGAAAAAAGCTATAATGGAAAATTACATGGGTGTGAATGTGGAAGATGATGATGAAGAAGAAGGACCACAATTGGTCTAGAAGAGGAAACTGAAAAATATCAAAAGGAGAAGCAAATAAAAAGAAATTCAAAGAAAACATTATGGATATAGATGATGAGGATGAAGTAGAAAAGGAAAAACAAGCCTTTGTGATCCACATAAGAGAAAAGAAGAAAAATAAAAGAAAAAGACTCTAGTAAGGGAATATAGCCCTATGAAATTTTATGCTTTATTCAATGGGATTGTGGAGCATGAGATGTTAGGAGAAACCACTGCTCTGTACACTATTATAAATGAGGTAGATAAGGCTACCATTGAAGAAGCCATTGTAAAGTATATTATTAATTTTGAAGTTACTATGAAGAATATTGAGAAGCAATTTCTTGAATAACTAAGGAACATATTAGATGCAAGAATATTGGAGGCAATTGATGAAGAGGAAAAGTTGAGAGAATTTTCTATAGAAAAGATTAGTGTGCCCATATCAGTTGAAAATAAAGACACGTTGTCTCAAGTGTATAATAGGGAATTACGAACTAAGAAAAGGGTTACCACCCTTTTGAGCAGAGATCAGAATGATCTTGAAAGGCTTCAAAATAAGTCTATAAAGAATGTTGTTGATTTGGAAATAAGGCTAGTACTTACTCTAGACAGTGAAGAAGAGATGGATGATGAGATACCAACTTTGTAAGTGAATACTAAAGAAGAAGCACAACATAATGATGGTCAACATGAGCATGGGGTTGAAGAAGAAGGTGTGAAAAAGGATGTTGATGATAGTCTTTTGGAAGTGGAAGAAAAGTTTGCATAAGGAGTTACTGGTTTGGAAGACACTAGAGATGAAGATGTTACTGATAATGATCCTTGAGAAGGAGAAAAAACCACTACAAAGGTTAGAGTTATAGATGCACAAAATGATGATATACCCACAGGATACAACTCACCTCCTTCAAAATCAAAGGTAAAGGTAGAGGATGTTCAAGGCCAATTGGAGACAAATATGCCTCTAGATAACAAAGATCAATCTACTAGTGAATATGTGCCTATAAATATAGAAAAGAGTGATAAGAAGAAGTTTGAGGAGAAGGATGTAGACACTAGTTATTACTGATGACAAGGAAAATGCTACCAAACCAATAATCATTTTAGCATGAGCATGTATTGAACTTAGAAGAATACAAAATATGATAGTTATATTTTTATGGTTTTAAGTGTCTAAGTGGCTATAGTGTCACGGTAATTCTATTACCTCCCTTAGGTAAGCCAATTATCTTATCTCACCATCTCAATTTACTATGCATAAATAACATTACAAAATAAGTTCTTATCATTGGTTTGCATGTAGAATTGTCTATTAATATCCAACACCTTCGCATATTTAGAGATTCTTAATTAATCATAAGATAAATTAGTGGCTCTTATTAAGTGAAACTATGTAAATTTTCCAAATACCATGAATTAGTGTTAGTAACGTTAAACCATATTTTCTTCATATAATTAACAATATTCCATGGAAAGATAATCGACATGTAGATGGAATGGCGAGTGTTGCCTCCCTTATATCCCTTGATGATTCATCTACAAATTTTAATTTTTAAATTCATAATATCACATCACTTTCAATAGAAAAAATGTTAAATATGATATATTATGTTGTGCAATTAATTCAGATGAATGCTACACCAACATATTTTAATATTTACATGATATTTTTCAAAATCCAACTACAAAAAACACTCGAGATTGTATTTGAAATATCACAGTGTGGTATATAATTTTAGCTAACGTGTTCTATAATAAGGCATATAATGGTCTCCTCCATTTCCTTTACAAGCCATACATCCCTATTTCTCTTATGGAAGGAAATTCTAGTGCTTGAGGGTAAATTGATGGTCAATGTTTGGTTTAAAATTTAATTTTTATTGAACATTATTGGAAAAATATGGAGCAAGATTATTTTTACTTCATTAATAAATATCCTAAGTGTCCAAAACATAAAAATTTGATTCATGCTCTTGCTCATGAACTTCATAACCAATTTTCTCTTTGGCCATTTTCTATGTGGGGTTTAGATCTTATTGTTAAAAAAATTTCTCCATCTCAAGGACATACTTTTATTGTTACAAATATATATTATTTCATGGAGTGGCTTGAAGTAGTTCCACTTTTCTCTATGACAATTGAAGTTATTTGTTGCTTTATATTGGACAATATCATATCAAGATTTTCTCTCCCTATTGCTTTAGTTTTAGATAATGGTACTGTGTGAACCCCAATCCTAATACCTACAAAACAAAGAGAACAAACACCTTAAGTTATATATTGCAATCATGAACAAGGATTCCCCATGAAATCCATTTACAAACTTCAAATTAAGAAAGAAAACAATGAAGAACACAAAGAAACAATAAAGTATAGATTCAATCCTAATTAGAATAGAAAACACATGATCCCATGGGGGAATTGGTGCCAATTTGATGTGAAAATTGGCACTTTCCCAATCCCTAAGATGCAAACTTGATATGTTGATGATGATTGATCTAATTTGTTGGTGAAGGATGAGAGCTCCAAGCCAAAATCTGCAAAAAACCTAGCTAAGAACTCAATGGTGATGGATGAAAATGGCTAAATATTTTAGCATAATAACTTTGCATAATTTGTGGATGATCAAATGAGGAGATGAACTCTTTATTTATAGAATTCCAAGATGAATGAATGTCCAAATTTGAGCAATGTGGGACTAACATTCATCCAATGGCATGATGCCACTTGTCAATCTATGAATGGGTGGAGGATGTGCACGATTTGGGGATTGTGCCAATAAATACATATTTTTGAATTTCAAATTTGTTGAAATGACTTGTAAGAGGGAAGGGAAAATGCAATAAATTCACTTGGCTCAAGGCAAAGGACATGTAAGATGAATTTATTGCCTTGTTGGATGTACATGTTGACTTGGAATTTTTGAATTCAAATTTAGAGAATATTCCAAAATATGCCTTGTGAGGAAAATGGAGATTTAATAAATGAATTAAATCTATTTTCATGTGAAACTTGCAAAATCTAGAGGATGTGACATGATTAGAGATTAAATTAATCAAGGTTTAATTAATTTAATAAGAGATGTTTGATGGTGTGACCTATTTTGACTCAAATTTAGGGATTTCTTTAAATCAAATAAGAGAGGAATATGATGAGAGAATAATTAAATAAGGATTTTGATTTATTTAATTAAAAGATGATGGTGTTAGATCAAATTAAATAATGTTTTAATTTATTTAATTTAATAGATAGACTTTAGAGATTTAATCAAATAAAATTAATAATTTAATTAAATAGGGATAATTAGATCAGATTGATTGATTTAATTAACAAAAGAGAGGGACTTAATTAAATAACTGGTTTATTTAACTAAGGGAGGAATATTGATGAATTTAATCAGATAAGGAGATTTGATTAAATGGTTAGACCAAGGGATGATTCAGGATGAAATGATGTTAGTAGGTCAGGATCAAGTGCACATTGTCAATCGGTATATTTTACGTGTCTACAGGTACATCATTTAAGAACAAATAAGTGAAGAAGTTCCTTGAATTTTTTTATATACAACATTTTTTTTCTACACCATATCACCCATAATGTAATAGACAAGTAGAAGCATCTAGCAAAAAAATTGAGAAAGTGTTATGAAAAACTATTAAAAAACATGGAAAAGATTGGCATACTCAACTCTCTTATGCATTGTGAGCTTATCACATAGGTGTGCATATGGATATGAGTACTACTTCATACAAAATTATGAATGGAAATGATGATTTTATGCCTTTGGAGTTAGAAATATCTTCACTATTAGTTTCTTTCAATGAAATTCTAGATGAAACTTCTTATAGAGAACAATGACTTCAAAAAATTGAGATGCTTGATGAATAATGTATACATGATCATAAAAATGTACAAGGTTATTATGAAGGTATTCAATGCAAATATAATGATGGTGTTGTCAATCATTCATTTAAAATTGGTGACTTGGTGTTATATAAAAATCAACGTAATATAAACATTGCAATAAAGAGAAAAGGGAAAGTTTAGCCCCAATTGGCTGGGAACCTATGTCATCATTGACGATTACAAATTAGGCACATACAAACTTTCTTTGGTAGATGATATGCCTCTCAAAGAACCTATTAATACTATGCATTTTTTATATTTGATTTATAACTCCATTTCAATCTTTGAGTAGTATGTTTAAAGCATGTCACTTAGGTTAGATAGATTTAATTTCTATTTAATTTTGCATTTGATCTTTCATAAAAAATATTAGTGTTCCTTAGATTTTCAAGTAGTTTTCTCCAATTTTATTATTAATTGTTCTCATACTATTCAACAATTTGTGTGGCATGTTAATTAGATCATTATAGAATTTAATAGTTTGAGTTAGATCATAGTTGAATCTAGTTTAACATGTGTAAACTTATTCCAAAATATAACATTTAATTAAATAATTTCATTTCATTGTTTAGTTAGATCACATAATCCATTTACATATATTAATTAGATCATTGTTGTATTTTTTAAATAATCTTAATGAGATTGTTTAACTAGATTAGAAGTTATCAAATTTTATATATATGGAAATGTCATGCATGACAAGATCACATGTAGTACTAAAATAATTTAAATAAAGAACATATGTAACAAATCAAAAGCTCATTAATATATAATAATTATATACATGTGCATATCACCATGTTGATAAAATATAGTGTATCATACAAAAATAGTATTGTTGGGCTAAGGCTACTAGACTCCTCAAGGTATGGTGGTGGTTGATAACATAAGATTGTTGATCATGAATAGATCCTATAATTACTTCATACTAGTATAGCCCAGAGCTCACCTTTAAGATACTCATTAGCATCAACTACTATTGTATGATGTTGTTGTTAGTGTAATTAATTAATTATTACACTAGCATAAGTTAACTTAGGTCATACATAATTTATTCCTAGGTTGCATTTTTAATAAATCATTAATAATGGGGTAATGTCCCCTTTCTTGTTTGTAGGGATAAGATTCCTTCTAGAAGATTAGTTGTCCTTCTAGAACTTATCTCAACATTTAATAATTTCCTAGATAGGGTTCACATGTTGTCACATGTTGTTAGATCACGACACATGGCAACATCTCATGCATCTTAGGTTTTCTCTTTTTCCTATATAATTAGGCATTTTGTTCATTTGTAACATATCATAGCATCAATATAGAATCTCTATTATGCATGCCTAGTTGCAACATTTTTGTGTGGTTGATTATCTTTCCTAGCAAGGGTCCTCCATTGAAGATTTCAGAGCTTGAAGGACTACATCCATAATCTCAAGATGGTATCAAAGCATGTCCAGTGAAACGTCAACCCTCGATCAAGAAAGTTGGTTTGCAAGATTCTTTACAGTCTTGAAGGTTTCCATTGAAGGCTACTTGACTCCACCCAGGGACCAAGTTGATTTCTGAAGCAAATTGAGTTAGATCCGAGCTCACCATTGTCTTCAGAAGGCCTTGAAACCCAAGGATCGCCTGCCCATTCATCAAAATATGATACATCAACTCGGGAGTCATCAGAGGTATTTGGGTTTGCAAAATCAACTGGTACGATATGTACAAATTTTTAGTAAAAAAATCCATCCTGTCAGTTGCCCTCTAAGGAAATTTTTTTTAGTTGCAGGCCTTTTTTTTTCAAAAAATCATGGCATTTATCTATATATTTTGGCAAAAAATATATTGGGGCTTTTCTATAGTTTTTGCAGAAAAGTCAAAAAAATCGAAGCAACTGGTAATTTATTGATAGTCAGCATTTGATTTGATTTGATAAATCATCATCAAAATTTGTGGTAGATATTTTTTGTAGACTATATATTCTGTAGATAAAAAAAATTTAATTATTGACATGCATTTTTGAATTTCTTTTTAAGCAATACTAAAAAAATAAAAATTGTGTCATTTTTCTAAACTATCTACAGTATATTCCTCTTGGGTATGGGCACATCCCATCAACAGGTTCAATCACAAATCACGTCTGCCATTCATTGTCACTGGCATATGTTTTTCTTCTGATTCTTTTGCTTCACCAATGGTTGTTCACTACCATTGTCAGCATTTTTCTTCTAGCCTTGTTCACCAGTGGTCCCCTATGCCAACAATCTCCCACCGACATCTCTCGGGCTCCGACCAATCATTTCATTTTATTCTGCCAACTGGTGTGTTTCCCACGGCCCCCAACAAAGTTTCCTCAGCTCCCACTACTCATCCTATCCAAAACCAAGGGCCTCACCCAATCTAAGTGGAACCATCACTCTTTCAAGGAGATTCGTCTGATTCTGCAGTCCCACCGCCACCACAAGAGGTGGTGCCTTTTTTTTCCTAAGCACACATCACAGTCATATCCATGACCAAGTGCCAGCCCAGAGGGGCTTATTTTTTACTCCTCATTAGCCTTCCAAGTGCCTAATCCAGGCCTTTTTTTCATTTTATCATAAATTTTCACCAGGGTATCAAAAATCAACAAATGAGATACCATCATAAAGGGAATTTCGAGCAATTTCTAGTGGTGACATCCATTCTGAAAAAAATTCTTGTAGAAAACTCTACAGCTAATTAAATTCAAAACCCCAAGTTTCACATAAAGGCTCTTATCTTTGCAATCGTTTATTAGATTTTAGTGATTCCAACAACATCAAGAAGGTGATTCAGAGATTTTTTCATTAGTCTAGACCTTTTGATCAGTTTCAACTCCAGGTACTCTTCCATTGATTTTTTCAATTTGGTGCATTTGTTCAATAACTTGGATATCTTAAAGCTTGGGAAAAGTTTTTTTGATTTGAGTAGCATCACTTCAGTTGTACATCATCCTTGGAAGTCTTTATTTTCTGTTGAAGGTCATTTGTCCTTGTTTTTTGGAGAAATTTTATTATGGGGCTTGCATATACTCCTTCTTTGACTATGTTGCACAAGGGAAACTATAAGCAATGGTGAGATGTGATCACACACCATCTTCAATCACTTGATTTATTGCCTCATCTGTATGGTATGGTTCCCCATCTAAGTGAAGGTATTCATCAGTTTACTTGGAGTTGCAACAGATACACTATCTCTCACTTCTGGGGGGGCTATATAGTCTCTCTATTTCCTCCCTATGGGGGGGGCCTATTGTATTGTATCCATGTGATGGATGGTGTACTTGGGGGGTATTTTGGAGTCCTCCATCCTTCCCATCCTATCTCACTTTTTTTTCTTTTTCATCTCCTTTTTGGAGAAGGGTTTTGTTCCCACTTGGTTTTCCCCTTTTCTCTAGTTGTGGGAGATTTTTTGCATCTTCATGTAAATGGTACCTAACATGGCCTCGGAGATGGGACCCATCATCAATCATCTATGCATAATCATTGCATTTTCCTCCCTAATTTGAACTTATGAGGGGTGTTATTGTAGTTAATTAATTATTACACTAGCATAAGTTAACTTAGGTCATACATCATTTAGTCCTAGGTTGCATTTTTAATAAATCATTTAATAATGGGGTAATGTCCCCTCCTTGTTTGTAGGGATAAGATTCCTTCTAGAAGATGAGTTGTCCTTCCAAAACTTATCTCAACATTTAATAATTTCCTAGATAGGTTTCACATGTTGTCTCATGTTATTAGATCATGATGCATGGCAACATCTCATGCATCTTAGGTTTTCTCTTTTGCCTATATAATTAGGCATTTTTTTCATTTGTAACATATCATATCATCAATATAGAATCTCTATTATGCATGGCTAGTTGTAACACTTTATGTGTGGTTGATTATCTTTCCTAGCAAGGATCCTCCATTGAAGATTCTAGAGCTTCAAGGACTGTGCATCCATAATCTCAATAGTTGTTAGAACCAATCTCTTAGATTACACCTTATCAAGTTCTACCCATAGAAGTGTATATGTACCACCATTGATAGGATCTTGAGCTCTCTATGCTCTCAGATCCTCATATGCATCTTTCAGCTCCTTGTGCATAAATCTTAGTTGTGTCATACACTCAAAAATATTTTCATGATTCCTTGCACATTGTGGTGGCCTTTGTTAAGCTCACATTGGATGATTTAGCATAATTTCAAGAATTATATCCATTATCACTTTATCCATAAAGTCAATCCAATCTCAAGTTCCAAATACAAAGAGTGAGAAAAAATAATAGTAGATAGAAACATCATATAAATCATAAATAAATATTAAATACAGCATTTCGTAGAAAATAAAATGAAAATAAAAAAGCATATCATATCACATAGATCATTGACTCACTAGTTGGATCCATGCATGTGACTACTATGTATATGTTAAAACTCTCTCATGGTATTGGGGGCATAATATCTTTCAATATTCTTGTCTCCCCATACTTGTAGATGTGTGGTCACTCAAGCGTAGTAGGTTGTGCTACTAATATAAAAGGATGAGACCTAGATCTCTCTTTGAGGGCATCACTGTCCTCCTCCTACTCTTTTGGATCTCTTCCTACCAGTGTGGTTGGATCCTCCTCCTCCTCCTCATAGTTTCCTCATTCATCTCCATCATCATCCTCATTATCCTCCTTGTAATCCTCTTGATTTCATGGTCATGGCTCAATATCACCAATAAGGATCTATAGGAAATATGGGATCTCAACTTGTGTTGTGCCATCACTTGATGTATGTAATGCTAGATCTATCATAACCTACCTCTGACACTAGATGTGTCACTCCACATTTTCAAAAGCTTAATGGGATGCATGTGATTCTAAGATGAGTTATTTCCTATGGCCTACCATTGTTGTGAGTCAACCAAATATAGTTTGGTCAAGGGATGGGAACCCCTTCAATGGGACCAAATTGTCTATTCATTTAATCATAGTAAAAGGTATCACGATGTAGTCATAGAGACCAAAAAGGAAGTTATCACATTTCATCCTTGTAAGCTATCATGACAAGCTTTTCTAGGGATTTAAAGTGTTATATGGTCTCTGAAGCATGCCCATAGCATCCAATCAACTAAATATAATGTGTTATTATTAAAAATATCTATACTAGCATGGTCTCTTCAAGTGATAAAAAAGTATCAAGGATAGGTCTATGCTATGTCTATTGGGTATCATAGAGGTCACATACAAGTGATGTGATCGAATTCTCATACTTGGATGAGTGTGCACATCATAAGACCTTGTTTCACATAATGCATGTATCACCTAAGATAGTAGTACAAGTGCACTAGCATGATTTTCCCTTAGGCAAACAAAATTTGTAACTCCATAGCTCATATATTATGAATGAGGCCCCTATGCAAGTGGGTGCCTTATTAATCTAATGCAAACACTAGTTCTATGTAAACAATCATGACCTAATGAATGAATGATATATCAAAACCTTCATATAGTAGCTAGCACAACTAAATTCAAGCCTTACTATTCTATGGCATATCTCGACTGGTGTAATAATACTAATTGACTAGGATCTGATTTGAGGTCCTCTCCTCATCACAACTAACAATCCTCTCCTAGATGGGTAGTTGAAGAATGTGGTATACATCCTCCAATGCCACTATCATCTCTCTTGTTAGTAAACTAAAGTTAGAGGTGTATGCGTCCCATCACATATTGATATCTCAAGGTTAGCATGGTGTACACCCAAAATAATTTGAAATCACAATGATGGCATTGCTCCATCATAGAGAGTAGTGGGATGTGGTTGCATAAAAGAGTATATAGGTGACCTCCTAGGTTCTCTCACATATAAGGTGGGCCCTATCATTCAATAAAAAAATTATCTCATTGATTATGCATCAGTTGAAAAGTCAAAATGAAGGTAGAAAATTTACAAAAACTCTATGCCTAGTCAAGGGTGCCCATGTTGGTTAGGGAAGCCCATATTGGTCTAGGTTACTATTGTTGGTTAGGGGCACCCTTAGGGTTCTAGGGTGATAGACTTGGTTAGGGGCACCCCCTTTTGTAAAATTTCCTTAAAAATATCCTTAAAAATAACCTAAAGAGAACTCATATCTATAGAAAAGAGGTAAATGTAACATATCTCATGCAATGCATCCCCTTAGAGCCTCGATCCTTGGTGCATGATATGCTCATCATTGTAGCATATTCACTCCTTATAATATTGGGCTTAGTTCTCAAGGTTGTCAAATTGAGAAAGAAAAATGAATGGTAATAAACTAATAAAGTTATAACTTATAGCTAAATTTGATAGAATATCACTTATAGCATATATCTTAAAATCAACATAACATGGGATTTTTAACTCTAATTTAAGTTTCATTTGTTGTGTTAGAATCATGATTCTTCCCTCTTACATATTGAATGTTTCTCATTACTTCAATTTATATTGCCATGAAACTCAAAAAAATATTTTCATGAAAACCCCAATTAGTTCAATGTGGTGAGGCAGCTTCCCTACATCCACCTTCATAAAGCAAGTTGAAATAGGGGGAATATATCTACCCTCGAATTTCATTCTCTTTAGAATATTTGGACTAGAATTTTTTTTTGTATTTGTATAATGGTTTTTGAATATATAAAAAATTTATTTTACATGATGTAATTCCTAATGTGGTGGTTTATAGATTACTAAGTTGGTGGCTTCATTCTCTTGCTTGGTGAATGTTCTATTGTTGAACACCCAAAATAATGAGAGGGGGTGAATCAATATTCTTTGAAACCACTTAAACATTTAAAAAATCATTCCACATATCTTATTCAATTTATGTTAAGGAAAAAAACCCTGAAATTAATCATCAAAGCATATAACACAAACACCATATTTTTATGTGGAAAACCAAAATAGGGAAAATTAGCTCACAACATATTATAACTGGTCATAACATACTACAAAAAGGCTCACTACTAGGTAGACTCAATGTCTAGAGAATAAGAGAAATAAAAGAGAGGGGTGGCTCATTTCTAAGATTTGAACTACTAAAAATGCATCTACAATATGTGGGAAATACAGTTCTACTAAAGCTCAAAACATCGAATCATCAAACTTCATATTACTCTACTCTAACTCTCTTCTCTTCTTTGCATTCACATAAAATTCACATGCTCTTCTTAGGAATTTGAACACACCACTTAATCATCACTCTTCAACATTAAAATGATCTTATACTTATACCCAATACATTCACAAATACCTACAACATATATTAGGTTCACCTAATTAAGTGTACCATACAAAAAAATAACTTGTTGGCTCAAGAACAAACATACATGCTTCACACCTGAATTAAAAAATTGTAATTCATCCAAATAGGTCACCATGGACCCATACTATCTTGCACATAACCTATCAACACTTAATTTAACTCCACATGACCTTAAACATCTTTGGTCAGCACTATTAGTGAGAGAACACCAAAACACGCTGACTAATTATTCTCAAATAGACATGTGGACCTCCAAAATACATTCCACTTGGATTACACACTCTTGTCATACCTGTAATCATTCCCTCAAATTCACATAACTAGATATGCTTTTGTGGTGAAATGTAGACCAATCCAAATAAGTACTTTGCACTAGCAACATTTTCCTTGACAAACCTGATATACCGTTAACCATAACTTTTACACCAGAGGACATAAAGACATGAAACTTTGGACTTAAGGTCCTTAAGTATGAACCACAATATTTAAAAAATTTAGATAAAATACCTCATGGAAAACCAATGCAGACCAAAAAAATGATTCTCTATACACTAAAAACTATGTTTTAGCACAGAAAAATGATCAATCCATTTGTTCTTCACCGAAGAAAAACCTCTGCATCTCTATACTATATTTCCATCAGCATGCTTACTCATGATTCAACAACCAACTATACATGAATCTTCTCATCAAGCCCCACTATTGACATCAATGACAAAACTGTACAATCTCATACTCATGTTGCCAACAACCATATAAATGACAATATCCTTAAAAATCCAACAATCTCCCCCTTTGTCATTGATGGAAACATTAGTATATTCTTCTCCGTGTATTTTTCAAACTACTCTCCAAAATACTCTCCCCATTTTTCTTCAACAGAAAAGGATGCACACATATTTCCTATTTTATGCCCCCCCTTTGACATTATTCAAATATATGTTGCCAAAATTTCACCTACAACTCAATTTGGCAAAGCTAAAATAGTTTATTTTTATTTTAAGGTGAAAATATTCTAATATATTGCTTCCATGCTTAACCATTGCATATTAAAGTTTAAAATCAAGAGTTCAGTTACCTTTGTGCAATATGTTACAACAGAAAAGAAAAAAATTAGTTTTTCATTCAATGCTTTGCAACATAAAGGAGACTACATGAATTATAAGATGTTTCTATCATTCATTTTGTAATGATTTTATTCATTATACAATGTTTCATCCATTTTTCAATGATTTCATTTATTATACAATGTTTCATCCATTTTGCAAAAGAAATATACACAAGAGTAAATAAGTGTTACTTTTCTATTCAATGGAAAGAAAAGAATAATCAAATTTCACACACAATCCAGAGGAGTAGCTAAGCTAAAGCAACATAAAAAATATGCTATACATATAAAGAAGAAAGCAATGAAAATAAGCACATAAGAAAATACATATCCTTTATTGCTTGGTAGAATCTTGGGTGGCTTAATCTTCAAGTGAACATGCATCATGATAAATATTTTTTAGAGCTCCCAATATGAGTCTCATCATGTGCCCCACCAATATAAATATAGCACATGTTTATGATGCATTAGATCAACAAACATCATATGTATGCAAGAGAGACTAAAAAATAAAACATCACAAGAGCATTGAGTTTCACTATTTTTTTATCTAACATGTTTTTTCACTATACAAGTATAGGTGAAATCATGTTGCTGATTAATTTAGAAAGACATCATAGCATTTGGTGAAAAAATGGGCTCCCACAAGGTTTCAACTCAACATGATGCCCCTAAGTTTCAAAAGGGGAATGAGATAAGAATGCATATTCAGAATGCTCAAATAGAAACATTTTTAGCTGAAGGAGTGAATCACAAAGTGACTACAAGAATCTTAGGCACATTGATCATTCATGAAAATCAAATCCAAGAATGAAATGAAGTAAAAATCACAAATGAACAATGGAATTATTTTGAGTACTTAATAAATATGTAGCACAAAATAGAATGCATCATCTTTCTATTAAAAGGGTTATGTTGCTAGCAAGGTTTCATGCTTATTGCAACCATGTAACATTTTATTGTTGCTGATTAGGCTAGTTGAAGAGCTCACAATGGTATAGCAACAATTAGCTTCTTTTCAAGATCAAAATGAGTGAAAGTTTATTTAGAATGCATTATTACAAGAGTATGGGAAAACATCAATGAAATAAAATGAAGAGATTCCTAGCACAAAGACAAGAAATCATCATTAACATCTGGGTAATGCATGGAGGAGAATTATAGATCTTTGTATCAAAACTTTGAAAGAAACAATGATTTTTGGAAACAGGACAGCATCACCATTAAAGTAAAATAAAAGTATCATATTTAGATCACTGCTACAACATCTTGGTAGGTTTCTTTTCATAAAAAGAGCGTTTACAGTTGTATGTTTGATGCTCTTGAAGAAAGGTAATATTTCTATGCAAATGTTTAGAATGAAGAGTGAGTTTCAACCTATAGTGGTGAAGCTGTAAGGAAATCTAGGAGCGCATCTAGTGAAAACTCCATGCAGTAGTGCCTTCGGTAACGTTCATTTTCAATTAGGCTGCCTCAAAGACATGAACAACTATGTCCAAATGCGGAACAGACATAGTTCATTTCCTACATTGATTCATCTGAGAGAAACACATGTAAATTCAACAACAAGCATTAACAGATTCTACTACACAAACCAATAGACATGAAAGATGAAATAGAAAACCAGAACACAAAGATTTATGTGGGATAAATCCTTTCAGATAAAAAACCCCACACTTCAAATATCAAGCCATTGTATTAGTCAGCAACAGAATGGTTACAATACAATTTCAGGCTCATTGCCTCTTCAGAGATTCATCTTGTTCATTTTGGATACAACTGCTAACATACTATCCCTGAGAGATCAAACATGGCATTCATGATCAGGAGAGATTCCAATAGCATAACTCTACCTCTCTCACTCTCTGCCTCAGCTTCATGGCTTCAACCTATCAGCCAGCCACTCAGCCTTTCTCTATCGATCTCTCTCGGGCTCTCGGCTCTTCATCTTTTTCCTCAGAATGTCTAATGCATACCTATATACATTCATTCTCTGTAGGCTCTATAGAATTGTTCTTTTCCAATTGTCAAATCAGAACTCATAATTCATACAGCTCAGCATCATCAGATGTTTCCACTTCCTCATGCCTTAGTTTTCCAACTTCCACACAGAAACGGTTCAGCAAACGGTTCACTTCTGCTTTCTTGGATTGGTCCACATCGCACCACATCAGACAACCTTCACTCGGTCAACATCTATCAACTTGTGTCGCATGTTAGTGAGACACTAGAAGTGTCTCCCCAATGCCACAAGACATGATTACGTGTTTTCTCCAAGAGTTGTCTCCATCGGCAAGAGGTTCTACCGATATCCACAAGTCATACCAATTTCAACATTCTCATTGGCGAGACAATCGCCATTTGATGAGACATCACACCAAGCTCATAAGTCATTCTGAAGTGTTCCTTAGTCACCAAGACTTTAGTCATTCGTTGAGAGATCATATTGAGTCTTCAAGTCATGTTGAAACCCATTGTATTATTATCAGTATCCATCTATCGGCAAGAGTCACCTTATTGGCATGATCGACAAGACCTCTCACCGACCTCCAGTTGAACTCATCCGCCAATGCTATCACCAAGACATTCAACTGTCACCAAGAGGTTTCATCGAGGTCTTCAAGTCACATAGACATGAATGTTCTCATCGGCAAGACTATGGTCTTTCGCCGAGACCTCACCTAGAGCTTCATGTTATACCGAACTCTGAACAACAGTCACCAAGAGTTACATTGAAGTCAAGATTCCATCGGTAAGACAATTTCTCTTTGCCAAGACATTACCCCGCAGGTACCAAGTCACCCCAATTCAATCTTGTCAAACAGACTTACTGCTTTCGGTAAGACTTCATACCTAAGCCTTTAAATCATATCGATGTGTTCCACAGTCAGTGAGAGAATCAACCTTCAGCAAGACATCTTACCGAGGCTTCCATGTTATCCTGAAACAACTATTTGCCAAGAGTCACACTGAACTAATGACCCCACATGTTGTTGGTGAGACTTCTGATATTCAATGAGACATCATATCGATATGTTACATGGATGACCCATAACACTGTCATCGAGACATCTCCTGATCACTAAGAGATCATGCCTATAGGAACAAGTCATACTGATTTCTTCATCGGCCAGATAGACTGAAGGTCATGTCAATATTGGCAAGACTTCCTATCATTGTCGATACTTCTCACCGAGACTCTTGAGTTAGCCCAAGTGTATACCATCGGTGAGACATTCCTTAGTTGCCAAGAGATCTTCCCAAGAGTTCAAGTCACTCTGAACCAGCTTATTGGTGAGACTTCTCCTAGTCGCAATGACTTCCTGCCAAATCCATTTGTTATCCTGAAGACTCTAAGTCACCATGAGTCTCCCTGAAGTCCAATAATAAACCCTTATGTCACCGAGACACTTCACTCGGTAGGAGATTATAGCGAAGGCCACAAGTCATAGTGATAGGCTTCTTCAGGAAGACAAAAGCATTGTCTTGGCGACATGAGAAAAACACAAGGTAAACTGCCAGTCGGCTAGACAATAGAAATGTCACAATGACTAAGCTTTCTTAGAGGTTTCATCTTGTGAGATTGAGGCATATTTTGCAACAATCTCCCACTTGAAGAAGATCACACAGGCACCTCCAAAGCAACTAGAAACTAAGATCACACAAGCTCCATCTTTTCAAACCCTATAATACTCAAGACACCCAATCAACAAGATTCCACAGATAACAGTCCACAAGACAATCTACAACAAAGACCAGGCATCCAACTACAACTTATTGTCCAACAAGGCAACCAAAAAGCAACAGATCACAACCTCCAAGAAACTACATAGACCTTAAACATGCTCTCATGCTCCATCAAGAATTTTGCTCCAACATCCAAGATATTCACCATTCAGACAACAATCCTGTCATCTTCCATGTGTGGAAGAAAGATACAAAGCCAAGGTGTCTAAGCACCATTCCAATGAACACAAGCAAAAAATATCCTAGTGATATCTTCAACAAGATACTACTAGCACTTCGATGTGCTCAATCACTATACAAAAGCAATATCAGCTTCAAAGCTTCAATTAGAACACAATAGTGAAGTCATTATCTAGAAACAAGAAACTAAACATTAGTTAGAACAATAATCAGATTGACTGCTTCCATCCAACTAATAACCCACATGACTAAAAATAGCACCCACAACTCATGCTATACTATCCAATCTCACGTACCTCATAGGTATCACCTTTAGTAAACTTCTACCAATCCATTAACAGCAAATACAAGTTTTGGTGTCAACCAATTGAAGAAGACAAGACACATACAAGAACTCCCACTGCCTGAGAAATTCATATCTAAAAGATCAAAAGGCATCACAAGCCTACCAATACTATCACAAAGAAAATGTAACCTTGTAGTACCAAAGAAAAATCCACAATGATATGCACAACCTGCAACAACCTGCCACAAGAAACATTTCTCTCACCACAAACATTCACGGCCATAGAGAGAAACACTGCACATCATCTTTTGTAGAAAATCCTTCTACATACACTTCTAACAGCTAGTTGTGTCAAGAATGATCTTCTTCACATCCCAAAAGAAATCCTTAACAACATCCATCCGTTGAATCACCAAGATCAAACCAACTTTTAAAACATGGATGTAAACCTCTCAAAGAAGATCAAGCTAAAATCATTTCCTATTTCATGAAATCAGCCCATACATCATCTCCTACCAATTCTCATGAGTAAATGACATAATACAAAAGCTCAAGAGGATAATATAAACTATACAACTTCCACTATGAATCCTCCAGGACCAAAGGTTAAACAGTAATTCAAGATCCATATCATGAAAGTAAACATAATAAAACACATCTGAAAAATATAATGGGCCAAATACCTTTCAGATCAACTGTTGAGTAGACCAAGTCTAATCCAAGAGCAATCTCCTCATAGGTCTCTTATTGAACTCACGTTCAACCAAGGTGTAGGCTTCTCGGACGTTCTGCTGAAAAACTTTAACAAGAGTAACAAGTAGCAACACATCTCTCATAAGAGAAAAATAGCCTCACCTTATTCTTCATGTATACATGAGTACTAGCAACCAACCATCTCATGCTAAACTCCATCTACATTACTGCACTATAATGAAGTACCAAGCAAACAATCAAAGCACCTAGTACACAAAGAATTACCAAACCATTATCAAAGCTCCAATCATCTGAATCAGGAACTTATCATGACACCATGATCTACACATCCCCATAGGAGATACCATGCTTCAAATGACTCCACCATTGTCTCAAGTACAATGCATAATGCCAAAACTCTAGTGCACAAACAAGAGTATACCATGACATAAAGCAAATAGACTTAAGAACAACATCACCTGTTAAGCATCTCCAACACCTTTTCCAAAGACTCCAAGCATCCTCCATGGTTCCAAGATGTTGCACATCTTCAAATAATGTCCATACAAAAGTGCAAGAACCCTTCTGCAACACTATAGAAGACCATTCACCACCATGTGATGAATTCACAGTCGCTGCTAGAGCTCCCACTAAAACGTAACACCCGAGCTTTCCAAGCATTATGACCAACTATTTTAGGTTCCCATAACTGACTATTCAGGTACTCAAGAATATCCATCCTCTCATCTCACAACAATCACACTAATGCACAAGTGACCACAGAAAAGGCTAGCTAACAAATCTGCACCACCAATGAATCAACCTTGTGGATAAAGACAATCCACATCCAAGTTATCTCACTGCATCCAATGGGTAGCTAATCCACCAACCACATAACTCGTAGATCACAAACATCAAACATGCAAACCCGTTATCACATTGAAAACTGCAACACTGAGATATCAAAGAGAATAACCATGTAGACAACATGACATAAGCATCAAATCATGCCAGATCTGATTTTCCAATCATGTCCACAACGAGCACCATAATCAAGGACCCCACAAGCATTACCACAAAAATGTTGAGTGACAAAACACTTACCAACACTCCCATGTAGAGAAAGAGTCACACCTTCTCAAACCATGTACAAAGCATGCATGCGGAACTGCAACTCTCATCTAGTAACACCCCAAAATTTAGTCTCTAGAAAATAGCTTATCAATAGCTCCACATAAACCACAAGTTTTTCTTAACCGTGTAAAACCTACAAAACCATAGAGCCATGCAAGCACAAAGCATCCTTAAAAAAAAAGGAAACATCAGTACATAAAAAATCCAAGCCCCTTTTAGGCCAAATCTAAACCACCAACATGTACATGCATCCGAGAAAGAGAGAAAGGCTATTTTAGAAGCTTGAAAATCATCTAATGATTAACTCCATAGCCTTCAAGCATTTGAGGTTACTAGGAAATAGTGCTTTCCAACACCAGGAACCACCAGCTAGCATAAGCACTCTCTTCCATGACAAAAACAATCTAGGCTTCTCCATATCACCTAGGAGCCTGTCACACATACACCAATATGAAAGCTTTACTGCTACATAGCCACAAAGTAAGGAAATCCACCTCATACTCCAAGGTTATACCTCTACCAACCAGGAGACATAGATCAGAACATGATCAACTCCCTTTTCCAACTTGACCATCCTTCAAGCTGCATGCTTTCTCAAAATACCACAAGGCTTCTACTCATCAAAGGATCAATAAATTAGTCCATTCCTCTAGATTTCTTCCAGCCCTTCAAACTGAGAAATATTCACAGGAGAAATACCCAAAACCAACAACCAAAAGAAGGCTCTGATACCACTTGTAAGGAAATCTAGGAGTGCATCTAGTGAAAACTCCATGTAGTAGTGCCTTTGGTAACTTTCATTTTCAATTAGGTTGCCTCAAAGAAACGAACAACTATGTCCAAATGCAGAACAGACATAGTTCATTTCCTACATTGATTCATCTGAGAGAAACACATGTAAATTCAACAACAAGCATTAACAGATTCTACTACATGAACCAACAGACATGAAAGATGAAATAGAAAACCAGAACACAAAGATTTACGTGGGGAAAATCCTTTCGGATAAAAAACCCCACACTCCAAAGATCAAGCCATTGTATTATTCAACAATAGAATGGTTACAATACAATTTCAGGCTCATAGCCTCTTCAGAGATTCATCTTGTTCATTCTGGATACAATTGGTAACATACTATCCCTGAGAGATCAAACATGGCATTCATGATCAGGAGAAATTCCAACAGCATAACTCTACCTCTCTCACTCTTTGCCTCAGCCTCATGGCTTCAGCCTATCAACCAGCCACTCGGCCTTTCTCTATCGATCTCTCTCTGGCTCTCGGCTCTTTAGCTTTTTCCTCAGAATGTCCAATGCATACCTATATATATTCATTCTCTACAGGCTCTATAGAATTGTTCTTTTCCAACTATCGGATCAAAACTCACAAGTCATATAGCTCAACATCATCAGATGTTTCCACTTCCTCATGCTTTAGTTTTCCAACTTCCACACAGAAACGGTTCAGCAAACAATTCACTTCTGCTTTCTCGGATTGGTCCACATTGCACCACGTCAGATAGCCTTCACTCGATCAACATCGATCAACTTGTGTCACATGTCGGTGAGAAACTAGAAGTGTCTCCCCAATGCCACAAGACCCGATTACATGTTGTCAACAAGAGTTGTCTCCATCGGCAAGAGGTTCTACCAATATCCACAAGTCATACTCATTTCAACATTCTCATCAGCAAGACAATTGCCATTCAATGAGACATCACACCGAGCTCATAAGTCATTCTGAAGTGTTCCTTAGTCACCAAGACTTTAGTCATTCACTGAGAGATCATATCGAGTCTTCAAGTCATGTCGAAACCCATTGTATTCTTATCGGCAAGAGTTTCCTTATCAGGATTATCAACAAGACCTCTCACTGACCTCTAGTTGAACTCATCTTCCAACCATCTATCGGCATGATCGGTGAGACCTCTCACCAACCTCCAGCTGAACTCATCTGCCAATGTTATTGCCAAGACATTCAACTGTTGCTAAGAGGTTTCACCGAGGTCTTCAATTCACATAGACGTGAATGTTCTCATCGGCAAGACTATCGTCTTTCACCGAGACCTCACTAAGCTTCATGTTATACCAAACTATGAACAATAGTTGCCAAGAGTTATAGCAAAGTCATGATTCCATTGGCAAGACAATTTCTCTTCGCTAAGACATCACCCCATAGGTTCCAAGTCACCCTAATTCAATCTTGTCAGCTAGACTTACTGCTTTCACCAAGACTTCATACCAAAGCCTTTAAATCATATCGATGTGTTCCACTGTCAGCGAGAGAATCAACCTTCGGCAAGACATCTTACTGAGGCTTCCATGTTATCCTAAAACAACTATTCGCCAAGAGTCACACCGAACTGATGACCCCACATGCTATCAGTGAGACTTCTGATATTCAATGAGACATCATGTCAAAATAATACATTACACCGATGACCCCTAACACTATCACCGAGACATCCTCTGCTCGCCAAGAGATCATGCCGATAGGAACAAGTCATGCTGATTTCTTCATCGGCTAGACAAACCAAAGGTCATGTCGATATCTACAAGACTTCCTATCATTGCTGAGACTTCTCACCAAGACTCTTGAGTTAGCCCAAGTGTATACCATCAGTGAGACATTCCTTAGTCATGAAGAGATCTTCCTGAGAGTTCAAGTCATCCCGAACCTGCTTATCAATGAGACTTTTCCTAGTCGCCATGACTTCCTGCCGAATCCATTTGTTATCTCGAAGACTCTAAGTCACCATGAGTCTCCCCGAAGCCCGATAACAAACCCTTATGTTTCTAAGACATTCCACTCATTAGGAGATTATATCGAAGGCCACAAGTCATAGTGGTAGGCTTCTTCGGCAAGACAAAAGCATTGTCTTGGAAACATGAGCAAAACACAAGGTAAACTGCCAGTCGGCTAGACAATAGAAATGTCACAAGGACTAAGCTTTCTCAGAGGTCTCATCCTATGATATTGAGGCATATTTTCCAACAGAAGCCTCATAATACCTATGGGCATGTTTTTTTTCCTAGAGGCCAACATGTTGTAACAAACATCCATTGTTGTAAATGGAGGAAATTCACAAAATCCCTTCATTTATTTCTCTATGGAATGAAAATGCAAAGTGTAATGGCAGCCATGTAAGGCTTTGAAGGAGAGGTGGGGTGAAGAGATAAACCCTATATGGATGGAAAATAAACTATTTTTATTGCTTTTAGAAAAATAAACCATATTGTCTCATATTCAAAAGCAAAAATACATTTCTTTAAAGCAACAAATCAAGCCTCATGGAGCTAGGCTTTTAAATGTAACAGGCCTATTGTTTTATGGTGAGACAAATCCAATATTTTCCATTCTTGTTTTCCAAGAATAAAGAAGCCACTACCCAAGGTTTCAAACCCTACTTTTGAAAATTTGGAGAGCCCCAAAACACAAAAAGAAATACCCAAAAGTGTGAGAGGTTGTGACCTTTATTGGGGGGAGGATTTCTTGCATTGTTTGAAAAAGAATGAATGAATAGCATGTGTCCTCTTTCATCACACTCAAAAAATGGAGAAACCCTCAAGTTGTTCAAGAGGAAAAGAAACCAGAATTCCCTTATGAAGTTGTGGATTTAAACATAGAAATCCCATATAAAGTGGTGAAATAATGAGTTTAAATGCAAAATATTTACATTTTTGCATAAATAGAAGAACTCATAAAAAAAAATTGCACAAGAAAACAAATATTCTCCATTATTGTGCACTTAATGAGCTCAAACTAAGCTTGTTTTTATAGAAAATTAAGTGATAATCTGAGATTTGAAGGGTAAGGAGCTTACCTTCATTTGTTTTATGTGAGAAAATACATGTAATTCCACGGGTTTCTCTCACACATTGTCTCTAAAATCTCAAACCAAAAGTGTGAATGGCAGTCTCAAGTCAGAGATTCCATTAACAAAGTGCAAGCAAAGATAAAGTGCATCAAAAAAATGATAATATCCATCACTAAAGGCCTGATAAAGCACTCAAAATATAGAGAATGTGGATTTTTTTTTGCATATTTCATGAAAAGAAATACTCACCACCAGTTTCTTGAGGAGAATCAACATGAAGCAGCAAGAGAATAAACATGAAATGGAGGTTTCAAGCTTGAAACCCTAGTTTTATGGTGGCTAGTAGAGAAGTTGGGTTTTCCAAATGATCAATGTGAAAATGAGGCCAAAAATTTAGGGCTTGAAGGTTTTGTTTTAGGGTTTGCATCCTTTTCCTTAATTCGAGTTTGTGATTTTTATCACATTGAATTAAAATATACATGCCTCCACTAATACCTTAGAGGTATTTTCGCTTTACACATATTTTACATGCCTAGGCCTTGAATGCCATAGTGATTTTCTTATGATTGTTGAAAAATCATATAGTTATTGACCTCACATGTATTTTGATAACTTAGGCTTTACACCTTAATTATTTTTCTAATTTTTAAAGAATATAAAAAATCCAAGTGAGATCAAGTTGAGACTAAAGTCTTTTCGAGTCTTTCTATTTCTGTAAAACTAGATTTGCATAATTTTAAAACATTACTAAGGAAATACTGCTATAAATTGTCTTAGTAATTGTTATTTAAAATGTAGTTAAATGAAAGAAAGTGTTGATAGAGTTTTCCTATTTGAGTTTAATTCTTTTGGGTGAAATGGGAAAAAACTAGGTGAATTGAAGTTTCAATTTTTGTTTTCAGTCAGTTTAGGGGTGATTTTTTGAGCCTTTTTTGGATCGTCCCTTTTGAGATAGAAACTTTCCATCTTTTCCATCTAGTTTGGTGGCAATCTAGGCACTGATTTTGAGGCTTTTCTTTGGAGCTCAAAAAATCCTTTGAGGTTGCTATTTTTGAGGTGCAATTCAATCATATTTTTCCATTATCACTATTGGAGACACTTTGGAGATATTTGGAGAAAAAAATTGTTTTTCTTAGTTCATATCTTCTTCTTACTTTCTTGCTCACTTGTAGAAAGTTTTGTAAGCTTAATATTTGTACTCAAATTTGATTTTGGCATACTCCTTCAGTTTAATAAAAATAGCATAGCATTCTTATCTCATGTATTGTCTCATATTTACGGTAGTAATTTGATGTTCATTGTGATTCTATGTATTGAATCCTTTTATGGCTTGTTATTTTGAATCTATGTGCAAGAATTTCATATGATTCAGGTTTTGTGTTGTGTTCAATCTTCGAGCCTTCATGCAAATCACTGTTGAGTTGTATGTTTTATATGAGATTGTGAGGGTTAATTTTTTGAGAAATTTATTATGGGTGAAGTCATTAAAATAAGTTAAAGTTTTGGTGCATCACCTTAAGAGTTTAGGATTTTCATTTTTAGTTATCTTTCTAAGCGCTTTTCCTTAGAATTTTTTTTAGTTTAGGTGGTCTACTAGGGGAACCAACCTTATCTAGAGATTCATTCTCACTATAGGTCACCCAAAACCTAAGAATTTTTCCATGTTTCAACAGGATAGTGGAGTCAATCTTAGCTAGGGTGCAATCTTGATTGATAATAGTTTTTGCCACACCCAGTGGGACTCTGAAACTTGTTTCAGAGAATTTTTTTCAAGTTTTAAGTTACTATTTTGGTATATGCAATAGTGTTTCTAGCCTTTGTAGGTTTTAAGATATACCCAATGACTCCATTTTCTAGTTTTACATGCAGATCTAGTGTGACCAACTTATGGGAAGAATACAACACAAATCAAGTCCTGCTCTGTTCAAGTATTTTCAATTATCTCCACTAAGAAGGAGGGGTAGGATAGCAAGAAGAATTTTTGATTCACCAAAGAGGTGAAAATCCACACCTCGAAATATTAATCTTCCTGTTTACATATAGAAAAATATGGTACCTATAGCACATGCAACACCAGTGATGGCAAGGTAGTTTGTGTTTGCACCATTTAATGTGGGCATGGCATTATTTCTTGCCCAACATGATGAGATTCCTATTACAACCCTCAAATGTATGCCATATTTTACTGGAGAAGATCAAACCACTCCCATTGAGCACATTCAAGATGTGGAAACATTGTTCTTAGTACATAATGTCACTAAAGAGAACATAACACCAAGGATTTTGGTTGCATCATTAAAATGGAAATACTTATAGTGGTTTAGAGGCCTTCTAACAAACTCAATCACAACATGGGGTCAACTAGGTGATAGCTTGCATAGGCAGTTTGAGGACACATCTGATCACTTATCTTTGCTGGAGCAATTAAGTACTATAAAGAGAGCTCCTCATGAGCATATGTCAAATTTCAACTACCAATTCCAAAGGACTTGGGATATGAATCCCATGATGGTAAATCCCTCACCACAACATGCATTTCTATTTTTCCTAAAGGCTTTGAATAGTGAGATTTCCATAATGATCCAATCTATGGGTGGGTTTACGCTTCCTAATGCTTATGATATTGCTATTAGAGTAGAAACTACATTATTCAAGCTAGTAAAAGAGCCCCAAGGCCTCGTATGCCCATTTTTCCTAAATTAAAACCACTTACTCCTATGTCATTACCCCCTTTATTTATTGTATTACTCATTCTATTAATAGGATATCAAGTTGTAGCCCAAAAAACTACTATTCAAAACCCATCCCAAGAGTTTCAAGGGTTAAAAAGCATGTTGTGGTCCTTTAGCAAGACTCTGAGCAATGAATTTTTCAATCTTAAGAAGCAATTTGGTTAAGAGCATAATACTTATCAAGCCCCATATTAGCCTAATCAACCAAGTAGGCCACCTTTTCAAACTAATTCTCAAGGCCAAAGGAGAAACTTCAATCCTAGACCTTTTTAGCCTTATAACCATAATGTTGCTAGCTCTTTGAAAGAGCTCATGCCTACACAAAATAGTATGGCACAAGACTATGATTGGTGTTATCCATGCAACCAACCTCATAACCAAGTTGCATGCATGAATGGTATGAGAAATCAGGCTCTAATGGTTCAAAATAGCTATGCTGGTTTGGAATGTGTGCTAAATAAGAATGTAGAGCAACAAGTTTCAAAAAATCAACAAGGTAATCCTAATATTTCCTTGATGAATTAGAAAGGAATTGAATTTTGTAGGGTTAACCATCATCAAGGTTAAAACCAACTGAATTCACCTATTGCAGCCAATACTAGATCAAAAAAGAGGGTTGTTGATTTGGGGTAGCAAGCTAGAAATTTCCAACAACAGCTAGTCAAAGATAATTTTCAAGCTTCTACAACTCAAGTTGTCCCCATGACACATCAAAGATTGCAAATATTGCAAAGAGGACAAGTTGTACCTGAAAAGGAACAACCTAAGGTGCAATCACAACCTTTACAAAGACAAAATTATGTTGTTGCTCTTAAAGGATGACAAAAGGTGAGCCCCATTTCATTTAATGTTGTTGAAAACCTTAAGAAGGATACTATTAGCATGTCGATAATGGATGCATTACATATTTTAGGTCAAGAAGTTTTGTTACAAGATACTTTGGTTGAGATTTCTATTTCTGATGTTGCTAACCAAGAAAAGAATAAGGTTGTGCCTGCAAACAACCCAAAAGTTAGGAATGAGCAACAAAATCAAGAGGTAAAGCCTCCTCCTTTTTATATAAGTTTGATAATTGGTGATAAGCTAGTACACAACTGCATGATTGACTTTAGTGCAAGTAGTTATGTAATGCCCAAAAGTCTTACTGATAATCTAGGATTAGTTTATGAGCCACTTTCAAAGGGAGCAGTTCAACTAGATGGATCTAGTGTTAAGACTGTTGGGGTGATTAAGGATCTAGATCTTACTTTGCATGCATGCCCAAATTTTTTGATTTCTCAAAATATCCATGTTATTGAACTACCACCTCATTTTTCCATATGCCTTTATAGGGATTTTACTACCAAGTTGGGTGGGTTTATATCTTCTTATTGGTCGCATTTTATTTTCAGAACAAGGTATGGTATGAAAGTAATCATTAAATTTGAGCCTCTAGCCAAGGATCATATTCAACCATATGTCCCTAGTCCTATAAATGCTAACCTCTACATCTCCCATGAGTTGGAGTATCAATCCATGACCCTAGACCCCAACATACCTATTGAGGATGTAAATCTAGATGAGTGGGCAGCCAAAAATCATGAGCTTGACCTTTTTAGTTACATCGATGAGGTAGGATTAGGCATTTATATGATTCATGAACCTGATGTAGTGATTCCAAATTTGGTTAAGGACCAAAAACAACCTGAACAACAAGTTAACTAGCTTTGGAAGCTATATTTTGATGGCTCAAAAATTGGAATGGGTGTTGGTGGAGGAGCCATGTTGATTTCACCTGATGGAGATAAGTAGTATTTAGCATTGAGGTTTGTGTTCAGTTGTACAAATAATACAACTAAATATGAGGCACTAATTCATGGCCTAGAATGGGCTAGAAAGAAAGGTATTAATTGCTTACAAGTTTATGGTGATTCTGAGTTAATTGTAAATCAAGTTAGAAACTTAAATGTTACCAAAAGTGATTTTCTCAAGAAGTATAAGCAATGAGTTTAGGATTTAATTGAGGATTTTGATGCTTTCAATTTGCTTTATTTTCCTAAAATCAAAATAAGCATGCAAGCTTGGTGCCATAGGAAATTCATATTCCAAATGAAATTCATAATGTAAACATACAACAATGTGTAAAGGTTGTTGTTAGGCCATTTGTACCTAATAATAATGTGAATTGGAAAATTTTTGATAGTGATGAGTAGATTATAAGTTTTTTTATTGTGGAAGTTGAGTTTGCAGCTGAAAACCAACAAAAGTGGTAGCAGCAATATAGCAATCAGACTATGCAGCTGATGTGAAACAAGCTACCCAAGGGATTGGTAACCTTGGAACCAATTTTTAATTTAGATGACCAAATTAGAAAGGAAAAAAGTAGCATGATTGTTAGGAAAGAGCACTACGAGGCAATTAAAATATTCAAGGGTAATCTTCTCAAGCTTGGAAAGGTATGCACCAAAGAGGAACAACAAGCTTTCATTTTGTTATTTCAAGAGTTCAGTGATGTTTTTAATTGGGAATATAAAGATTTAAGAAGTTTTGATCCTGAACTAGCTCAACACACCATTGAGTTAGAGCCCAATGCAAAACTGATGAGGCAAAAACAAAGGCCTCTTAACCCCAAGCTTGAGCATCTTATGAAAGATAAGTTGAATAAGTTAATTGAGAGTAATATAATATTTCCTACTAAGCACACATCTTGGGTTTCTAACTTAGTTCTAGTTAGAAATAAGAATGGTAAGATTAGGCTTTGTGTTGATTTTCATGATTTGAATATAGCCTCTCTCAAGGACCATTAACCACTTCCTTCAATGGAGAAAATTTTGCAAGGTGTTTCTAGTTCTGACATATTTTCTTTGTTGGATGGATATTTAGGCTATAATCAAATTTCAGTGAAGGAGGAAGATTAGTACAAAACTACATTTACCACCAAATGGGGTACCATGGCTTACAAGAAAATTCCCTTCAATTTGTCTAATACAGAGGCAACATTTCAGAGAGCAATGGACATGGCCTTTCATTGCCTCATGAACAAATTTGTTTTGGTGTATTTAGATGATATTATAGTTTTATCAAAGAATGTTAATGAACATTTTGATCATTTGAGGCATATTTTTTAGAGATGAAGAGAGTTTGGGGTTTCTCTTAACCTAAAGAAGTGCATATTTTCTATCCATGAAGGTAAGATCCTAGGACACATTGTGTCAAAAACATGGTATTTCCATTGATTCAGAAAGAGTTTCTACTATTCTTTATTAACCACTACAAGCACATAAGAAAGGATTACAAATATTTCTTGGTAGGGTTAACTTTGTGAGAAGGTTTATACCCAATATTGCAGCATTATTGCAGCCTCTCATAGCTATGCTTAAGAAAAGTGTACCTTTTAGTTGGACTAAGGAGGGTAAGAGAAGATTTGAGAAAATAAAATAAGCCCTTGTAGCTTCCCCAACCCTCATTAATCCTAACTATCATAGATATTTTATTGTATATACTTTTGGAGGTGTTGACACCATTTTAGCTATGTCGTGCCAGTAGAATGATGAAGGCTTGGAGTAGCCTGTGTCATTTTTTAGCCAAGTATTGCATGGTTATGAGGTAAAGTAATCCTTAAAAAGTTCAGGCATATGCTCTCTAACAACAAAATTTAGTTGTTGGTTTCCCATCCAACTATTAAGGATTTCTTACTTAATAGGGATATGAGTGATAAAAGGGTTGGCTAGACAACTAGAGTAATGGAGTTTGATGTTAACATAGAGGTTACCAAACTTGTTAGGGTCAAGGGTTTATGTTAATAGCTTTCTAAAAATGAAAAAAACAACCTAGAAGAGGATGAAAATGTTGCAATAGTGCTCAACAATGAAGAGAAGTCTATTATTCCAACTCCTGCTGCAAGCTAGGTGCAACAAATGATACATTATTTGCAAACCGGTGACTGCCCTGAAGGTTTGGATAGGGAAAATACAAGGTACTATAAACTACAAGCCATTCTCTACGCTATTATTGATGGTGTTTTATATAGGATGGATTTTAATCATGTTTTATTGAGGTTTATTGAACTATATTAGGTAAATAAGCTGCTAGAAGAGTTTCATAATGAGCCTTCAGGAGGCCATTTTGTAGCAAGGACCACAACCCTAAAAGTTATGAGAGTTGGGTATTATTGGCCAAAATTATTCAAAGATGCATTTTCTTGGGTTAGAAAATGTGAAAAATGTCCATTGTTTGTAGGTAAGCAAAGGCTTGTAGCTTTGCCTCTACACCCCATTCAAGTAGAACAACCATTTGTGAAGTGGGGTCTTGATTTCATTGGACCTATTAATCCACCTTCAAGTGTAGGCCATAAGTGGATTCTACCTACAATAGATTACTTTATGAAGTGGATTAAGGTTGTTG
The DNA here is from genome assembly GCA_007258455.2 of Sequoia sempervirens. Lineage (NCBI taxonomy): Eukaryota > Viridiplantae > Streptophyta > Pinopsida > Cupressales > Cupressaceae > Sequoia > Sequoia sempervirens. Next base: position 723,397,339 of record VDFB02270651.1, read on the forward strand.
CTTTGAAGGAAGCAAATGAAACTTATGTTTTGAGTTTCTATCAAGATTTGGTATCTAGATTTGGCACTCCTGATTCTATTATTTTTTACAATGGATTAGCTTTTATTGGTTTAAGGGTTTCTAATTGGTCTATAAAGAATATCATTTTTTCTAAATACATCATCTAATTATTACCCATAGGGTAATGGGCAGGTAGAATCCACCAATAAAAATTTGATCAAGATCATTAAGATGACCATTGAGGACAACCAGAGAACATGGCATGAAAAGCTGAAGTTATCCCTTTGGCCTGATAGGATAACTCCTAAGAGATATATTAGTTTCTCTCCTTATGTTCTCACTTATGGTAAGGAAGCCAAGTTACCCATTTCTATTGAATTACCAAGTTTGAATTTCATTAAGGAACTTAAGCTATTAGAGGAGCAACCTATGGAAGTAAGGCTTGTACAGCTAATGGATTTAGAGGAAAATAGAAAAGAAGCATTGAGAAAGCTTGAAATCCATCAAGATCAAATGAAGAATTATTTTGACAAAAGAGCAAGACCAAGAGATTTCATTATTTGTGTTTTAGTTTTCAAATGGGATGAGCACAAAAGAAAACATGGAAAACATTCCAAGTTTGATGCAATTTGGGATGGAACCTATGTGATCATAGAGTGCAAGGAACATAATGCCTTCCAGCTCTCCAAGTTAAGTGGAGAGGTGTTGCCTATCCCAATTAATGGGATCCACCTCAAACATTGCCTCTAAAGATAATCTCTACATTTGTACTATAGTAGATTAGTGTTTGTTGCTAATAAGTGCTTAAGGCACATTCATTTCAGTTATTTTATTTCCCTAAGTGTTGTAGCACATGTTTTCTGACCAATAGGGACTTTTAGTTTGCTTTTAGTTTGGTTCTATTTGTTGTTCAGCTACTGCTTGGAGTAGTTTTCAGTTGACTTTCAATACTTTTTTTGAGTCTGAGAAAGGGAAAGTTTGACTCCATGCCTAATGAATTGTTTAAGGAAACTATTCTATATGCTTAACAAGTAAGAATTCAGTAGAAATCACTAGAAATGTTGCCAAATTTTCACCTACAACTCAATTCGGCAGAGCTCAAATAATTTATTTTTATTTTAGGGTGAAAAGATTCTAACATATTCTGCCATGCTTAACCATTGCATATTCAAGTTTAAAATAAAGAGTTCAGTTGTTATTGTGCAATGTGTTACAATAAAAAAGAAAGAATTTAGTTTTCCATTCAATGCTTTGCAACATAAAGGAGACTACATGAATTGTAAGATGTTGATTTCATTCATTTTGCAATGATTTCATTCATTATACAATGTTTCATCCATTTTGCAAAATAAATATACAAAATATTGAATAAGTGTTTATTTTCTATTCATTTGAAAGAAAGGATTAATGAAATGTCCCATACAAGCCATGGGAGTAGTTGAGCTAAAGCAACATAAAAATATACTATACATTTGAAGAAGAAAGAAATGAAAAAAACGATATAAGAAAAGACATATCCATCATTGCCTGGCATAATCTTGGGTGGATCTTCATTGTCTTTCGCTCATCCTCGCTCCTAATATTCAAATGAACTTGCATCATGATAAATATTTTTTAGAGCTCTGGATATGAGTCTCATCATATGCCCCACCAATAGAAATATAGCGCATGTTTATGATGCATTATATCAACAAACATCATATGTATGCAAGAGAGCCTAAAAAATAAATCATAGGAGCATTGAGCTTCACTATTTTTTTATCTAACATGTTTGATCACTATGCAGGTATAGATGAAATCATGTTGCTAATTCATTTTTTAATACATTATAGTATGTGTTGAAAAAATGGACTCCCACAAGGGTTGAGCTCAACATGCTGCCCCTAAGTTTGAAAAGAGGAATGAGGTATGAATGCATATTCAGAATGCTCATATAAAAAAAATTCTACTAAAGGAGTGAATCACAAAGTAATTGCAAGAATCTTAGGCACAATGATCATTCATGAAAAGTAAATCCAAGAGTACAATGAAGTGAAAATCACAAATGAACAATGGAATTCTTTTGAGTACTTAATAAATATGCAAAACATAATAAAATGCATGACCTTTCTATTAAAGGAGTTTTGTTGCTAGCAATATTTCATGATTATTGTTGCCATGTAACATTTTATTGTTGTTGATTAGGCTGGTTGAAGAGCTCACAATGGTGGAGCAACAACTAGCTTCTTTGCAAGATCATAAGGAGTTAAAGTGTATTGGGAATGCATTGTTACAAGAGTATGGGAAAACAACAATGAAATAGAATGAATAGATTCATAGCACAAAGACAATCACTCATCATTAACATTTGGGTATTGCATGCAGGACAATCATAGATTTTTGTATGCAAAACTTAGAAAGAAATAATGATTTTTGCAAATAAGACAACATTTCCATTAAAGTAAAATAAAAGAATCATATTCATATCATTGCTACAACATCTTGGTAGGATTCTTTTCATAAAAAGAGGGTTTATAGCTATATGTTTGATGCTCCTAAAGAAAGGTAATATTTCTATGCAAATGTTCAGAATGAAGAGTGAGTTTCAACCTATAGTGGTGAAGCTTCATAATACCTATAGGTGCATTTTTTTTTCCAAATGAAAACATGTTGTAACAAACATCCAGTGTTGTGAATGGAGCAAATTGACAAAATCCCTTCATTTATTTCTCTATGGAATGAAAATGTAAAGTGCAATGGAAGCCATGTAAGGCTTTGAAGGAGAGATGAGGTGAAGAGATAAACCCATAATGGATGGAAAATAAATGCTTTACAGTGCTTTTAGAAAAATAAACCATATTCTCTCATATTCAGAAGCAAAAATACATTTCTTGAAAGCAACAAATCAATCCTCATGGAGCTAGGGTTTTAAATGTAATGGGCCTGTGGTTTTATGGTGAGGTCAAGTCAAGATTTTCCATTCTTTTTTTCCAAGAATAAATAAGCCACTACCAAGGGTTTTGAACCATTCTTTTGAAAATTTTGAGAGCCACAAAACACAAAAAGAAATACCCAAAAGTGTGAGAGGCCATGACCTTTAATGGGGGGAGGTTTTCTTGCATTGTTTTGAAAAGAATGAATGAACATCATGTGTCCTCTTTCATCACACTCATAAAATGGAGAAACCCTTGAGTTGTTCAAGATGAAAAGAACCTAGAATGCCCTTATGAAGATGTGGCTTTAAACATAGAAAGATTTTATAAAGTGGTGAAATAATGAGTTTAAATGCAAAATCTTTACATTTTTGTAGAAATAGATGAACTCATAAAGATTTTTTGCACAAGAAAATAGATATTCTCCATTATTGTGCACTAAATGACCTTGAATTGAGCTTTCTTTTACATAAAATTAAGTGATAACATGAGATTCAAAGGGTAGGAGATTACCTTCATTTGTTTTCTATGAGAAAATACCTATAAGTACGTAGGTTTCTCTCACACATTGTTTCGAAAAGATCAAACCAAAAGAGTGAATGGTGGTATCAAGTCAAATATTTCATTAATAGAGTGCAAGCAAAGAGAGTGCATCAGAAAATTGATAATATATATGGCTAAAGGCCTGATAAAGAACTCAAAATATAGAGAATGTGGAGTTTTTTTGCATATTTCATGAAAATAAATACTCACCACTAGTTTCTTGAGGAGAATCAACATGAAGTAGCAAGAAAATCAACATGAAATGGAGGTTTCAAGCTCAAAACCTTAGTTCAATGGTGGCCAGTAGAGAAGCCAAGTTTTCCAAATGATCAATGTGAAATGAGGCTGAAAAGCTAGGGCTTGAAGGTTTTGTTTTAGGGTTTGCACCCTTTTCCCTAATTCGAGTTTGTGATTTTAATCACATTGAATTAAAATATATATGCCTCCACTAATACCTTAGAGGTATTTTTTCCTTACACATATTTTACATGCCTAAGCCTTGAATGCCTTAGTGATTTTCTTATGATTGTTGAAAAATCATATAGTTATTGACCTCACATGTATTTTGATAACTTAGGCTTTACGCCTTAATTATTCTTTTGATTTAAAAAATAAATAAAAAATCCAAGTAAGATCAAGTCGAGACTGATGTTTTTTTAAGTCTTTCTATTTCTGTAAAACTTAGACTACAAAATTGTAAAACATTACTAAGGAAATATTGCTATAAATTATCTTAGTAACTGTTATTTAAATTGTAGATAAATGAAAGCAACTGTTGATAGAGATTTCCTATTTTAGTTTAAGTATTTTGTGTGAAATGAGAAAAAACTAGGCGAACTGAAGTTTCCATTTATGTTTTCAATCAGTTTCGGGGCATTTTTTAAGTCTTTTTCTAGATCGACCCTTTTGAGATAGAAACTTTCCATCTTTTCCATCTAGTTTGGAGGTAGTTGGGCACTGATTTTGAGGCTTTTCGTTGGAGCTCGTAAATGGATTTGAGGTTGCTATTTTGAGGTGCAGTTCAGTTAGATTTTTCCATTCTAACTATTGGAGACAATTTGGAGATATAAGTTGGAGAAAAACTTAGTTTTTTCTCAGTTCAGATTTGCTTCTTACTTTCTTGCTCACTTTTTTTTTAATAAAAGAGGGTAAAAATTTATTGAATCAGAAAAGCATTACAAAGGGGAGAGAACTCCCAGCAAAAGCACCAAAACAACACCAAATTAAGAAACTCCTAAGAAGCACCTCATATCTTCCATAACCAAATCTTCAAGAACGAAGGCTAAATCAACAGGGAGGTTGTCCCAATCCACCACACTCCAAGTCCCCATCTGCTCAGAAGCCCACCTAGCCAAGCCATCTGCCACCTTATTCCACTCTCGAGGAACATGACAAAAAAAAACCGAGTCTAAGGTAGTGCCCAAAGCAACAATTTGCTTGGCCACCACAGCCAACTACCAATTCACCTCCTCAAATTGCCTCTTATTTAACAAGTCAATAACTACCTGGGAGTCAAATTCACAAACAATCCTTCTCCATCCCAGAGCACAAGCCCGTTCCAAAGCCAGGAGAATGGCAGTGGCCTCCATGAGGTTATTAGTATGCCTGACCTCTATAAATAGAGAAGAAAAACACCACTACTCCTAAGCCATCTCTACCAGTGCCACCAACACTAGCATGCCCAAGATTTCCTCTAGAAGAGCCATCAGTATTAATTTTTAGCTCCCCCAGAGCAGGGGGTACCAGTGACCAGCCCGACTAACCTTCTCCCTCCCGCGCCTATGGCTAACAGTCCTCCCAATTCCTTTCCCCCTTAGGGATAGCCCCAGAGCACTAACAATTCCAATATCACCAGGATCCACAGGAACAGACATATCACACTTAGCTGTCAGAGTTTCCTGAAGACCTCCCAAGATTCTCAACCAAAGCTGGCAAATCAGCAACTTTCTATCCAAAAAAATCCTTTGATTGTGTTCCAACCAAATATGCCAAATTATCAGAATAGGGCCTATAACCCAAGCAATTAAAAGAAAAGAAGTCCTAACCGAAGGAGACCCTTGACTTTCCCACAATTCCTTCAAGGAAACAACATGTCTACACGGCATACGCCACAGGTTCCACCAAAAATGCCAGATGGCTTTCGCAAATGAGCACTGAAAGAAAAGATGAGAGATACACTCTTCATGCCCAGCACACATAACACACATACAACGTCCCTGGAAACCGCACTTGCAGAGATTTTCCCAGGTAAGGCATTTTCCTTGTAGCACTAACCAAGAGAAGAAATTGCACTTAGGCCATGCAAACCTATTCCAAACCTTCTTCCACCAAGAGATCTCAGTACTCCCAAACAACTGTTTATCAAGGGTAGCATAACCTGAAGCAACAGAGAATCTTCCTTTTGGATCAGAGTCCCAAGCCAACACATCCCGCCCAGAGAGAGAGCAACAAACACGACTAGAAAAAATCCCAATAAGCTCCTGACGGTCCTCAGCTGAGCCACCAGGAGGCCATTCCCTTGGGTCCTTCCACCTGAAAACAGTAGCTTGCCCCAAAGTTTGACGAGTTTTAAAATCAGCCACATGACAAAAACTAGCTTCTGTGAAGCGTTGACACAAATTTTGTAGATGAGGATGAGAAGCCAAAATGGGAGGATACCCATCCCAAGAATCATGCCAGAAAAGAGCTTCCTTACCCTCATTACAAATCCAGAACAACCCCTATTTGACCAACTTGGCCCCCCTTTTAAGAGTGCACCATATCATAGAACCCTTCCCTTCAAGGTTGAAGTGAGCCACATCAGCACTCTTGACCTCACCAAGATACTTTGAGGTAAGAATTTTTGCCCACAACTGATTTTGCTGAGAGCACCACCGCCAATATAGTTTCACAACTAGAGCTTTCCCATTCAAGTTAGTCCTACGAAGCCCCAACCCACCTTCCTGCTTCGGTCTACAGATGACATCCCATTTAACCAAGCTCCATTTTCTATGAAGAAGATTACCAGTCCAAAGGAATTGCCTAGACAATTTTTTGAAATCTTTGATAAAAATAGAAGGTACCAAGAGAACAAAACATCTGTATATAGGAAGAGCTTGAACCACAGACTTTAGCAAAGTCACTCTACCAGTAGAAGAGAGCCACCTGCAAGTCCAATGACTGACCAGATTCTGAAACTTGTCCAAAATCCCCTTCCACCACAATTTAGGAAGCGAGCGAACTGCTAGTGGGATGCCAAGATAAACAAAAGGGAGAGTACCAATCTGGAAACGGAGGATACCAGCAATCCTCCTTTGAATAATCTTTGGAGTATTAAAGAAGTAAATATAGGACTTCCCTTCATTGATTCGTTGACCTGAAGCAGCCAAGTAATAGTCCAGAGTGCTATGCCATCTGACAGCTTCCTCAACCTTGGCACGACCCATGAGAGCAGTATCATCCACAAACTACAGATGAGACTGGGAGGGGATGTTATTTCCCCAACTCCACCCCTATATCAAGCCACACTCCACACGAGATCTTATAAACCTCCCTAGGCCTTCAACAAGCAAAATAAACAAATAGGGAGACAAGGGATCTCCTTGTCTAAGCCCCCTAGATGCCTTGAACGACTTAGATGGTTCACCGTTAACCAACACAGAGAAGGAAGAAGAAGTGACACAACTCCTAACCCACTCAATCCAATCACTAGCAAAACCAAATGCTTCCAGAAGCTTGAACAAGAAGGCCCATTTAACACGATCATAAGCTTTCACCATGTCCAACTTAATGAACATGGCTTTCTCTTTAGAACTCGCCATAGAGTGAATGGTCTCGGTAGCAATAATGACACCATCCAAGATTTGTCTACCAGCAACAAAACCCCCTTGCTCTTCAGAGATTAGTCTGCCTAACCAAGGTTTCAACTGCTCAGCAATCAGCTTTGTAATAATTTTAAACACCACATTACACAAAGCAATGGGCCTAAAATTATCTAAAGTGTTAGCCCACACCTTCTTCGGTATGAGGGTTAAAAAAGTAGCATTCATAGATCTCAACATTTGTTTGTTCAATAGAGATTCTTGAACCACTGCCAGAAGGTCCAATTTAATCACTTCCCAAAACTCTTGAAAGAATTTAGCCGGAAACCCATCAGGCCCTGGGGCTTTTCCTCTTTTCATCTGAAAAACAACTGCCTCAAGCTTAGCTAAAGAGATAGGCCAGAGCAAAGATTCATTCATTTCTCTAGTCACCAAAGTCGGTATGCTACCTAGGATCAAAGCTTCATCCTCCTCCATAGGAGGGGAGTCCTCAGACAACAAAGCAGAATAGAAACGAATAGCCTCAGCAGAAATAGATGCGGAAGACGAGAAAATCTCTCCATTCTCCGATACTAAAGAGGAGATAACATTACCTTGCTTTCTATCTTTCACAGAGTTGTGGAAGAAGGAGGTGTTCTTGTCTCCAGCCTGGAGCCACTCAATTCTGGATTTTTGTTTCCAAAAAATCTCCTCCCTTAAGTTCCATTCTTCCACATCCTTCACCGCAGCAGCTTCAAGCATTCCAAGTTCCTCTGTGAAACCTAGATCCTGAATCTTCTGGGTAATAGAGTCCAACTGAGATTGAGCTTTTTTCTTTTCTTGGAAGAGATTACCAAAATGCTGCCTATTCCAACGCTTCAACTTATACTTCACAAACTGGAGCTGCTTCGAGAAGGAGTACATAGCAGTCCCATGCGATGGCTTCCCAAGACTCCACCATCCAGGAACTAAGTCATGAAGAGAATCCTCCCTGAGCCACATGAGATGAAACTTAAAAGACTGGTTTATACCTTGCCGTGGTAGTGCCATAGTAAGTTTGATAGGCCAGTGATCAGAACCCCTACTATCCAAAATCTCAGAGCTAGTCACCCACCTATCCCCCATCCAAAAACTAGAAACTAGAAATCTATCTAATCTTTCAGAAATAGCCACTTCCCCACATCTTCTATTACTCCAGGTAAATACCCCATTACTCAGCTTGATGTCAACTAGGTTCAAGAGTGCAATATTATCCATCAATAGAGTCGAAGCAGGGTCCAAACGGACATTACCACCCCTCTTCTCCTATAAAGATCTGACAGCATTAAGATCCCCAGCAAGAATCCAAGGGAGGTATGGATCCAATGACCTCACATATCGCACATGATCCCACAACAATACTTTACCCTGAAAGTCAGTCATAGCATACAAGTTCGAGAAGAGAACTCTCTCCCTAGACTCAAGATGAGAAGCAACACAAGATATCGAACCTCTACAAGAGAACCACCAAATAGGTCTGACTCTGCGTGGGTCCCACAAACAGGCCACCCCACCAGAATTACCAGACGCCCCAACACATTGGCACTGACCTCGACCCCAAACCTTAGAAACCACTGCTAACATATTATCAACATACAACTTAGTTTCCTGTAAGAAAACCACATCAGGAGAATGAGACCAGATCAAATCTTGAATAGCCTTTTGTCTAGGGATGCTATTCATACCCCGCACATTCCAAGAAAGCACAATCATCGAGAAGGCTGGGAGAAGTGAGAATCAATAGTCTTCACTGAACCTGACTCTACCAACGTCTCACCAGTTAGCTTAACTTTTTCCTGATCCTTCTTTCTACCTACCTTCAGAGGTTTCTCAAGAGCCCCTTTTTTGAAAATTTTTTGATGTAGACCTAGACCAGGAGAGTGAGTCTTCAGTTTACCTGGATCAGAAGCTCCTTGCATGTCAGGGAGAACTCCACCAATGTCAGCAGGCCCACTAGATGCCTCCATCACCAACTCAGTCGAAGCCAAAACAAGGTCAGGAGAAGATTCAACAGTAACTATCTAGGTACCCTATGCTCCAATCTGAATTAGACTTGGAGGCCCAGAAGATTGAACTCCAGGCACCTCCACAGCTGCAGAATTCACTGATCTCTGTAGAACTTCTTGAAAACCCTCCTCTTCCACTAAATCTTCAAGTGCCTCAAACTTGTTAAGAGTCTCTTCCTCTTGCCTATCTTTAAATGATCTCTTTTGGCCTCGATTCTGATTTCGAGGCTTACCCGGGATAAATCCCTCCTTATCAGCCCCCCCCACCCTGCATGGGGGCTTTACCCTTGTTTGCATTCAAAGAGGGCTGAGAAGAGGCATTGCTTGTACCAAAAACACCTGAAGCACGGGGACATCTTCGTTGGAGATGCCCATATTCATGACATATTCTACACCTGAAGGGTAGCATCTCATAGTCTAACGGTTGTGTCCAGGAGCAGGATCCAACAGTCATATCTATGGAATCTGGTAACGACTTACTCAAATCAATTTCAACACAAACCCTAGCATAAGAAAAAATTCTCTTATTCAGGGTTTGTTGAGAAGGGCCAATAGGCCTCCCTAGCAACAACGCAATTGACTGTACAATATCACTTCTCCAACACTCTAGAGGTAGCCAAGGCAGACGAACCCAGACTGGGACTTTAGAAGGTAATTCCTCTGCCGAGTTAAAGCCAGCATGCCAAGGTTTGATGAAAAGACCCACCTGGTTATAGAAGTACGGACCACCTTCAAACGCCCTATTTCGATTAGAAACACATGAGAAATCTACCATAAAGAAATTATTCGTAGCCATTAGAATGTCAAAGTCACCTTCTGGGTTCCATGTCCTACGGATCCAGTTATCAAGAAAAGCGAAAGAAACCCTCATCCCCAAGAACTTACAAATCAAAACATGGTTGCAATAATAATCGATATCTTCAGCTACCGATTCTGATTGAACAACTAAAACTGGTCTTTCTTGAGACCTCTCCAGACACCCATTCACCTTATGAAGTTTCAGGACACCATTTCGAACCCCACTTGAGCCAGAAGCAGGCTGCAAGGGAGATCCATCATTCACCTTGGCTGAAGTAGAATCCAAACCCGCCATGTCAAAAGACACATGAGCAGCCATTAAAATTAACAAAATGGGGCACCCGTAGCTCCCCACGCACCAGGCCAAAACCTAACCAAGAGCCCAGATCGGGCACACCAAAACAAAAGTCAGCAACCCAAAGGAGGAAGAAGCGCCCCTCCCCAAGCATGCACCAAGCTCCAACCACAGGGCGCTGAGAATGAGGCAAGAAAACCCCATTGGAAACTCACACAAGCTGCACACAGTGCAACACCAGAAGAAAAAATGCAGCTCCCAAAGAAAGAAAAAAACCCCACTGTAATCTAGTCCCCTTGACCCCCCGCAAGCATGCCAATTCCCTGCGCACAGAAAGAAACTAGAACGCAAGCTAGGGCTCGGGCGCCCTAGCTCACCTGCTCTCCCACACCGTCGCCATTCTCCTCTCTTTAAGTCAATTATTATCACTTTCTTGCTCACTTTCAGAAAGCTTTATAAGCTTGATATTTTTACTTAGATTTGATTTTGGCATACTTCTTTAGTTTAATAAAAACAACATAGCATTCATATCTCATGTCTTGTCTCATATTTGCAGTAGTAATTTGATGTTCATTGTGATTCTAAGTATTGAATCCTTTTTACATCTTGTTATTGTGAATTCATGTGCAAGAATTTCATATGATTCAGGTTGTGTGTTGTGTTTAGTCCTTAAGCCTTCATGTAAATCACTATTGATTTTTATGTTTTAAATGAGATTGTGAGGGTGAATGTTTTGATAAATTGATTGTGGGTGAAGTCATTAAAATAAGTTAAAGTTCTAGTGCATCACCTTAGGAGTTTAGGATTTTCATTTTCAGTTATCTTTCTAAGTCCTTTTCCTCAAAAAATTATGTAGTTTAGGTGGTCTACCAGGGGAATCAACCCTATCTAGAGATTCATTGTCACCATAGGTCACCCACAACTTGAGAGTGTTTCCATATTTCAATATGATAGTTGAGTCAATCTTAGCTAGGGTGCAATCCTTATTGATAACAATATACATGATTTTACTTGACTAACTCACATAATCCCTCTACCTTATATATGCATGAGAGTAAAAAAAATTCTCAAAAAGTCTAACTCCCCCTAACAGTGTTATCCATCTAAACTAATCAAAATTTTCACTGGTATACTATCTTCTAACTTCTGCATATATACAATAGAATCTAAAATGCATAAATATAAAATAAATATACACGAATCAACCAAAAGAACTGTATAACACCTGTAGTTTTGCAATGTGTTCTTGCTAGTCCCTCTTGTTGTTCTCACACCAAATATTTGCTAGCCCAAGCATGTGGTTCACTACCTCAAACTCTATGAGGAGTTCTTCACCTTCATCCAGAGTAGTAGGTACTAGATTCAACTTTATTGCTT